>JAIFZK010000006.1:14372500-14697500 GCA_027481765.1 Tenualosa thibaudeaui | reverse complement strand
ACAAACACTGGCATGCAAACATCTATCACAAGTTCAGTATTTGGTACAATAATTCATCACTGCACTCTCTAAATAGCCTAGGTGGTGTACACTGAAGAATTCTAAGGCTAATTGCAAAAAAGGAGGAAATGATTGAATGATTCCTGCGAGCACACTTTTTCCGGGACTCTCTCCTACAGCAGGTGGGCCTGCAAAAAGTAGATTCTGACCCTGGCCCCTGTGCGGCTCCCAGTGCTGTGGCCCCCAGGCCCGAGGCAGAACCGACTGATATTTTTACCCCTGCGCTCCAGGACCGTGGCACATTCATCAGAGCATGACGCGATTCCATTCTCAACGCCAGATCTAATCTACACCTCACTTTTCCAGCGGTAACTCGTGTCCCACACTTCAAGGACAAACAGCCCCCTTCCCCAACGCCCCCCCCCCCCACACACACACACCCGCAAAAGCATGAAAAAAATGGGGCTTCTCTGGTGAGCCCCAAGCATGTTTATTGATTTAAATTTTTGCAGTGAAAGCTCTTTAAGGACAGTTCTAGCAGCTGAAAGAAAAAAAGGATCATAATTTCTTGCTAAAGACAAATATTTACCAGACCCATATTTGGAAAAGAGGCTGATATATGATGCAGACTATCCCAGATTGAACCATGTACAAGACGAATTTCAGGACAATCAAATAGCAGTGCACATATTACCTGGCAGAACTTCAAATGGCTGTGCTCAAGGCCCTGAACATCTGACTACAATGGGAAGGCCATTGTCCAAGAGCATGTACACCTTTATAAGGGCGAAAACACAGAAAAGCATGAATCTCGCAATAGTATACTCTCTCATAAATCAAACAGTGCAAGCATTTTTTCATCACTCTCAGGACTAATATTCTACATCAGTATGTCCTCTGGTGATCATAAAAAAATGTGTGATTCTAATCGTCTTTGTATGTCTTCAAGTTTTGCAAGGCATAAAGCAGCGTGACTATCATAGGAAAGCCAACAAAAGCCCCAAAATATATGATCGTGCTCTGGTCCAGTTATTCATTTCTCTTGAATAACCCACGCAGCGCTCAACATGTTCCCACTGCTATACATTGCTCTTTGGCATGGCTCTGGGCTGTATATTTACAGGGGGAGGCTCAGCCCTCTGTACGCTTTTGTGGCAGAACAGACAGAGGGTGTAGCTCTGTGTAGTGAATGTGAGAGAAGTTCACATACAGTAGCTTTACATTTAGTAAAGTTGGTATATTAAGCACTGTGGTCTGTGGATTGTGTGTACCTGGAGGTGGAAGGATGTGAGGAATGCCATTCCTCAAGGGTTATGATCCTGGTGTTACACACGTTTGTTGTCAGTGGTATCTAAATGAAGTTGTGCTTTACTCCTTGAAAAGTAAAAACATTAAAAAAAAAAAACTGAGAGTTCCTAATTGGAATGCCACATTTGTGCAGTTGCTCACACATCCTTTGAATAATTCAGAGGAAAAACAAATGCCTCACCACTTGCCATCCCAAGAGATCTTATGATACGTTGGTAATGGGCCTTTTAAAAGAATCTTAACTCTCTTCAAGTCTCTCTTTCAGACTGCCAGCAGTTAAATATTTATCTCCCTTCATACCGGATACCTTTCAGTCGAAATGAAATATGCTGTGCAATATGCTTTTTGAAAGACAAAGAAAAACAAAACAAAAATAGTTTCCCTGTGCTGCTACATGGAGGCTCGCAGATGTTGCTTTTATGCAAATCTTGATAACTTATGAAGGTGAAGGTAAACAGTCTAAATTAGGTATACTGCACCATATTTTTCCCTTCAATCCTATATTTTAGTCCATGTAAGACAGCACAGCACTGCTACATTGAAATACTGTGACTGTTTTACTGTCTGTCTGTCATTTATGTGTGCCCAGTAAAACCAACCTCCAAGGGACTGCATGCGTCAAGCTCTTCTCTGACACACATCAGGTTAAAGCTGCCTTCTCCAAAGCACTTGACAGATAAACATGTTCTATTCCACCTGCTCAGCAGGACAAGTTGTATTAACCCGAATGTAGATTGAGGTTAGGGCAGGCTGTTCAGGTATACTGATGCAAGACACTTCTCATTTTCATGTAACATTCATGCTGATATCTCTCCATAAAAAATATCTAGACTTCTATTTATCTGCCAAGAGACCTCATATGCTCTGATACCATCACAAGTACTGAACATCAATAGAACATTGGATCCTATGCAATCTCTTGCATTATCATAATATTAACCTATCACAAAAAGAGCATCATGCTGTATCCTCCAACAAAAAAATCAATGCAATACAATGCATAAATATCAAACAAGAGGGCATGACTGCATTAATGGCTGCTGAGTGGTTGTCTTAGCGAGACATTTGTGTGTATCATACATTATGCATGTAATTATGCTGCTTCCCAGTGCATGTTTTATGTTCTGTATGACTCCATAAACATTAATAGCTGCAATTAGCTCCCTATATGCTATTAGTATTCACTCTTTATCATAAAAGCCCATTTGATCTGTTAAATACTCTTGCAGACAGACAAAACCCCACTATATCATGAGCCCAGGAAGAAGCAGTGTAAAAGTGTGTTATTGAATATCTCCCACTGACTGAGATGAAATATCATTCCAATCTGAGATGGATCTCATTAATGCAAACTGCAGGAAGTTAGCGCATCTTTGGTCCTCCCGCTGAGCATGCATGTGTCTGGATGCAGGCTCAACCAAATCCCTCTTTCACAGACCTGCAGGGATCGAGGAAGCCAAGTTTTTAAACCCCAGGGCTTTTTCTTTCCTCCATACTCTTTGTAGCACTGCTCCACCACACTGGGCAGCAGACACTTAACTGTGTCTGCTGCTCCAGATGAGAAAGAGCCACCAGCCACACCTCAGTGAACTGAAATGTCTCAAATTGCTTAACGTCCATGGATGGCATTACAAAAAAGATCCCAGAGACTGTGGAAAGCAGAGGCTATGGTTTTGTGGTTCTGTCCTGTCTAGCCTAGATACTAAAGTGTCCAAAGTCAAAACAGGCTTTTAGATTTCAGTCACTGGGACCCTTAGACTGAACCCCAATGCTCCCCTAAGCCCTGAACCCTTAATAACTAGCTAATCATGAGCCTAAGTTGTACCAGTTTTGTCTATGAGGGTGTAAGTCATAAAGATTTGGTCGGGGGTGCATTTGGAAATTTAATTCAGCCTTATACTGTCAGGTGGGTTGGCTTCTTGAGCTGTGGATCTGCCCAAGGTTTCTTCCTTGAATAACTACCACAAGAGAGTTTCTCCTTGCCCCTGTTGCTCTTGGGTGCTCCTTGTTAATGTCTATAAAGCACCAATTCTATTTTAAATGGCGCTGTATAATTAATTGAATTGAATTATTAATTGAATTTGTAATTAATTGAATTGTAATTAATTGAATTGAATTATACTAAGAGTCTCTCTCCACTCACAAGCATTAAACATTGTGGTGGTACAAGGTATCAGCAGCATGTGCTATGCTACGGTAGGCTATGCTACACTGTGCCCTATAGATAGGAGGCAATGGGCTGCTGGTCCTTGTTTGACAGGGTCCAGATGGCCGCAGTTAAAATGGGGTCGTGACTGTTGACGTTGGATGGCTTGGTTTTTATTAGGGGACAACAGTTTTGAGGAAAATTATGGTCTCATGCCACCCTGACGTACAGCTGTTCACCAAACATTTTTATTTATACATAAAATGTCACACAGAATTGTCACTCACTCTGTTTATGACTCCCTGCACTTCAACAAATGCTGAATGCATTATTGGGACCCGATTGCACCCAGTAGCACCAAAACATAGGCTATATAGGCTATATGTGACCTGATTTTGGGATAAAGACAAGGCTAACCCTGAACATGACAGTTACAATGCAAATGACTATGTGACAGACACCATTAATGATAAGATTTCTCGCATAGATTGTCATAATGACACGCTTCATAACATTGTGATGGGGATTATGTCATATGGAACATAAAGCAGAAGGCTGGAGCTTGACACTGGCCCAGTCCTCTTTTTTTCAAACACAAAGACGTGTCAAAACAAATTGATAGTTTTATCTGAGGCATAATTGCCATCAGACATCCTCACAATTAAGGGTCCAGAGAACAATGCCAAGTGAAAAACTTTTTGATGATGACTTAGTTTCTCAGGCAAGTCCTTTGTCTAAGCAGATCAGAGCAGATACACACACACACACACATATCTAAGTGAGAGACATGCAGACAAAAGTGAGAGTCCGAACCATTAGGGTCCTAACGGGCAATGACAGGTGGGGGAGCAGGTGGAGTTATGTGGCAGTGTTTTTTATTAAGGCAATGTCAAAGACAGCCCACGCGCATTAACGTCAAATGGCAGACAGTGGGGAGGGTGATGCGGGTGGGTTGGGGGGAGGCAGTGCTTTTAACTCAGTGACAGGCATCTGCACAAGCAATCAGGCAAGGTCAGAGTGACAGAGAGAGAGCACGATCTGGCTGAGTAACCCTCTTTAAGGGGTTTAAGTCACCGTGGCTGGGTGCAGCTGGCTTCATAACAGTGTGGCAGAGGGGCATGAAGGGCCTGAAGCGGGGGGAACCAGGTCCCCATGCAGGCAGTAGTGAAGCAGTAGGACAGCCAGGAACCTGGACTTAAGGTCTCCATATAGACATGTAATGGAGCAGGAGGAGAACTAGGACTTATGGTTCCATGCAGGCCACAGTGGATTAAGCCTCAATGCAGGAGAAGAACCAGGACTAAAATACCTCTTTTCCACCAGGGCCGTGCCGGTGCTGGCGCAGATGCTGGAGTTGAACTGGTTCTGGTCCAGCACCGGCACCAGCACTGATACGCATTACCACAGGTTCAGCATTAAAATTTGTATAGCAAATTATTACCATGATTACATTCACAGAACCTAGGTCCAGGGTCGGTAACTAGTTTGACATGCAGCCTATCATTTACTATCATTTCAAATGACACTCCAGGGCAAAAACAGACATAAAGTATATGCACTAAAATAGTCAAATTTTAGTCCTAATTTTAGCATAATATAATTTTTGAAAATTATACCATTTAATAAAATACTTTTGTTGAGACGATGTATTCATGTCAGTGTAAAGCTAGCTGAGGGATTTATGGTGGTATACTGGCAAGCGCAGGTAGCAGTCGTACCGAGAAAACATGAATGGGCTATGTGTTGAGTGATATTTGCATTATGGTAAACAAAACTAACAGCAAAGGTTGTTAACTTACAACAGACGGATGTGACAAAAAATTAGCATGATTTTGCTAACAACACAGCACTGTGACGTGTGTGGTTCCAACCACAAGCAATTTCAGGAAGTTGTGCCAGAGATTGTTCGGTCGAAACATGCAAAACCAGTTCTAGACTGGGCACCGGCACGGCACCAGCACCAGCACCGGCACCAGAGCGGTGGTAATGATCTAAAAGTCACCATGCAGAAAAGAATGGCACAGAAAGAGAACCAGAATTTGAAGTTGAACTAGAACTTGTCCATGGGTCAGGAAGAGAGCCAAGACTTAAAGTCTCCATACAGGCTCTTAAGAGGATCCACACACCTTCTGGATATGTGTGCATGGTGTTTGTGTGTGTGTGTATGTGTAGTTGTGTGTTTGTGTGTGTGTGTTTGTGGGGAGGGGACGTGGGTGTGGGAGTGTGTGAGGGGGTATCTTATCTGTAAAGGTCAGACAGGGAAAATCTCCTTTTTGTACTGGTACAGCCAACCAAGGGGCAAAGAAGCCTATACACAGTCATAAACATACTCCTCTGATGTCATCCAGTCTCTTTTACACACACATACACACACACACAGAACCCCTGAGAGACTCTGCACAATAGTGTTGTGCACACAAGATCTCCTGTAAAGGTGCAGCGATGCACTCAGACACATTTATGTCTCATTCTCCCCTCTCTGTCTCTCACATGCACACACGCACACACACGCACACACACGCACACATACATACACACACTCGTGAACTCTAGTAAAGCTGCAGTCAAATCTCAGGCTCTCTCTCAAATTTATATCTCATTTTCCCCTCAACTCCACACACACACATACACACACACATACACACGCACACCCTCGTGGGCCTGCTGTAAAGGTGTGGTGAGCCACACAGGCTCTCTCTCATATTTACATCTCATTCTCCCCTCATCTCCAGATGCCCACCAGTGCCAGCAGTGTGGTGCCCCGGCGTCCTGCTGTTAGTCTTGGCTCAGCTCTGCCTTCCCCACCACACTGCCGCTAGTGCTGTCGCTCTACTCGCCCCCAGAAAAACGACAAGAGCAATCCCCTCGTTTCTCTCCTTGAGCTCTCTATCTCTTCCTCCCTCCTCAGATAGCATTTCTCTCACTCTTTCCCTTTTCACCCCTCTCCCTTCTGAATCTGATCCAATTTCTCTCTCTCTCTCTGCTGTGCTCTTCCTTTCTGTTTCCCCTCTTCCTCTCTCTCTCCCTCATCGCCTCTGCCCTTCTCTCACTCTCTCATCACTTCCTCACTCTCTCAGTATCACTCACTCTCCCTCTCTCTCTTTCTCTCTCTCTCTATCTATCTCTCTCACTTTCTCCTTCTCTCACTCTATCACTCTCTCACTCTCCCCCTTTCTACTATTCAGCCTGTTACCAGCTCCATCTGCTGTGTTAAAGTCACCAGCTTGCCTGCTCTGTTGAGTCCTTTTCCCCAAGCTCCAAAAGCTGAGTGGGAGAACACACGCACATGCACACCCGCAACCACACACACACACATACACACACACACAACAAAAGGAAAAGCATATCCTGGCACTCTGAAAAGGACAAGGATTTTTAAAATAAACAACATTTTTAAAATAAACAAAAGATTGCTATATATTTTCCCATAGACTAGTATTAGACAACTTTAAGACTTGATGTGAGGTGTTGAAAAGGGAAATTGCTTTTCTGCATAAAATTAATTTTCATTTGTGGGGAAGATCATGTTAGCATCTAGAGTGACAAATCAAACATCGTATATCTCTGCAACACCCATTGCCCTAGTGTGGATTACATAGTGGTAAAGTTTATAAAACAGGTTGAATTTTGTTTCTAAGTGCCTGGGATCACAGGTTACATCAGACAGACGTCAGCAGTTCTCATAAAATGCATTTTATCAATCATCTTTCATCTTTCAAACAGTAGGAAATGATATCAGGTGAAATTATGTAAAATTTTGCTATGTGTTAGCCTTACTTAATGGCTAGGGTACCTAAATCATAAAGGGGTCAGGTTCCATTACCATTCCCACCCCATGTCCCTGTCTCACTCCTTTTGTTACTAATATGTCTGAATAAGTGAAAACTAGCCTAACTGATTCTAGGCTAGGCTACTTATTTTATTTCTTTAATTCTTCTTCTTCTTCTTCAAAAAAAAAAATGACCAGTTTTCATAATTTACTTGCCTGGAATATTTATTATTGCTAATTTGTGCTAACTTGTGCCAGCCTAGAGCTAGCCAAATAGAGCTACAGGCTATCTGGTATTTTTGGAACCTAAAATTGGACATTTTTTCCTTGTTTTTGTGTTTCAGTATGCTAATGAATACTATTACCAATAACTATGATTTGTGGGATTGATGATTTATGGGAAAAATATAAACTTTTATCCTGTTTTAATAATAGGAGCATTTGTAACTCCATTACCATGACCTATGAAATTTAAATGTCTTATAACCATGCAAAATACTTTTACAGTCATAAAATATTTGTCAGTATTATAGAAAACACATATAGAAATATGACTATGTGGCTTTATGTTATAAACTGGGAACTGCATATATGATGATGAGGCACTTTTTGTCTTAAAAATGATATGAAGACTTAATTTAGTTAGATATTTTGTCTGTTATCCATTGAGTACAAAATGAGATAATGAGTTTAAATATTGTTTCAGAAAAGTCAAATGGCATCAAAACTCTGTATGATCTTCCCCTTGTGTTATTTATATGAAGCATATTTCTCTGCAACAAATTTGCTGTTTAACATTATTACAGTTTATCTTCATTCCAAAAAGAGGATGGAATAATAGACTTCCATGGCAAGGACCAGAGATTATCAATTACACTAAAAAGGTCATTTTGATAGTGGCTTATTATTTCATGGTGAAAATTATTCGAAAGTATTTTCAAGCTCTAAGATGTTCTGAGGCCAATTATGTGCTAATGTATACACAGCGGCCCTGACTTGCAGATGAACTGCCGTAATGAGTAACGAGCAGAGCACTTCACAAACACAACAGTGCTTTTTGGAAGCCTTCTGATTTCAGCTTTTGTAGATTTTTTTGTCTAAGCGAAAAGCAGCTTCCCCTCCCTAATAGTTCATTTGAAATCTACAATAAATCAGGAGCTGTACGTGTGTGAGGGAGAGGTTGATGTAGCGCACAGAGAGAGAGGGAGAGAGATGGAGGGAGGGAGGGAGGGAAGGAGCTGTTTAAGGATGCTGCACAGGCTCTCTCTCTCTCTCTCTCTCTCTCTCTCTGCCCCTCTCTGGAGCGCCGCCAACTCCCCATGTCTGCAGGCTACACAGCCCAGGCCCTCACACTCATCATAAAATATGAAACACAGAGAGAGGGGAACACAAAACAAACCCAGCTCTCTCTCTCACTGTGTGTGTGTGTGTGTGTTTGAGTGTGTGGCGTGCTGGGCAGGGGGTGGGTTGTGGGTGGTATATGTGTATGGGACTGAGTGAGTTTGCATGTGTTTCTATGTGTTCATGTGTGGAGGTAGGCTGTGTGTGTGTGTGTGTGAGTGTGTGTGTGTGTGTGTGTGTGAGTGTGTGTGTGTGTGTGTGTGTGTGTGTGTGTGTGCACATGGTCTAGCTTGTGTATGTTTATCTAAAGGTGTATGCTACAGTGAGGGGTGCATGAATCAACTGAAAAAACACACAGTACAAACAAAGCTGCGGGGGGCTAAGAATGAATGTGTGTGTCTGTGAGTGTGTGTGTTTGTACTCTAGTCGTCTGGGTCAGGGAGTACACTTGCATGTGTGTGTATGTGTTTGTGTTTCATAAATTCTTAAATTTATGTGCATTTTAAAAATACAACACTGTGAGCATGTGTGTGTATATGTGTGTGTGTGTGTGTGTGTGTGTGTGTACATGCTGTGTGAGTGGGATAAAATCCAGTTGGTTTCTTACAGTGCTCAAGCAAGCTAGCAAGCCGCTCATTAGTTCTATAGACTTGATGACATACACCTCTGTTGTGGTTTCGCTGGCATAGAAATATCTTCTCGCCTCAACATACTCAACATACGGACATAGACACAGTACGCCACCTATGGCCATGAAAAGTTTCGGGAACTGCCCTAGTTCCAGTAAAATGGGTCAGAACACTCCACCATAAGCTATAATCTGCATGTCTCTCTGCTTACTAATTATAAACCTTTTCCTTACACCCGTAACTCGGGGCCGAACCCAAGTAGAGTCAGACTACATCACATGCACAGCAAGCCGACATCTCTCCTGTGATGCTGATTCACATCATAAATACTGCGGCAAAGGGCAGCACTAACATAACACAACTGTGGCGGTTGTATGATTTGTATATTGAGGCTACATATTACGCAATCTTCAGAAAAGACTTTAAAAAGCACCTTCCCTTCATTAATGAGTGGGGTGTTCACTTGTGTATGTGAATTGTACTGTTCCGCCTACAAGCACTGGTAAGGCAGAGGTATTTGAGTGCCGTGCAGAAGTTAAAGAGGTCTGGGTTATTATCATGCATCACCATACTATGCCTTTGGTAGATGCAGCAGAATGAAAGCGCTATCAGATTCTCCTGTTCATATTTCTGTGTGAATGTATAGAGAGGAGGGGGTAAGGGAAGGCATTGAACCAACAAAATCATTACATCTATGTATTGACCTCCACCCTGTGCTGTAAACAAATTCATTAGTCCTGTCCACACCATCCTCCATCCAAAGCAGCTGGGTGGAGAGCTGTGTAGCGCCGTGAGAGGCTGTGGCAAAAATCAATCCGCAAGTCTCCACAGAGGATGATCTAAGGATGTTCAAAAGCACATTTAGTATGTTGGAGGCAAGGCACCTTATGCATTATCTGCTGCAGAGAACGCAATGTCCTTAGAATCATGCATCTCTGTATTTAAAACCACACAAAAATACAATTTGAGAGGAATTCAACATCAAACCATTTTATTTCCAAAGCTCTCATAAGCTACAAAAAAACACCTAGCTGAACTTCAGTTCAACTGTATACTGAAAAAGCATTTAGAGATGACATTACCTTCCTCCTCAAAAGCCTCAAAATCTTCTTTAGAAAAAAAATGTTAAGTCCTCATGTCTGTGCGGTGGCAAATGCCAGCAGGCTCTGTCAAGACACATTAGTGCCAGATGTCATTCATTTTTGTCTGAGACACATCAAAACACAAACGCCCGACAGTGTGTGTCTGCCGTGTTCCTGCAAATCTAGGGGAAAATTTCATTTGACCTGAAACAAGGTAAACCTGTCAGAGGCATCACCTCAGTGATGTTTCACAGTTTCAGCAGGAGACGAGTCGGCATCACAACACAAAACCGCAGAGACCTCAGCCTGCCAGCCAGCTGGCCTGCCCAGGCCCTCTCGACACTCCCACGTGCTCCAGCAACCGCTGATGGGATTTTCAGGTAGAGATGCTGCGTTGCCATCACACGTTATCACTTCTTGCCAGACGGGTTTGGAGGAGGAGGACGAGGAGAAGGAGCAGGTGGGAGTTTGGGGTGTGGCGTCTTTCTCTCTCTCTCTCTCTCTCTCTCTCTCTCTCTGTGACAAGGCCAAGGCTGGCGTGAAGAAGAGGGTGCCCGTGGGATGCCACCCCAGATAAGAGAGCCGGAAGACAGCACAGCTCTCATGGCTCTTAACGAGTATGCTACGTGTGTGTGTGTGTGTGTGTGTGTCTATGTAAGAATGTGTGTGTTTTATATATGTGGGAGCACATGATTGTGTGTGTGTGTGTGTGTGTGTGAGAGAGAGAGAGAGAGAGAGAGAGAGAAAACAAAGCATTAGACACTAAGGCACTATCATTAGGCATTAACAGTGAATGCAGCACAAGCTGTGTCTGATAATGTGCATTCTCCTCACCTCTCAAGCTGGTGTTTAGAACTGTGGACGTAGAATGTGATGAAATATTCATTCACTAAAGTCACAAAGAATGAATTACATCGCTGATAGGATAGAAAGCCTTTGAACTTTTGGTAACAGTCATTCCCCCTCCAAAACAACCCACAGTCAAAAACAAGTGGCTCAAGCTGTAGCATCACATCATGTGGAACCATAGAGTTTCCTGTGAAAATGTGGATGTTCTTTCTTTTAGGAGAGTCATTCTCTCATCTCCTACAGACACACTTCTCCAGATTCCTTTCCCCCAGACATTGGCACAGTCTGTTAGGAACAACAACCGGCTCAGTCTCCCATTAGGACATGCATCCTCAGTGTCTCAGTCCTTATCTGCAAACCAACAGATTTGCCGCCTTATGTTTTTATTCAGACAGACGAGATGGAAGATGTGCAAGACACGGCCCAGTCTCGAGCACAACACTGAATCATATAGGCTTGAAATTAATACTATTTATGTAATCTATAGCGTAAGGCTCTACATACACTTACATAATACATGCTGCCTTGGAGAGCAATTACAGAGGAGGAATGATTAGCATTTGTCTGGCAGGACAGTATCTCCCTTAGTAAGCAGAGGAATTTAAGGGCTTTAATTGCCTGCAATTATTCATAAAGTGGAGACCATTATCTTCAGTGGCAGCAGCAGCAATCACAGGCAAGTTGCACACGGCACTGAGATACTGCAAAAAAAAACCTAGAGCACAAAATGACAGTAATTAAATTCAGTACTTTTTCAGGAGATCCAGGAGACCCCGCAAAACAATATCCTGATCGGCACATTATATTCATTGACATTCCGAATCACAGGTCACCTGCACCCTTTAGGGATCTTCAAGAGTCTTCGTCTGGCTCTATTTGAGTGAACTACTGGTAGATGGTTTTCATTCTAGTGACGAATCATTCCCTATGCATGACTTGGAGGTAACTATTTAAATGAACAAGCTGAAAACTTTCCCATTTGCTTAGTTATGTGTAGGTGAATGGATATCAATGAATAGATCATGCTGCACTGCTCTTTGTACTGTTTATGGATTTGTAGCATTGAGTATGAAATTAAAAGATGTTTAGATGTATATTGGTCAAATAAATTATCTGATTGTTCTGTCCAGCTTTTAGATTTTGAATAGGGTAAAAAAATAACAACGTTGTAGGCTGGCTGTAGGCTTGTTTGTGTGTGTGTGTGTGTGTGTGTGTGTGTAAGAGAAAAAGAAAGAAGGAAAGAAAGAATGGACAGAGGGAGAGTACACTTATTCTCAGTCTTTTCATTATTTCAGAAGCAGCACAACCCAGTCCCATAGCTACAGGTCACACAGAGACCCAAACCCTGACCCTGTGAAATAGAGATTCATTCGGCAGGTATCTGAGGGCATCCATTGCTATACATCTCCTACATTCATCTCAGCCACCACCACAGCCACTCATGTCCAGTCTCTGAAGGAACTTTCCCTCACCTTTCAGTAGCAGCAGATGAAAGACACTGCGCACGGTGGCCATTTAGCATGGTAGAGTACTGGGAGAGATGGATGGGGGTGGGGGTTGGGGTTGTATTATTAGCCCTCCAGCTGGGTTTCCCCCTCAAAATATTTCACTTACGCTGGTACGTCACGCGGATTCTTTGTGCGTCAGCCGCTTCCATGCCGAGGAGTGTGAAACAGCTGTGACGAGATTCTGCCAAGTCCCTCCACCCCCACCCACTAACACACATGAAAGTCATCAATAATGAGGCATCACCTTCAAGATGTAATTCTCCAGAGAGGGGGAGGGAACAAATCGGGTGGCAACACTTAAGAGAAGCAATCATGCATGGGAACTGTCGTTAATGAGAGGTCAAGAAGCTTTCTGTGCTTCGGGGTAACCAACAATAACAATAAGTGCAATTGCAAATGCTTGGTTCAGTAGATCATTAAGAAACTGATGGAGAGGATATCTCAAACTGGGCAATAACCCAGAGCCGATGATGGAATGGCACGGAAGAAGTGGCCATTTTTATTTGTTGATCTGTTTCATGCGAAAACAAAAAAGCTGCTGTGTCTTGAAAAGCCTCAAGAAGCGTTAGGAGATTCCATCACTCTTTGTTGGGTCCTTTTCAATGTGATGGAATTCTATTGGTATCGGCAGGCTCTTTGTCATCCCAGTGTATCGTCACACCCCCTCTGCCTGACCTCTCTCGAGCTGTCATGATGTCACACCGTGGGTCTGTGCGACCTTTGACCTTTAGGCTTTTCAGTGCATTAGCATCTGACCAGTGGGAAAGTTGGGTTCTCCACGCATACTAAGCACGAAGAGCGGCCCATCTCTGTGCAGTCACAAAAACACGTACGCATGCACACGCACACACACACACACACACACACACACACACACACACACACACACACACACACACACAGACTCTCCACAACACAGGGGGAAGGGTGGGAGCTGGAACCACAGCATTGATACTCCTAACCAGCTGACCCTGTTCAATTTCAGAACTTGAGTCTCTTCTTTGTTTGCAGTGCAAAGGCAGCACAAAGGATTAAAGTGTGAAAGCAAGAGGCCATCTAAGTCACACAACATTCTAATCCTGTGGTGTTTCATTCACTCCATGGACAGAAAGGAGAACAGAGAGAAAAATACAAACATAAGTAGTCAGTCGCCAATGGGCAATGTTACTCCCATAGTCAGAATAAAGTTAAAGACTATGAGTGTGCGCATCATATGTTTAAATGACTGACAGGGATCCAACATCTTTTTGTGTTTCTTGTTTACATATATATGACATTTCATTCTCAAAAATGTAACTAATTAGATGCAAGACTTGCTCAACAGAGCTCTCTGATATTATCTGCATGTTGGAAGACCCAGAGCACTCAGCTATCCTTGTTCTCTTGTTCACACACTAAAACACAGAAAGACTGAGAAAGAGAGAGGGAAAGAAAGGAGAGTTCTGGCCTCCGCTGAGAGGAGACGGCGAGTGGGATGGAGGCAAAGCCCTGCTTCCACAGCACTCTACTCTGGCTGATGAAGCCTCCAGATATACATGACTCCAGTGCACAAACCTCAAAAAACATCACTCTTGTCTCTCATTGCACTGCCACCCCTGCCAGACGCTGCTCTCATTTTTCTTTGTATGTGAGGCTTCGGTTCTTCTGAGAGACTTATTGATTACAAAGCTCCAGAAGCAGCATATCCTTACTGCAGGCTCTTTCTGGGAAACGGATCGCTTGAAAGACAAACAGAGATTGTTGAGACTGGAGGGATGGAGAGGCATGTGTGTGTGTGTTTGTGTGTGTGTGTGTGTGTGTGTGGGTGTGCGTGTGTGTGGTGTGTGTCTGTGTGTGTGTGTGTGTGTGTCTGGAGGAGGGGAAGGCAGGCAGGCTTAACTTTCATGGTGCACTGGTGGGGTTGCAGGCTCTGCGGCCATTTTTACTGAGCTCCCCAGCCCGACCTGGCCTCTTACATCATGGTTCACCAAGGGGATGATGCCTTCCGGCTCTGGTACACAATGCACACACTTCATGTACCTGCCAGGTTTCAGTCACAGCAACTTGCTCAGTCCATCCACACATTTCTTCAGTTTCAACTGAGGCTCTGGTTCGATCGAGACTTGGAAACAATGTGAGTGTGGTCAAATGTGGTGGGCTAGTTCTTTTTTTTTTCTTTTTTTCTCCCCAATTCTCTGCCCATGCCCAAGTGGTTATTTGAAACATGCATATGTCTGTTGGTCTGGACAGACATACAGCTTCCTCTCATTAATACAATTTTTATCCTTGTGGTCTGGTATAAAATACTTAAAAATAAAACTCATGACACAAACAGCAGAAGAGGGAAAGTAAAAGCAGAGGAAACTTCTCCAAAACAAAGCCTGTGGTCAATCTCATGGGGAAGGCATGCATAAAGGCCTATGGCGTGGTGTGGTAGGAAAAATTGGCTCTGATAAACAGTATCATGTGAAAAAGCTGAAATGTGGGCAGCCATGGGATCAATCAACACTGGGCTAGCTCACTATGACAAAAGGCACCATCAAAGAATGACCGTCAGGGAAAGAAATAAATAGAGAGAGGCTGGACACCTTCAACCACAGGCCCTCAGCAATGCAGCTCACGCAATTCGGCTCTGCTGTCAGACCCTTTGAGGAATGTTCAAATGAGATACAATTCAATTTGGGCCAAATGGGTAGGCTAAGGGAGGGGAGGTCTGAGAAGGAGAGGCTTGACTTCTTAAATGAGCTCATTTTGGACACAACGCTCTTACTGATGAGGAGGAACAACTTCTTTTTCCCTGACTCATTCTTTTTTTGGCCGAAAACTCACTCTCTTACTTATCTGATCTCTCTCTCTCTCTCTCTTCTCTCTTTCTCTCTTTCAAGGTGAGAGAGAGATATATACCGTCACCGCTTAGGGTGAAGAGGCTGGCTTGGTAGGGTGTCAGTATTCCTAGCTAAAGGTACCAGCTTAAAAAAGAAATCACAGCAGTGCCTGCGCACAAAAGGTCAATGTACTGTAGCTGAATCTAAATGTCAAGATATTAATTAATTTATGTATGCAGAAACATAAAGAGTGCAGAGTACCATTCAGGTGGGACCTAAAAACTACATCACTGCTTTATTTCTTTTTTTTTACTATTTATTTTTTCTTTTGTTGACCAAGCAAGAAATCAATGCATTATTCTTAAAGCAGGCATACATTAAGTCAATTTTATGCCAAAAATATATATTATTCAATAAGATGAATGTTCACACCACATCTTCTCCTCCTCCTCCTGTGCCATGTTTTGTTGTCTTGGGCTCCACAGGAACTCTGCCATCCAAACTCTATGAGTGTGATGGTGTGTCTATGCCGTTAGCTCAACCAGAGCTCCCCTGCTGGGCCCTGTCTGTGACGGATAATTCTTTCCGCGTTTCACAGCCTTCAGCCCACACGATCCATATTTCATGACCGCGCCACAGTAGCTGCTCGCTCGTCCACCCGCCCGCCCGCTGCCGCCGCCGCTGCCAATGCTGACAAGGTTTGTACTTCAAAGCAGCAGGGGCAGCCAGGCTGGGAGTCAATGAAACTGCTGCCATTGTTTACCATCTCCATTTAGAACGTGTGGGTGGATAGAGACATGCAGAGCGGGGGCCCCTGTAGAACAGACGTCGCTCACCTATGCACCACCGGTGCTCAGCAGTACAAGATGCAGCCGGGTGTCTGGAGGGGGTGGTGATGGTGTTGAGGTGTGCCGGGGTGAAGGGGAGGAGAGCGGGAGGGTGAAGCTGGACGTGATTACTGCACTGGTGGGGCTGGCTGTGGCTGCGGTGGCAGCGGAGCTGATTTTGTGCAAATGTTAGCTAATGTCTGCTCTGGCATGGAGGAGAGGCCATTATAAAGGGAGGGTTCACAGGGTCACTTTGAAACAGAGGAGCCCTCTGCTGAGGTGTTCGCACCCCCACTGAAAAAGCGCATGGAGGACGAGCCCCCTACATATTCCCACCTCATCACAGCTGTTCTGTTGTTCACGGAAAGGTGAGGAGTGCAGGTAAATGTCAGACGGCCCTCATTAAAGCGTGAATCTGGCTGGATGAGACCTCTAGGAGGAGTGTGATTCCAGCTCTTGAACTGGTAAAGCATCTGGCAAGTGTCATCACTCTCTCTCTCTCTTTCTCTCTCTCTCCTTTTCTCTCGAAATGAGTCATACAGGTTTCTATTAATGTCGGGTGTGAGACGTTTAAATTCCCATCATGCCAATCATCTTCCATGTGAAGCGGGGAAGTGTCTGTGTGCAACGTCGTCTCCGTGACCCCTCCAGCTCTCCCAGGGGATATGTGAAACTCCACACTGGAGGAGAACTGCAGAACAAGGCCGCCGGGAGCAGCGGGGCCCTGCAGCACAATGCGGCGAGTCCACCACACTGCCTCTGTAATGCTGTCAAGATGCTGACCAGGTGGCTGGTTAAAAGTGAGACACTCCGTCCGGTCGGCGCATGGGGGAACGATCACAGCCTCTGGGAAGCATGAGTGTTCCACCCGTAGAATGCAAAATGCATGTACAGACATGGCAGAACCCCCCCCACACACACACACACTATCCCCAAACACCCGCCAACACTAACACCCCCCCTCACCCTGTTAGGTTACATTAAACTACAGTGACAGAAAACACATTTGGTGCACTCTAAATCTGGTCTCCACCAGTATCCGCGTGTCTCATGCAAGCGCTTTTCCCCAGAGTGGGCCATAATAAAATGGTAAGCCCTGGAGCTCTGCAGCCTAGGCCCAAAAGTAGAAAAGTGGAACAAAGAGAATGGTCAATAAGACCTGCAACAACCGCCCCCCCCCTCTCTTCAAAAAAAAAAAAAATTGTGGGACGGAATTCAATACTGTGGTTTGGACGATGCTGTGTAGCCATAGAGCCTCAAATGACCTCATTTTAAGATGCCACAGCTTTTGTCTTCAAATATCCTTGTCCTTAAGTGTTCCATAAATTACATTTTGAATGTATACCATTTGTTAGAGCTAGGCAGAGATTTTCCTGCCAGAAGGGCACTCAGCGTTTACCAAACTGATCAGATTGGCTCGAGTTCTTGGTGGTAGTATAGAGACTCCCTTAAAATCAAAAGCACCATTTGAACAGAATGTTCTGCAAAAACAGACTGAGAATGTAGGCTTATACTGGTGCAGTCATACAGACATTATTGCGTGCAGCTGTCAGGTGATTACTACAAATGCAGAAGACAGAGAAGAAGGCCATTCATCTTGCCTCACTTGCCCGAGATTTCAGAAGACCTTGCTGAGACAAACACACGTACAGCAGTGGGGGGAACGAAGCTCAGTTATTCTATTATGACTTCATGGTGAAGGCATGGACCTCAATCATGGTTTCACCAGACAGGCAAAAAGCAGGTCAGCTTACCACAAGCTATTTGTCATTGCGCGCGCGGGATCCTCAGCCATAAAAACAAGGGAGAAAAAAGTATTTTAAAGTTTCAGGATGCAATGTGCTCTCTACTTCAGACGTTTGGATCTGTAGTCTCATCATACCTTTTCCAACAAGCATGATTTAAGCTTCATAGGCATGATAGGTCAGTCAGTATCTATACATGCACATCTAAATCAAACTATTGTCAATAACCGAGCTAATGATTTAACTACAGAATCCGAGTAATCTGAGTATACATGCATGGGAAAAAAATCGAATTATTGACCACAGTGCATTTGACTCTACGACAGTAGGTGGCAATATACTCCCTTTCGCATTTCTATCAGCCTAGTTATGGCTAATTCTTTTACTGTCTATGGCTAATCCAGTCTTGTTCTGCTAAACCAATGTAAGTTCCGATGTAAGTTTGAAGACTATGGTGATATTTGATGGGAATATGAGCGAAGACATGGCCAATGCTGCAGCACTGGAGGTACATTTCGTACATACTTTACTTTTCATTGTTTTGCCCGTGAGACACACAAAGTACATGTACACAAGCCAACAGTTGTTGCCAGCAACTATTGTTGTTACCAGAGCTTGTTTACCGACCTCGCTGTATCTTCGTCATTCGTGGGTGGTGTGTCAGTCCGATCTTAGCTGCTGCCTGCCTGCCTGTCTGCCTCCCGAGAGAAATGGGATTCAAATCGGATTATCTGGGTGTCTTAGCTCGATTATAAGTAGGCTGGTTTGGTTTGATTTCAGCCAGACTAAGTCGTGTACATGCATTTTAAAAGTTCAATTTTAGCCAGACTAAGGCAAAAATTTTATTTTCTCTTAGTGCATGTAAACATACTGAGTGATGAGTCGGACCCTGCTGGGGCCGGCTGAGGCAAACCTCCCATTCAAGCACTTGCCAGGGCATCAAAAGGCTAGCACTGCTGGCCACATGCCACAACCTCAGAAGACTGCTGTACTCTAGCCAGTAGCCAGATTGCACATGTGCCCTTGGCGATTGGAAATTGATTTACATACATGGACGTTCTGTGGCATTTGAAATCACAGAGGGTGTTTGGGGGGGGGATAAAAAGGAAAATAAAGTAAATCAAAATTCAGCCCCGAGTTTTGTTCAGTGTGTGGGGGGTGACAATAAATCATACTAGGGGTGTCTGCATCCCAACACTGTTTATCATAGCGTTACAGAAATCCATTTGCGTTCAAGGCACTGTCTCCCTCAAACTTAATGTAAAGTGAGATGTATTGATGTGGGAATTGTGCAGGCCGGCTGTAGGAACAGATGCTCCTCGCACGCAGAGTAATCAGGTCATGAGGGAGAGAGAGGTAGAAAGAGAAAGGGAGAGAAAGAATGGGTAAGAGAAACCTTAGAAAGGCTGGAACCGGAATGACCCCTCTCTCACCACGATCTGACACGCGACACCACGCGCCATCTTCTGTTACCAACTCCATACGGGGTTTCCATATGGAGCATCCATTCTGTTATACATGACAGACAGATGTATAACAATGACATGTCATTGCAGAGTAAACATGGTCACGGAGCAGACCTGGGCATTCTGTCTCGCATGGGTGATGGAGTTCAGACTCAGAACTTAAGCATTCAAGGACATATCAGCCTTTGCCTGAATGGACTCTCCAAAGGCCTTCCTAACTAGGTCGCAGAGGCCTGCAGTGACCCTAATAAAAGCCCACGATAACGGACGTAACAGGAGATGATATACATAAGACACATGAAAACTCTTAAAAAGTTCTGCAAGAAAGAAACCATCAGGCAAAACACTCAATCAGTGCCCCAGTGAAAAAAAAGAGGACGTCCAGCTTTTCTGTGCCTCATGACCGAAATGTTCCACGGCAGTCGTAAGTCTGCAAGACTCCCCCCTCATTGCAGACATGGTGTAACCACCGGGCAGCTCATCCAAGCCTGAGTCAGAGTGCCCACCTCCACCACAGAGAAACTTCCCTCCACCAGGCAGGCACGGGGGAACATGTGTCTCCAGTTTCTCGGGTGGATATGCTCTCGGATCAGTCATTTCCAATTACACCCAAAGCACATTTCTTAATCAACAGCAGGCTCCCATTTTTCCAGGGGATGCAGTGGCCTTGTTTGACTTGGCAGGGAATCCTCACAATCTGGGCTATGGTTAATGTATGGTGATGCCTGGCATTATAACCTGAGTATCAGCCAAGGAAACACACTGCTTTTAAAATTAATGTTCAGGCTGCATTATTCAAAGACCAAAGCAGTGTGGTAAAAAAAAAAACCAAAAACATAATTCTTGGATTTGGAGTGCTGTTCAAGCAGATTACTCTAATTTTATGTGAGAGGTGGACTGCTGAGTTCTTGTCAGCTGGAATCGCACTTATTGCAAGAGACAGATCCCTTAGACACTTCTCTACAACACAGGCCTCCATGTGTATGTCCATGCATACATGATAGTATCCAATCCACATGCAGGTAGTGCTAAACTGAGTCACCTTTTCAGAGGTCAAATTGGAATGGTGAAAAATCTATAATATAAAAGCCAGCTCTGTGCCGACAACAACCAGCGCAGAGGTTTATACAAAGTACTCCCAGCTATCGGAGTGAAGTTTGCCTGGAGCATTGTGCCGACTAACCCTGTGCCTTTTCCCCCAGTTAGTTTGTCATTTGCCTAATGATTTCCAGCATTCCCAGATGGCAGCGCTTCCCTCAGTGCCTCGCACCATTGTTGGAGATGAGAACAATAAGCAGCTCTAGCTCTCCTCGCCATAGGGGGTAAAATCCAACCAGGGTGACACAGGGATCAGGGCCCTGGCATTCCAGTGCTTTTCCGAGGCATCTGTTTGGCACCTGTCTGCGTGCAGTGCCAGGATGGAGCTGGAACGAGGTGCTGAGTGCATGGAGGGCCACTCGAAGGCACTGAGTGTTTGGCACATGCTGTGAAGAGGCCGTGGAGAGGCCTTGTGCGTCTTGTTAGCTCAGTAGTGGCACAATCCAAAAAGATTAAATGTATACATAGCTCATGACATTATTCTATATCTTTGCCATGATCAATCCAGAGAGAGAGAGAGAGAGTGCATTCAAGTGCATTGTTGGAAGAGGAAGTGTTTACATTGACGCATTATAAAAACTGCACACTTGAATCAAGAGGATGCTAGCTTGTAGATCTTCCTTATGGCTTGGAACAAGTCGCTGCAGCACAGCAGATTAAACTGACATGCGGTAACATGCTCACTGGCTCAGTAGAAATGGCTCCTCAGCTCCTTTTGCAGAAGTGGTCAGATTAGCAGGGCAAGAGATTGATGGCACGTCTCTTTTGCACCTTCCACCTTGTCATGACTAAAGCCGATATTGAAACAGAGCACAAATAAGTGTTCCTGGACACTTGCTGATAATGTGTTACCTAAACAGCTCGAGTCAAGTGAAAATGAATGAACTCTGATTAACATATAGATTTTCTGACTAAGAGTGTGGACTGCTTTGAAAAAAACTGAGCATACTTGAGCCATAGATTAAAGTGTTTGTGTAATGCACTGTTAAGGAAATCAGCTAATATCTGATATGAAACATTTTCCTTTACATTTTGAAACAGAATGCCTTTTCAAGTGTACTTGTTAAAAGTTTAAAACACAATGTCAGTGTCTAAAACACAATGTCTAAAACTGAAACAATAGCCAGAACAATACTAACTGTAATTTAGGGATGCGAAGGTGAAAGAGGCAATTTGTATAGAACATGACTCACTTGAGGTCTCATTGGATGAGGGATGATTTATCTAATTAGACAACAAATACTCAGTTTAATTTAATTTAAGCTGAATACAAGTATGGCTGCTGCAGGGTAATTAAATGGGATCATAGTGCTCTTCATTAGAGCCCTCTGGCAGTAAAATTAGGCAGTAAAACTGAGCCATTCACCATTTCATGAAACTTCAATGAATTTAGCGAATGTTGTGTGACCAGTGAACGAAAACATTAGCGAGTGACAGGAGGTAAGGAATGAGGCCATGAACTGTACACCCCAGTTTTAGGGCTAAAGTTTCATCACACTATTCTGAAACTGAGGCATGTATATGAATTTGTCTGTGTGTGTGTGTGAGAGAGAGTAACATTTAATTTCTAAACATTCATCCGGATTGAATGCCTTCATGTGAAGGCGTAATGGTCTGAATGAAAGCCGGTCCAGTTCCAGGATGCAGTGAAGACTGGCGCCTGGCTCAGTTTGGCACGCGTACTCGTGAAGGTGGCTAACTGTGCCTATCAATGGGTGGCCTCGCCAAGTTCACACACTCAGTCACAGCTCATCCCTACACCACCTGCCACTGGGTATGCCTACCCACTCCATACCCTTATACCTCTGAGCGCTGGCAGCACCACCCAAACAAAAACTCCTACCATATCAGCATTTCAATCTCACTGTGCCTTTGTGTGTTGGCTGACTTTGTGCCCAAAACCCAGCCAATTCACATTTTACTGTGTGCTTTCCAAGTGTTATTACAAAGCACATTAGCTAACAACAACACAAGTATTCACCAAATCAAAGGGAAGACTGGATTGCTGTTATCATTTCCACTATGTTCGAGGGTCTAATGTAACAGAAGATTGCGATGAAAGGATGATTGTCAACCTCTGTGTTGACAAAAAAAAAACTTTATCTGTGTAATGTAAACAGCTCCATGCAAGAATCTTAACACGTCAAACCAGTTTGAAAACTGCTTTTAACCATGAAAAGGAAATATATTTTTAAAAATGGGCATTAAAAATATTGTTCCATTAAAATGATTTAGTGTTCACAGCAGTTGTTCCATTTAAAACTCATCTCTCCTCACCACTCAGGTGTACCTTATCAGCCCTGTGACATCTGTAATCTATTAAAATAACATAAAAGCTACCCTGGATCAAATTGATCCATTCTGTGATTACAACTGTGGAGGCTTATACCAAAGTACCATGCAAATTTGATTAATGTTCAGCAGCCATACCTTGGTTCAGGAGTGTAATGCCATACACTTAAGGTCAACAACCCCACACTTGTTCAAAGTCTAGCTCAGTGACAAATTTCCTGTTCCAAAAGCCTTATCATTTGCTGCTTTGGCAAAATTCCACAAGAAAGCCATTCAAAGTTCAGAGGAAATGCTTCAAAAACATCCATATGCCGGAGGTCAACCGAAAGTAAGTTTCAGAAAGTTGCGGAAAATTACCTCCACTGGAAAAATGAGACGGGGTACTTGAATCAGCATGGCAGTCATGTGTTGTAGGAAACTATTCAAACCTACCAGACCTATCATCACTTCAATGATACTAATTAATCAATGAAGACCATTCCAGACGCGGCTGTAAAGCCACAAGGTTGTCATCACATGAATCGGCCTACACATCTTGGCCTACAAGATAGTCTGATTGCAGCTGTGGAAATGTTGAAACATGCAGATGTGTTCTGATAGGACAACCTCTATGCAATTACAGTACATTAGGCATTCATCACCTCTTTTGATCCACGGTGTTGAGGTAGAAGATTGCTGTTTCATGTATCTGACAATCTGTGTAACAGGGCGTGAACGTTCTAACACTGTGGGGTGGAACATAGTGTGTCTCTCCTCGCTACACACATGAAAGGGTTGTTGGGGCAGAACCAAAACATAATTGCATGTTACTCAAGACAGAGAGAGCAGTGCACTCTGCTTTAGCCTTTCAAGAGGGGCGGTTTGAAGGACCATTGGAGAGCAAAGTATGACATGTTACATACACAATTTTTGATCGTGGCAAAAACGCAAGATCGTTTCCACAGGAAGCTGCGGGGGCGATGCCGCTCCACTCAGGATCAAATGATAATTCCTCTTCATTTTCTCTCCTATTGTTTGTGCTGCTTGTATATCAGGCTGCAACGGCTCCTGCTGCAGGCTGGTGATAACTCCCTTCCGCCAAGCGCCTGCTGAGACTGCACAGCAGGAACAGAGCGGGGCCACAGAAGCCACCGCATTTTAATTGCAAGCGTAATAAGAGGCTTTTGTTTGCACCCTCACCTAATATGACAGGATTCTACCTTAACCAAGCCCCAGAAACAAGAGTGAGGGAAACGAAAGGAGACTAGAGAGCATTTTGTGTGCCTCATTAAGTGCTCTGTTGCAGGGGTGATCGATGTTAACTGCTCTACAAGATGTTGTAAAGTCAAAAGTGTTTAAAAGGTTTAATCTGTAGCCTACGTGTAATGTGTTTGCTCTCTAGACAGTGTCCTACCACTATCTGCTGTTTGCCAGTTTAATGTGTTGGCACCAGAAAACAAGAAAGCATTAAAACATGAAAAATTCCCCCAAATATAGGGATGGAATCTGCCCATTACAGTCCATTTCCGACTTGGTTACTAGGTGAGGTTTGCATGACATACCATGGTGATCTAAAAAGGTTTATGCCCTCTGTGTGTCATTGTAAACACTGGCATTCGGTGCAACAGCCTTTGTGTATTATAAAAATTCTTGCTCTGTGTTGTAAGCGTAGTTAAACTTGATCCTGTCACAGTCTCAAACGGTGAGACATTCAGTCCTTGAATTTGAGGGAACTGGGACAAAACCCTTGGCAACCCTATTAACATGGTAACCATTTTGTAATTTGAGGAAAAGTAAGTATGGATGTGGAGGGGTTTGTGTGAAGATGTAAGAGTTAATGTAATTGGTTAAAAAATCCCATTGGCTCCTCAAAGTAAAGAATTCCCATACCCCCCCTCCCCCTCACACACACACACATACACATAAACACACACACCAAACACTGAACAAAAGGAATTATTAACAGGGTATTAGCAAAGACTTTTATTTAATCCACAATCATTAAATATTAAAAACTGTTTGGTGAGATGTCTATTACAGAGGACCCATTTTACCTTTGAATGGTATGCTAAATGTGAAAGATAACATGCGATGGGCTTGTTGCACAACCCAGTTCATAAGCTCATATAGGTCATGAATAAATTACTACAATTACATAATGACACATGCTGCAGGAATCAATTAATGAGAAAGTGCTAAATTAAGTCCAATCCCATTCATCATTTATGAAAGCCATCCGTTGGTTCAGCTGCGACCAACTCCACAGTAATGATGAAATGAATGAGTGTTATAGCCAGATATCAATTATAGTCCTTCTCAGATGCTTCAGAGGTTATCAACAGCCGTGGGTCAGTCAAGGTAAAGACTCCCTATAGATTTGATTAATAGTTCATCTCCTAAACTTGTTAGTCATCCTAATCAGATACATGCTCCGATATCAGGCAGCGAAAATGTAACACGAGGGCCCCAAAACATCTGCTCGACCTGCTCCAGCTCGGATCCAGGCCGGGGACCTGTCAAAGGGAGTTTGCGCTGAGGGAGCAGAGGATCAGCAGCAGGCACATTAGACCGAAAATTAAAATCAGAGATGACATGAGGAAAATTAGCCTCCAGTCACTCATCAGTCCAGAAGGTAGGAGGAGAACCCACTTCTAACAGACTCGGTGCTGGGGGAGAACATAGAAAGTAATGACATGTTCATAAGTGCAGCAGAAAGCTTGCCTCAGAGAAAATAAGATTGACAGAGCATACAGAGGAATACCGAAGCACAAACGCATTGGAATAATTTATTTTTCAGACAAGTTGGCATTGCTTGATTTTAATCCAATGTAATTTACTCAGATCATTCCTCAATCGCGGTGCAGTCTGGTGGCAAAGCAGAGTGAGTGTTGTGTGTGTGTGTGTGCGTGGAGTGATCCCAGGTTGGCCTGGGCCCAACCCAAACCCACTGGGGCTGCCCCAGAACCATCTCAGGTCAGTGGCTCAGACTGATGCTTTCTGGGATCCTACTCTTGAAAGTGTACGGGAGAAAAAGGAGAGAGAAACAGAGAGAGAGAGAAAGAGGGAGAGAAAATGTTCACCTCAGAAGGCTTAGGCTTGTCTCCAAGTCAAATCAAATGGAAACCTCAGACTCACTCCAGTCACATATGCAATCTGCTCTCGATTGAATAGACAGTTTTTTCACCAGGATACCATTGTGGTTCACATAGATGTGTGTATATACACATATATATGTACACATATACACATATACACACAAGTGTGAGTGTGTGTCTCGTTTCTATTAATGCTTTATTTGATCTTAGTCCTCTCTTTTTCAGTCCTCTCCTGTGTTTTCAGTTGATGCTTTTGCAGATGTTCACCAGACTCCAAGGAAATATGGCCCGAGGAAACTGATACCCCAGTCAACATATGGCTGGTGCTCTGTAAATGTTACAGTTGGCTACAGAAGATGGCCAAGTGACAAAACTTTTTTTTCTTTTCATTGTCTGTCTTTATAGTGGAGTTGTCTTCTACCTATGTTTTGAAGATAAGGTCTTTGTTGACCTTGTTTCTATTTTTTTGTTGTTGAAGATGGAGAGGGGGAGATTCAAGTTCTCCCTAAAATTTGATAGTAATATCCTCCAGTTGTGTGTGTGTGTGTGTGTGTGTGTGTGTGTGTGTGTTTGCTTATGCATTACTGTATTTAAATGAATGGAGATAAAAAAACTATTGCAACAGTGTGCCCAACTTAAGTCATATATAACTGAATATAGACAGAAGTCATATATAACTGAATATAGACAGAAAACACACCTGATTTCTATAGCCTAACTGGTCAGAAATGACACTGAGCAAACTGAAGGGCTTCTGTCCGGAGACAGTATACCACCACTTTTTCAAATATAATTTACTGGCCTAGATTTCCTTGTCTTCTATCCCCTAGTGACATGAAATTATCCTTTATTTATGATGCTAATTCCTACAAGGCCTGTTTTTTTTTAAACCAACAAGAGATAAATCACTACAGATGCATAATTGAGACCACTGATAATGGCATGTACTGTAGAAATAAGCAGAAGCATGTTTAGTGTGCAAACAGATGCTGCCATGTGATTAGTGGTGACACGCATCTTTCTGTAAATGTTCATGGCTATTAGAAAATGTAAGATAAAGCTCCCAGCAAACCAGCTGTACCAGTTTATTCACTTTGTGAATGGAATCTTTCCCATATCTGGGAATTGTCCATACTCATTTTTTCAGTTACACCACACTGAACCAGACACATTGTCATATTCAGATAAATGCTAGTGTATTTTTGAACAAACCAAAATTGTAAGGTAGCCTACTTAATAGTGTACCATTTAAAATATAAATTGCAGAAGATGGTGTGACCTTGTGCTTGACTGAGAATATAAAGCACACTACTAATGCGATCAAACATGGACCCTTGTGCCAGCCTGTACTAAATCAGGAAACACTGATGTCTCAAACCATATTACTGCACACTGACTGAATTCAATTATACTTGGAGCTTTCAGAACCTTACTCAGAAATGGAACAGTAGCTCTCTTGTTTGCATTCAGCAAATCTGCACCAGAGTCTGACTCAAAATGGCCGTCATAAATTTCTTAACAACTTTTGCTTTTTGTGTGATGTGTGTTAAACTGATAAAATCGGAGTGTTTTACAACTTTAAGGATAAATTACAATAGTTAAGAGCGGCACTTCATCCTCTAATTGCACTCTTGTGTGATGCATAGAGGAAATGAGTCCTCAGAGAATATTGGACGCTTTGCTAGGAAATTCTGGATAGATAATTTGCGCCCACTTAGAGTTATGAATTATATCCATTTCAGTTGCAGTGACAACAGCAGGTAAAAGTAGATAGTCAATGAGGGAGTGTCTTGTCTGTCAATAGAAAATACTTCACGCAAGAGAGTGGGGCCCTGACATTCAGAAGGCATTAGTTCAATTAAATCCTCAGTCAAGATATTGCCACGGTGATGGCTTACTCTGTGATAAAAAAAAATTATAGGCTTAAAAGCCAGTTAAATGCCATGCTATTGGTTTTACCATCATGTGGCCATTGATAACTCTGGCTCCCAGTTTTTAAACACCCTCATTTTGTGAATGTTGTTTAAAGCTGTCATGGAGTAAAAATATAATTGCAAATAGTATTTTGTGTTTTACACAAATTTAAATATCCCACATTCTCACTCGTCAGTCAGTTCACACTTTCTGCTGAGAAGATGGGAGCTCTTCTGTTCTAATGCACAAGCTTAATGCACTATCAGGTAATCACAAAAGTGCCGTTTACAGACCATTAGTCCACTGACACTGGCTTTTATGTGCCCTCTCATCCTTTGGGAAAGCCTTCTATTGATGAGCCCCATGCTGTTAACAATGACTGAGCCTAACAGTGACTGAAGTAGACATCTCCAAACAGAGCACATCTTAAGGCTGCACACAAAATTGCAATAAACAGACGGTCTGAATATCTACTTGCACTTGCGAGTTTTCAAAGTGCAATGTAATCTTTTTCCAATTTGTTCAGGAAAAGTTGCCTTGTCGAAACTGCAAAATGCACATGCGCTGTATACACAGGCCATGCCATGTGTTTGAAAAAAGTACCTGCTGCTCCATTTATGTAATCATGGAAAGATGTCCACTGCTGGTCATACCACTCTGCCGTGACTTTGAAGATGACTAAGGCAAGTCCACAAAAAGTCCAGATTTGATGGAGCTCGTTAGTGGCCATTTCATGCATTATAAAGCATTATTGGCCTAATTTAAAGCGTAATAAATTCAACTGAAGTTCATGTTGAAAAACAGAGAAAAAAGGACTTGGAAGATCAGCATAGTCAAGGGATCATAGTCAATCAGCATGTTAATGTCTGCACTTAACCTTTCCTACATTCTGCTTTGCATTTGCTCAGGAGGATCACAGGTAGCAGATTCAACTTTTTTTCTCAGATCCCTGATTTATTCGTTTTTTAAAGACCATCATACCATGGGCAGTGTGGGCAGGCTGAAGCCACTGAAGGCTCAAATGAGTTATGATTACAGGACGGCAAAAAAAGAAGACAGTCGTGGAAATGGCCTGGCACAGACGCTGATTATATGCCGGGGCTTTTTCCCTTACTTATTTCTTTAGCTAATTTAACATTACCTCGCCATTTAATCAGGCTGGGTCTTGGCCGTGATGTCAGGGAGCTACATCATTCTGTCTCGAGGGCCCTCTTACTCATCACAGATGTGGGATTATAATAAGGCTGGCTTCAGGGGCTCCACATCACTCACTCACTGATGCCTGTCCATCCAAATAGAGAAAAGACAGAGCTGTTAAATGTGAAAAAGACCCCAAACTTAAAGCCATAACAGGGCCGTCATTCTCTTCAAAAAGGTGCATCACAATCAGTTGCTTTAGACAATGAGCTTGCTCACCACCACCCCACCCCTCCCCCCTTCAGCTTCATGCTAGGATGGGGATGTTTCCTTTTCGCCCTCCGTCAAGCATTTGAATGGGGCTTTGCCCCACTGCACAATAGCTGAGGAGAGAAAGGGCTCCTGGAGTGTGAGGCTTCAGTTCACTGACATCTGACTGGTCTGCCTGTGGCCTGGTGAGATAGGGGCAAAGCTGTCCATTCTGGACCCCCAGCAGGAGTCTGCCAGGCTTGCCAATTGGGACGCGGGGAACAGGCAACATTGTTTTCAGGCGCAGGGGGGGCGCAATGGATTTCCAGCAACCCCCCACCCTCTAATAATGCAATCTCACTGTGGGAAGAGGGTCTTTCAAAACAATTTCACATTTAAGTGGTTGTCAACATTAGGTTTGTGGGACTAATCTGCCAAAGCCATGGGCACAGCCTTGGCCAGTAGTTATTACACATTATTACACAATGTCTCTCAGACAATCACAAGTTGATCATCCTGGCTGCTAAAGGGAGATGAGCATCACTTTTATCAGTGCCTGGCAGAGGATCTAGGACTATATTCAGTGTGTGTGTGTGTAAGGATGAGTACATATACACATTGAATTTAAATTCTTTGCCAATAATTTTATTGAATATAATTTTTGGCTTTGTCTGTCTTGCACATAGCAATGAGGGCAGATACAGTGCTTTTCAGGTCTCTAATATACCAATCTAAAAAGCAAACCTGAATGCATGAACACATAACTTTCCTGATTTTCCCCATCAAGGGCTGTTGAAGAGTGAGGTCCAGCAGGCCAAAGTTACTGTAGCCTGTTCTGCCATTGTGCTGCTCTCTCTCCCCATACCACCCTTTTAGCCTGCAGGGTTATTGAACAAAGAAACACTGTAGGCCAGTGACATCAGATCCAAACAGAAGCACAAGGTTAGCTTGGGTGAATGGGATTGCTTGAATCTGTTATAGTGCACTGCAGCTTAGGATGCCTAAGGGGGAAATAACTACACTGAACCACAAGCCCCCTCACACACATACGTATGCACACACACACACACACACACACACACATCACCAGATATAAATATATAGCTGTGGACAAAGGCTACATTCACCTGTATTCTGTGAGGACCAAATCAAATTTTTCTCATCAAAGGAACATCGTGTGCACATTCATTTCCATGCAAAGCCAGTCTGCTCACACATACATACACAACGACACACGTGCGCACGCATTCACACACTCACACACACACATCTGGGCAGCAAGTGCCTTCTGTGCCTGGTTAAAGCTATGGGGGGATCAGTGAGAGGAAGTGTGTCTCTCCGAAAGAAGGAATAAATACGAAGTGACCCGGTTTCTCTCGGTAATGATGGCAAGATGGAAACCTTGCTCACATGTGCCCTTAAACAGGTAAATGGGAAAAGCACTACATGAAGAGAACACACACACATACACACATAGGAAGGGCTCCAATAAATCTGCATGGCCGTAAGGGGAAACAGCTTCCAGGTGGGGCCCAGTGGGATGGGGTCTGATCCAAGGACGTACTGTACGGCCTCCACGCCCAAGCCCCTTTGTTGCATTTGCACTTCAAAGTCTCAAAGTCGCACTCGCCACTGGCTTTATGACCCTGATCCCGGCGTGAGACAACAGTCGGCCAGGGCCTGGGATAGCGCCTTTTATTGGCCCTTTCCCCGAATTCACTTGCGGGTTTTATATAGCTAATATTTGTTGAGCAAGGGCCTATTAAGTGGCCTAATAGGGTCTAAATTGGAAGTGCATTCTTGTTTTTTTTCTTCCTCAGTGGTGAGAAACCTGTTGCGGTGGAGTTTAGAACAGGGCTGATTCAAACCAATGATGTAAACAGGAAATAAGCTGAGGACTGTGGCTAGCAGAGATGTTCTATAATGATATTTCTGGGTAAAAATAGAAAAGGAACATTTCTCTATTTACTTAATGTGCTTGAAGTGATTGTATTATTATTATTATTAGTAGTAGTAGTAGTATCAATTTTATTCATGTATTGTTTTAGTTTTTTTTCGGGGCGGGGGGGGGGGGATTCTCCACAGTGTTTAACACAGAGTGCAAAAAGAGCATCAAAGCTGCCACCAGCCTGACAGGAGCATTCATGCACAGAACATCACATCGATTCTGCAATCTAAGACAATTCACAGGACAGAGTAAATCTGTTTTCCACAGTTCTGAAAAAAGCTCTGCTTTCCAGGAGACAGTGAATCCATTAGATTGGTTTCCTCACATGATCCCTATTTTTTTCTTACTCTGTGGAAACCTTTGTGTTATGTTTTTCATGAGACACTTTGTAAGCTCTTGGTCCTGGCCAAAGTTCCTCTCCACACTACACAGACTATTAATAATTGATTTTAATTTTCCACTCCAGACCCTAATGCTGTTTTTTGTGATAGTAATATCTGATCTTGGGAACAGGAAAAAAGTTATTACTCTTTAATGGCCATTTCATCATTGCCCTGTCATATTCCCTACATTTAAAGGGCGGTGTATTGTTGTGTAATATTTCATTTTTGATTTTTTAAGCCCTTTTTAAAGACTAAAACCTGTTTCAGAATCCTGCCATGGGCACAGCTGTATTCATATCCTCATACGTTGTATGTGCATAAAATGTACAGTATATTTATTAAGAATCAAAAACATATTTTTCTCAAGCATTAAGAGGCTAAATATATTCCAAATATATCCCAAACTGAGCTGTTTTCTATTCTTATTAATAATTGACATGCACAGGGTGTTAAATCCCTGCAAGCTTGGGCCTGTCACAGGCCTTGGCCCCATTTCTGAGGAGGGAATGCAGACAGGAGCTCCACGTGGTGCCACGTGGTCTTGTGTACACTCCCTGAGCCCTGCAAACAGATCTAATCAGGCCATCATCCAACGAGGAGCTGGACCCAGGGACCCCAGCTGTCTGTCAAGAGGGCCCACATAACACCGCCGCCGCCACACCACGCAGCACCGCACAGCACAGTGCTTGGCTGCAACAGTCAAACAAGCAAAATCAAACTCAATAATATTGAGTTGTTTGGGGTGATTTCATCAGGCCTAACTGTTGGACCTTCATTGATCGGAGATATGCTCTCCTGCACCCGTGCGAGTGGAATGGAGTGGAGCATCTGACTTTAATAAGGTGCACATCCTTTAAAGGAACTGCACACCGGGTCACTGAAGAGGGGGAATTCAGAAGTCACTGCTGACCCAAGACATCACATGGACTCAGTGTTTGTCTTCTTTTAAAAAAATAATCACATTTTTTTCCCAACATACTTTTACAGTTCCATATATATATAGGCCTAGTGAAATATATATAGGCCTGTGTAGGACCCTTTGTGCTCTGGGTTTCTTGTTTAATGCCAGGCATCATGTTAATTTGGTGATTTAGTACATGTGATTTAGCTTTTACCTCCAATTAGATTTGTTTCTCTCAGATGGCTTGCTCTGCTGTATTAATGAAAGAAACGCACCCTCTCACCCTCTCCTCAAGATAGTTCAAACAAAAACCGCAGGGAATTTTCATCCACCCCACGTGATAATTTGTAGCCATCATCAAGCGGGCACATAAACTTGTGTCCTTTCTGTCACACACACCTCAGCAGGCCCAAAGAAAGGCCCCTCGCTGCCACCCCGCCATTCTCAATGGCCTGTTAGCGAGGTTTGTATAAATCAGGGTTTGTTACTTTCACTTCCCTGCCATGTTTATGGGTAACAGTGTCGAGCTTCAAAATGAAGCTGTTACATTAGCAGTGACTTTTACCACCTCTTTATGAAATCCATATGTGCGTCATGCTGAGCAGGATCCCAGCACAGCAGACAGTGAACAATTCTTTTTCCCTCTCTTTCTTTTTTTGCTCTCACTCTCTCTCTCTCGCTCCATCCATCCCTCCCTCTCCCTCCTTTTTTTTTCCTCTTCCTGATGAATGCGAAAACCTACTCCGGAAATTTGCTCCATCAAGGAAATAAAATGGTGGCCGTACAGGAAATGATGTGTAATTGTACGAGGTAGCGTGTAGATGTATTCAGCAGCCCTGCTACATTGACTTTCAGGGGGCAGATAATGGTTCCCTGACGCTGGGGCCCATAACTCCTCCATCACCGCAGCCCGTCTCCGAGGGACGCTGCACCAATGAGAGACAGACGGCGAGCACGGCCATTACACCAGGCCTCCCACTCATGAATGGATCACCAGCACTGCAAACACTGCTGCACGGACACTGTCTATCCCAATAAACACATCCTCAGTCAGACACACACACGCACGCACACACATACACACACACAAAGCCTCCTCAACACAGTCCTACACAAACTTTGGTTTCTGCAGCACACAAGTAGCCTGCATTTGTTCAAATAAATGAACATGTGAACTTTCTCCCCTGACAAAACCCTTCCGGCATGTTCATATATTTTATTCAAAGCAATTACAAAGAAACGACACAAAAGTTCACTCACCCTTAGAGCCTGTGTAGTTCCTCATTCAATCATTTTACCGTTTTTCCCCTTATTGGTAGTCTGCAGTCCCCTCATTTAAAGTGGTCCCCGTCCCCACTGGCTCCATTACACGCCTGCTCTGATCCATTAGGAGCTGCTGACTACCTCTGCTCACCAAACAGTAATAGAAAACCACAGGGAAGCATAAACCATTATGCTAGTCATTCTCATCTGCTACATGCTGACTGTTTCTGTTTGTTCACTTGAATAACGGGCTAAGCATGAGGTACTACTGTCCAGGTTTGACCCAAGGTTACCAGTCAATGCACCACCTGAGCTGCCTTCTGTAAACTTTTTTTAATTCTTCACTGGTCAAGAAAAACACTCGCACACATTTTACACACACACATTTTACACACACACTCATTCCTAACAATATGCATGTAAACACTCTTACACACAGACTCAGAAACTTCTCCTGCATGATTCTCATCAAAACAGATGCTTCACACACACAAACACACATATACACACACACTAAGCCTGATTCCTCCATGGTCCATTGCATGCAACCTGACAAGCGCTCGTCTGTGAAACCACACAGCATTGCCACGCCAAACAGCCACAAGGTCACTGTGGTGATGGAACCTGCACCGGTCAGACACTGGAGTCCAGAGGCTGAGGGGAGCCTAGCATGGCCACCTGCCAGACAGTGCAGTAAACACCCCCACTAGGCACGAGAAGCTCAGATACACTCCATTCACAAAATACACACACACACTCACTCAAACAAACACACACACAATCTCACAGCTGATCTGCTGTGCAACCAAACAAGCAGGAGAGTTATCCAATCCCTACCGCTTCACCACACTGGGCTGTGAAGCAGAGAGCAGAGAGAGCAGCTATAGCTGAGGAAGGAAGCTCTGGCCCTGGGCCACCCTGAACTGCTGCCTCAACACACACAGTAGCCACACACTGAGACTCCACATACACACTCATTCACACACACATACCCACACACACACACACACACACACACACGCACACATACACACAGTTATATGCACACATGCACACTCATTCCCACATCACTAATTATAAACTGCACTCTTTGTTCAGTTCAGACATGGATATAAGCTTGCCTATGTTTAGGACTGGTTTAGGCGTATTATTACTCATGTGGAAAATTGAGATCGTACAGATATAGATTTTTTTTTTCTTCAAAAAGTACCTCAAGGTCAGCCTATTGTTTTGTGAATGCTCACAAAGGGCAGATTTTTCTTTTTTTTTTTTTGGGGGGGGGGGGGGGGGATTTGTGATGTTCAAAGTCAAGGTTGCTATGTGTGGCAGTGGGGAATAGCATCAAAATGGACCTTTTATAGCTTAGCCTCATTATTCTAAGTCAGGTGTTGAGCATAGCCGCCTGTTGCTGTGCGCAAAAGGACTCCAGAGAGACCCCGGGCCATTTTGAAGACTGTCGTCATTAGCAGATGAAGGTGTGCAACATTTGGGGCTTTGGGGAAAGGAGGTGTACAGGTGTGTAGTCAGCAGTGTCCCTCCCTGCTGGGGGCAGTGAGTCATTTATCTGTGCCGGATGGCCTGTTTTGGAAAGGCGGCGAGGAAGGACGGCAAGGGAAGCGAATGAGGTCGCAGGGCTTGTTCCAGAAGGCCCAGCATCACACTGGGACCTGGGGAGGAACAAAAACAAACTTGGCTGCGCTGTAAACATGTGGTGCCACGGCTCAGGCAGGGACTGCTGCTCTCTATAAATATCACCCCCCCCAACCACACACACCCACACACACACACATATACACCCATTTGAACTACCTCCTCCTCTTCCTCCTTCTCTCTCTCTCAACACTACCTCTTCCACGTTCCCTGAGCATTTCCATCCCCCCTGGGGGCCAACTGCGTCGAGTGATGCGCTCATCTTCAGATGATGTCATTCCTCAAAGGGCCACTGCCATGTTGCTGCACATCTGCGCTAGGGCCAGGTGCCCAGCAGCAGAGAAATCCCCTCCCCAGCACACACACAAAGACAAAGACATGCATCCTGCTTACTCAAGCAGGCCCCTGCATGGCCCTCTCTCCTCAGCTGGGCAGCAAGACAATAGCAGTCGAGTAGAGAGTAGAGCGTAGAGCATCTGTTCACCCCAATTCTGTCTCTGGCCCTGGTGAGCTCCAAATAGTGCCGCACTCGCAAAAACTCCATCACAAAGATGGCACCGCTGCCATGGATACAGCATGGCAACTGCGCTGCAATTAGCGGCCATTCTCTGCAGTGCACAACACAAAGACGAGTACATAGCATCACCTCTCTGTTCAAATCAAAACAAGGCGTACGGCCACAGCGATTAATTAAAGTGCTACTCGAGGAGAAGAAAGGAGAGAGAAGAGTGCAGTTGCAGCTATAGCCTTGTGAAAGTAAATATTTTGTCTGCCACGTCTTATTAGAAGAAAACGCTCCCAGAAAATACAGCCCTTATTTAATCTATTTTATGGTGGTGATCAAAGCCGGAGTGAGAAGAGTGAGCTCAGTTGGGTTAGAGGATGGCGGGTCTTTTTATTTTAAAAAAAGCCTCATTATCATGGCTCAAACTGTGTGTGTGTGCTGTAAAGCCTGCTGGACTGTTTCAGTGCTTTAGGGCCACGGGTAAAGGTCAGACTGACCCAGGCTGCCATAATACCCCTAACAGCCAATAAATTAGCCCAGAGGAGGCCTTACTACTTTGAGGCTGATAGAGAGAGAGAGAGAGAGAGAGAGAGAGAGAGAGAAAGAAAAATAAGGACATCCAGGTGGCTGGTGCTTTTTGGCGGTCCTTCATTAAAGTCCAGACGAGATGCAGGAGGGGGCGATCCAGTGGCGAGGTTCCAAGATGGGCACGCTGGCATCCAAAGCAGCAGATGTGAAGGCGCGTGGAGAGGGAAGCACGGTAACTGGGGGGGATGAAAAACAAACAGATAGGCCTCTTAATGGGGTGCGGTGACACGATCAAAGAGGGGCTTCCCTGTTGGCGGGTGTCATCTCCCCGCCTACGGCAGGGGTTAATGCCAGTTCTCTGGGAGGTCAGGTCAGAGGGGTGAACGCACCCGGGGATCACCAACCGCACCTTTGAAAGCTTTTCAAGAACCTTGTTCTTCATTTTTTTTTCTTGTTTTTGAAAGCGAAGGTAACTCAGTCTAAACTTGTACAAGCCAAACTGACACTAGCCCTGCCATGGCCTCCTAGCCTCCTCTTTTATGGCTTAGCACATCTTTCTTTAAATGCCTCTGTCAAAAAAAGGTTTATTGGTCTCGGGTCATGACCACTTAAAAGCTGGGTTCCGAGTCATTTCATCTTTGGTCATTATTCCTCTTCCTCAGACGTGAACCTGTCGGTGGGAGTGGGAAGAAGCCGTCTAAAGAACAGCAAACTAGGATCAGCCTACACAGGCATTCCACATTCACCACTAACTGTATTTACAAAAGCCTTTCAAAACACACACACACACACATATGCTAGTCAGTACAGTCAAAACGCTGTGATGGCTGGAGTATAATTTAATAATCTCTTAATAATTTAATAATCAGCCACCAAGTGCTGTCAGTAGGAAAATTAAAAAATTAGATTCAACATAGACCGAATAGTGAACCAGCAACTTTTTCCTACAGACAGCATTCAGTGACCTTGAACAACAGGGCTATTGACTGATTCACATCGGATTTCCTTTTCAATGCAGAAGTATATGGGTAATTTAACTGAATGTAAATTGATTCCTGTCAGATGCACTGGAAAAGCCAATTAAAAGGTTTTATCTGGGCAACGTGATGAGGATATTGACAATCTAGTATATTACTGTAACTCACATAGCAGGTCTTGCTATTGTGTTGTGACAGGATTGTAAAACAGGACATTTTTGCTGTACTGTACAATTACATCATGGAGCCATGCATGTCCACATAAACACACACACACATGCACACACACACACACACACACACACTCATGGTTAATGTTACAGATGACCCATGGGCTATTCCCATCAGTCAGGACCTTCAGCGCTGCATGGAGTTAAGTTTAGGCCATGACAATCGCTGAGATATGCTGAGCCATCATGGCCATTTCCACCACCCTCTCTTCCTACCTCCCAGTACACTCCCTAATGCTTCACTGGTGGGTGGCGGTGTGCATGTCTGTGTGTGTTTGTAGCTGTGGGCATGTGTCTGTGTGTGTGTGTGTGTGTGTGTGTGTGTTTGAGCCCAGCTGCCGTGGGAGGGTGTGTGAGTGAGCGTGGGTCAGTATGAGGAGCAAGCCCTGGCCTGATGGGCCTGTTTGCATTCCTGCTGGTTAAATGTGTCTGTGAAGGGAACAGCACACGGCTGGATTAGGCCCCCTGATATGTTGCCACCTGCTGCCGGATTCCTGGCCTGGACCAGCAGAGGCAGTGGGGGGCCACAGGGTGGTGCAGAGCTGGGTGGTGTGGCCAGGCCTCTGTCTGTGTTGGGTATGCGGCCAGCCGGGTAAGATTTCAGCCACTAACGCCTCTGGCATCTGTGCTCAGAGGATGGGTACAAGCGCTTTTATAAATAACATGCATTTGGATGTTAAGCATGTGCTAGGTCTCGGGGGAATCTTTGGAGCAAAAAGATCTCAAGTTTTGTATAATTAATGGTATTGTTTATAAAGTTGACTTGTTTATAAAGCAGTTGACCTGTTTATAAAGTGATCTCTGAAATGTGATATACCTAGTGTTGATAACCCCTGACATTCTGGAAGTGCTCTCCAAGTGGAATGTGAAATTATTCATTCTTAACTTAAACAGAAAGCTGCAAGTCACTGAATGTAGTTATTGTTTTTCCGGTACATTACATTATCTACAGCAGGTTCTCAAAACCTCTTTCTCTCTCTCTCTCTTTCTCTCTCTCTTCCCCCCACCCCTCTCTGTTTCTGTCTTTGGCCTGTGTTGCTAACGGCCCACTACACCTTTGGGCAGTAGAACAAAACAAGTGGACTGCTGGTGAGTCAGAAGTACATGTGTGGGTGGATTCCATATAAAATCCAGTCATGTAACGCAGTGAACAAAAAGAAAAAAAATACAGATGCAATGAGTCTCTCACTTGAGTGCACTGACTGTGTAGATGCAGAGACGGAGGACTGACCACTTCATTCTCTTCCCTCTCTCACTTTCTCTCTCTCAAGTCATCTGAGGTGCTGTCTGTCATGGAGACTTCATAAACACATTGTTAATGTGATGCAATGGCTTTCTTCATCTGGAGTAGTCAACCAGGTGGAATCATGGGATTGAGATCATATAATGCAGAAGGTTCCAGAATGTTCCACATATAAAGAGGTACTGACAAAGGGTTGTCCTCTCAGAGCATGTTCCAGGGTCAGGAAGGGTATGAGAGTTACGTGCTATGATGCCTCTCATGAGTTAAACAGTATAGAAATGAGTAATGGGGATTGCATTGCATTGCATATCACATAGCAGATTTCAATCACTTAATAAGCATTTTATTTTTTATGTTGTTTGCAATAAGTGTACCACATCGTCAGTTGGCAAAGTCATTTGTTTTCCCCATGTTGGTAAACATAATAAATTTTGTAGTTCAGCGATTTGGCAAAGAAGAACCCCAAAAAGTTTGCCCATGCTGAAGCAATTTAACATGATTGTGAGAAAATACACAATCGCATAAAAAGTGATGTGTTCCACTCAAATGTCTTATGTAAAACAGAAATTGAAAAAAGAGATAGAAAGAGAAAAAAAAAGCATGCCATTAGAGACTACATCCAAACTGTTTTTCATCTGTCTCGCTAGCTCTCCTGGGTGAGCTGCATGTCCAAAAATATAAAGACAGGAAATACTCCATGTGTGATATCATTTTCTCAAAAAGGCCAGAACCCCCCTGAAAAAAAGCTCTTGTAATTGCACACTTCACAAGCTCCTCTTGTTTCATTGCACAAGAGTAGCGCCTATCGCTCTTCCCACACATCATTTGAATTCTAAATTTATGGGACACACCAGTATGCTAAATTATTGTAATTGGAGTGAAGTGAAGTTTCTGGGTGAAGCCGTCTAGCTCCAGATGTTGACTGAGCTTGTAAATGCAGTGTCACAGAAACCCTAAGTGTGGGACAAACCCCTTTTTCACATGCTTACTCAGTGGCATTGTAACAAAACACAGTACAGTTACAAATGTACTAATGTCCTGTAAAGGGAAGGTGATGAGATTCTCATGTGTGGATATGAGGGCTTTTTTGTGATAATGATGATAATAATTCATAATATGTAATAACTTACAACAACAGCACACTACACTAAATCAGAAATGTGTAATGATCTACACGAATGTGAATTTCAGCTGCCACCCTGGCTCAAAAACGGGGGAAAAAAATGCACTCACAAAGGAGAAAACACATTAAGCGTTCTGTTATTTTCATCAAAATCCCACAACACATTTCTGCGTAGTCTGTTGAAAGTGCTTGCTGCAACGCAGTGCAAACAGGCCTGCGAGGCGCCGGAGAAAGGAAAGGTCTCGCTTTGGCAACAGTGCAGAACCACAGAGTCCTCTGCACCCCCACCGGTCTCTGTAACCTAATCGCATAACAAACCTTATGGGACAAGCCTTTAGCAGCAAACTTCCCAAAATGTTCCTCTTTTGGCAAAAAAAAAAACTAAACACAAAACTTGTGTCTGCCTGTAGACAACTGTTGCAAGCCACTGAACCCAGACCTGATTTTCATAAATATATATAGCTGTCCATGTCTGTCTCCAGAGCTTGTGGTATATGTAAAAGAAATCAGATTAATGTGCAGAGTAAAGATATGACTTCCATGGTGGGGCGGTAGGGTTGGGTATTTCAGGCCCTCTTGTTCGCTCTGAATCAAGGGTAGCATTCGTTTATTTTTACATCAGTCAGCATCCATCCCTCTCTGAATATGATCCCATCTTACGCAGGAGGAAAAAAGCAAGAAAGAAAATCAATATATACTAATACCAATGGGATCCATGAGCGTAGTGATTTCACAGCTATAAATAAGATATCCTTCCTCTCTCTCTCTGCATGCAGTGGTGGTTAATGATATGATCGCTGAGGAGGTTGGAACAGCAGGCCAGCTCCCAAGCAGAAGTGTAGAGAGAGAGAGAGAGAGAGAGAGAGAGAGAGAGACCTGCCTTCCTCCCCATCAGGCTTGGATACGCTCCAATGCTGGAGTTGTGCTCCATCGCAGAACCATCGATCTCTGCTAGGCTGATAACCTCCTCCTGCCTCTGCACAGACAAACCCACACATACTTACACACACACGCACACAGACACACACACACACTTATACACTTACACACCCACACATACACACTCACCTACAAACACACCCACCCACACATACACACTCACCTACACACAGAGCCTCCACCAGCTCCATCACCAACAACAGCTCTCACCTCCCTCTGCATATCTTCACCCAGTTCATGAATGTCTAAAGGCCATAGTCCTGAATGAAGGAATCGCCAAGGGGGCTTCTACAGTAGTTTGCATGATTTCACACAGAGCTTCATGAGCATAAGAAATGGGTCACTGTGGAGGCGTATTGTGAGGCAAATAGCACCGTCAGTTCAAAGGAGACCAGGGCTGTGTTTTAGGGAGGAAAAAGGGAGAGGAGCGGCTAGAGATGTCGGGGGCAGGGGAAAAGAAAGTGTGTGTGTGTGTGTGTGTGTGTCTGTGTGGTAGGGAGGAAACGGGGTCTGTCGGGTCCGCTGGCCTTTCCCTTTTCATTGAGGTCAATACTCTCCCCTCACAGATTCAGCTTCCTGGCACAGATCCTCCACGGCGACTAACATTGTGGTGGTGGTGGTTTTCATGGCCATAAGCACACGTACTGTGAGATGTAGCCTGAAACTGAAGCACAGCAGCACGTTAACAAGCACCTGTCATACTTCATCTGTGTCCTTAGCCATGGAGCTAATTGATGTAAATTAGCCTTTGAAACACAGACGTGGTGTTCCTGTGCTCTGCACTGTTTGCTCCCCATCCTCTGAGGCAAATAATTTCATTGTGCTAAAATCATCTCGCCCAGAATGCAGAAAATCTTTCAAGCCAAACTCATAATGGATACGAATGACTGGAATTCACTGGTGTTTGATGAAAAATGAGTTTGTGTTTGTGCTTGGAGAGAATTGAAGAGAGGCCGCTGCTGCTGTGATTTTAAATTTGTATCTGTTGAAGTTGTTTTTTCACCTTCGTAGCTTCATAGCTGAGTTATTGTCACATACAATTGCTCTCCCTTGAAACTCTTAAGTAGGATGCCCTTAATCAAACCCACAGTTAGCCATAATGAGGCAGAGGAGCACCCCAATCACTAATGCTTTGATGAGCACCAAAAGGCTGAGAGTGGGCTGAACTTGCCCCTTCCTTTCCCTAAGTGGGTCCAGAGCCCAGAACAAATCGTCTCCGGAGGCGATCATTCAAATGTTAACAAACACTCTCGCACACACAAAATTAAATTAAGATGCACAAAAAACTAATTATTCAAGCTGAATAATTCATCTCACTTGAAAGCAATAATGATGTAAATGTCACCTAGAACAACAGGAGATTGCCTGGATTGTTTGACTCCAGGCTTGTCTCACGCCTCGCACCCGTTCCATATTTCTCCAGTTCCTCCCCTGCACCCTGTCACTGCCTGCTCTAGGTGGGAAGTAGAAGGTGAGGTCTTCATAGAAATGTTAGTCAAATTATAAAGTTAATTAGCAGAGGGAGGAAGGCATTGGTGCGAAGCAGGAGCCTTATGCATATTGCAGTCATTCTAATTAGCCGCAGGAGCCCGACTAGCTGGGAAATAGGACCTTGTGGGTACTGTCTGTCCAGGCCACCCTGGGGCTAAGATCACATGGTAAGGTCAGGACGCGACGTTGACTGTGGAGGGAGACCGGAAATTTGGAGAAATAGTAGTAGCATCTCTCCCGAAAAAAAAGTGATTACATTTCTCACCCCATGAGTATTTCAACGTCAGCGCTGTGCGTATCATACTGAGTTCAAGGTGCCGTGCGTGGGGCAAGAAATCACTTCGTTATTTTCCTAGGAGTAATGTTTTGTCGACTTTTTAAGTTGCTTGCCATTGACCTTCAGCATGAGGTAAAATAACACTTGTACTATTCTGTGGGAGTATACTTGGATTCCTGCTCTAATTTTACTCACAGCTCCTCCGGTAGTTATGGTCTCCTCTCCTCCCTTTTCTCAACACAGGTGATTGTTTCCAGCGGCACAGAAGGGCCCTGCAGGCTGCCAGCATAACAAACAGCAGTAGTCTTTGGCAGGCGTGGCACTGGGCACACAAACACCAACACCACTGTCTCAGCCTGAACCAGAGCCCTCTGTTGAACCCCCGTGTGTGTGTGTGTGTGTGTTTGTCATCCCTATGCTCTGTGCGTATGCCAGGAGTCACTGACAGCTGGAAGAGGTAAGCACAGGACAGGACAGGCCCGCGGGCATCAGTGTCCAGGGCTCATTGGCTGGCAAGTCTGTCTCCTCCTGGCCTGCCTCTCCTGCCGCCTCCTTTGACCTGCTTGACTGCTGCCCAGATCAAAAGTGTGTCAGGGGGTCAGACAGTCAGATACCTTTTTTTCCAGAAATATAATCATATTCATGTCATCCCCTCTGTCATGAGTGAGTGAGGTCACTGTCAGACATCCACCCCCTTTGCTCATGCTAGCAACAATGCTAATCCAAGCTAAAGTAAGATAAGCTAAGCTAATATTTTTGGAAGCCCCTGAGGCTGCGAGAAAGGGACCTGTTTATGAAAGCTCATATATTGTATAATGAACATTAACAGTGATCACTAGTGCTTTGACCTCACTCAGCAAAGGTGGCACGGAAAGCGAGCGCTCTGTTAATGACCGATTACCCGTGCCATTAACAGAAATGTGTGGACTCCTCAATCACGGAGTTTCTCCAGGTATGTGCTTAATGCTGTTTCTACAACCACATTTCAGCTCTCAGAAATACTTTGTTCTAACAGGCTAGTAAAGTAAATCACCTATAATTTGACCAAAAATGTAGCCCAAGGTTTTAAGAACATTTTGATTGAAATACAGTCATTCCACCAATAGGTCACAACAGGTTCTTAATCAGACCTGATTGGGTAAAGTTCAACACAAACTACAGCTCAAGTGCAACCAGCAACAGAAGCTGAGAAGCAATATAATTTCACCAAGGCTCTCACTAGGCTAGACTATAACAGAAGCAGAATGTATGACTTGTATATGATACTTAAGAGTTGATGTGTAAATATTGCCACCTGAGGTTTGAGAGTGAACAACTGATCATTATACTGAGATAAATAAACTACTTCTTTCACCCTCCAGCTAAAATTTGACTATAACAGATAGGCTTGTGTTTTAGCTCTTTGGGAAAGCACAGTTCCTCGACATTCTGTTTAAAGTAGTTTTGTTTTTGTTTTCATCATCTAGATCCTTCCAGCAAATTACGCAAAATCTCACAGACCTCCCTCAGAGTTTATGATTACTGATATGGAGTAATGATTCTACCCTAATTGCACTTTTTTTTACATAAAAATACCTCAGCATGAAAGACAAAGGGCTCTCTCACAATATGCCTCAAGAAGACAGCCTTATCTTTTGTATCTTGTTATCCATATTACCTCCATTATTAAGACTGTACTTCGCTAGTGAAATGAAATAGGCTACTGTTGTTGTCACATAATTAATTCTAATATAACAACATATGTTTTGAGAAGTACATATGCATTATCAGCTGTGATGAATAGGATGTGATAAGAGTCTATTATTTGAATGTCCCTGATAATCTATAGATGTTGAGTGGCATATGCCTTATGCATTTCAACAGAAAGTCTGACAGGATTTAACACTTCCATTTTCCATTTGTACTTACAAAGCATATTTCTAGTACGAAACCTACAAACTTTTTTTACAAATATGATTGGCAGATATTTTTTCATTATTGTTCAATTTTGTCAACTCATGTCTATTCATGCTGTGATTTAGGCCTATGCACTTGGTTAAGTGATAATGCATCAATCTGGCCTCATAGCATTCTGTAGAGAGAGGGCTATGCTTTTACCAAACCACTCCAGGGAATTTGTCAAGCCACTGATTCACCTCACAAGCCTTTCCCACTCATTCAGCAACCTGAACCAATTTCCCTACTAATCTTTGTGACCAAAGGCATTTCTAATCATCACATGGGGAAAGAAGGCTTTGTCTTAAAGCTTCTGGCACATCTGAGAGAGAGAGAGAGAGAGAGCAAAACACATGTAGCGTTTATCATGCTCTCTCTGCTTTACCCACTGAGTAACTCAATTAATTTGGAGGGTGTGCTCCACCAATTTGACAAAGAATGGAAGGAAATCACATTAATTTGCTAGTTGATGTGGGGCATGCCACTGGCTCACTTGTATATTTTGGTCTCTACCAACATTTTAGTCTCTACCAACACAGTGTAGTGTGGTGTGGTGTGGTGTTATCCTAGCCATGATTGCCCACATCTGCACAATGCAGACATATACTGTAAATGAATAACATATCTGCTTGACTACCTCCATCTCTTGACTGACTGTTTTACCCACTATCTCCAATTTTAGCCCTGAGCAGAGCATGAAAACCTGGGGGAGACCAGACTGTACATTGTCATGGAAATTAGACGTTTGAAGACTGAATCACCCAGCATTTCAGCTAGAGATCTGTGAAGGCCGCAAATGTTTGCCAGTGCTGGCTAATATAGCACCATCACCTGTTCTTTTGTCACAGATGCAATTTTGAACTAACTTGATGTGAATACTGTAATTTCCTTCTTCTCTCAATTTTTTTACATTTCTATCACTTCACTCAATAGGCATTCTCTATTCACCTGCAATGACTTATAGCAGAACATACTGTTGACTGTTGTCATGTTTTTATATATTGATTCATTTATTTTTTACATTTTGCAGTATCTAAACAACAATACTACTTACTATGCTATGTGCTATTATGAACATGAAATGTATGTTCAAATATCACAAGAAACAAAGACACCTCGACTGGTACATGATATTTAAGATATCCCTTATCATTCAGATTAGAGGAGAAGAATAGTCAGACAGTGATGTTGGTAATATTGGTTGTGGTACAGAAGTGTAGGAATTTAGGGTTTTAGAAAGATGTGTCTAACCAAAGCTGTATTGTAACCTTTTGAAGAAGCAATTTTTAATCTCAGGATTTAACACTTCTTTGGTTGTCAATCATGTGCAATGATCTCTTGTGTAAATGAGAGTGAGTCCTACTTGTTTCCTGTCCTGACTAAATAAAGACTGTGAATTTACTGTTCACCTTGTGGTGCCTGAGACTCCAGACTGTATACACTTGTGCACTGTGTTTCCAGGCAAAGCAGTGTCTGTCTCAATTCTGGGAATTTTGAGACAAACATGTTGAGATCGCTGTGCTCTCTCAAGTACAGAAATCCATTATGCACACACAGACACGCCTAAATGCTTGTTAATCTATAATGCATCCATCATGACCATGCCCTCAAGAGCACAGCCGTGAGACAGATTCATGCTGAATGTTGAATGTTGAAGCTGGGTTGAATAGCTTGTGACAAGGAAACACAGGAGGCCCAGAAGATGGGGAATGAGTTGGGTAGGGGTGGAGGGACAACATAAGACCAAGCCAGCATGTAAGAAATGCTCCTCCACAGATCCCAGTTTCCCAGCATGCAATGTCCCAGAGGACGTGCAGAGGTCAAAGGGCACTAACATCTTTGATATTTGGTCTGATAGTGCTACTGTTTATTGAACATACACACAAACAACACACATACACACACCCATACTCACACAACCATTCCCATCAAGTACTGTCATTGATCAGGCTATGAGGTCATGGAATATCATGACACAGTGCTTGTCAGGTGAGCATGGAAATAGAGTTATTAGTTCTAATGCACAATAAAATCAACATCATTGTTTCCAATATTTAATTATATCAATTAAACTAACCTAAATGGATTATATCAACCCCCCACCACCAAATAACAAAACTCATTCTTAAATATGGTTTATCAAATGCCAAATTGTCCATCATAGCTTGGTTGTCCTTTACATTTACATTTTTGTTTTACTGTACCCTATTACTTCTGGCTGACTCAATAGCAAGAGAGAAGAGAGTAGTTAGCAGGCTTCCGCTTGCTATCGGGTGGCAGGAGTCAAATAAAATGATGAGGAATCTACCCACAGCACAATGATAAGCTAGGGTCCTCATGAATAAAAGATGGGACTCTGCTTGAAGGGAGAGGGAGAGAGCATGAGAGAGAGAGGAAAGGAGACAAGAAGAGAGGAGTGGGGGAGAAGAGACAAAGACAGTGGAAGAGTGAGAGGAGAGTAGAGGGGGAGACAGAGAAAGAGAGAGGAGAAGAGAGAAGGGAAGACAGAGAGGGCGAGTGAGTTCTCTATCCCCTCTTTAGCAGGGGAGGAGGCAGCTGCACATTAAATGCAGCGTTACATCTCAGTTGCCTGGATTCCTATTTTAGGGTTGGGTCTGAGATGCCAGACACAGAACATGGCATTTCTTGTGCCAACACAACCTGGGTGTATGGATGATCTGTGTCTGTGGGCATCAGCTGCCTTTTAGATGCGTGATACTTAATTAACTCCTTCCTGGGCAATACTTGATTACATCAGCAAATGTGACATTTTCACTCCTAAACTGTGATTTAATATCACAAACATATCAAAGGGATAGAGAAGAAAAATGGTCTCCGAAAATACTCCTGTTTGCCATTGGAAAGTACTGCATTTACTGAATGCCAGCATTCAGAGATGTGGCAAAGACATCATCTAATTGCAACAACAACAAAAAAATGTTTCCTGAAAGCCTGCGTTGTCATTTTTCAGCAGTACTCAATCATATTCTTGTTAGGACAAAACAGTTGCAAACTAAATTGTAGCATGTGTTCCAAATTTGGATAAAACACTTGTCAGCTCTTTTTTTCAAGGCACTGGAATTGTTTCCTAATAGTATGGTTTATGAGGCCAAACTGCGAGGCCAGCGTTTGGATGTTTCCATTTTAAACTTATCATTAAGGGCTGTTTTCTCCCCATTTATTATCTAGCAATGGGGCATGTGCCTCAGCGTCAGTCTTTCCAAGTCAACCACATGACATGGGACTGCTAGTATAAGAGGTGGAATTATTCAGCTGAACCTGTGCAACTCTGATTTTAATATATATGCAAATTCCTGCTAGACATGCCTGTTTAAATTTTTTTTTGGCCCACAGCCTAAATGTACAATGTAAAGTCCACTGAGTGACAAAGGCCTAAATTAATCACTGCTATATGGTCTAATTTTTTTGGCAGCTTCATTATTTCTAGACAGCCGTTGGTTTGTCCTACCAGTGTGCACTTAACCTGTTCTGAGATCTCAAAGTGAGCACAGCAAAGCATCAGAGCCAGCAGGTCACTGAGGACAGATGAAAAGAAAAGGAAACTACACAATATGTGTGATGACTACAACCTCCTCTGCACTGTGGGCAATAGGGCTTTGAGGGGGGAAGAAAGCACTGCCCTGTTCAAGACAAATGGCTGTTATTCCATTGGGTTTTTAAGAGAGCTATTGTGAGATAACTACATAATGGAAAAGAAGAGAGACAAGGGAAGAAAAAAAACATGGGAATCAAAAGGTTGGTAGTGGTGCTCTTACAGGTGGTCTGTCTGGCTGATGGACCTTCCCAGTTGAGGTAGCAATATGCCATCTAGCAATATGATTGCAACCAAAAAACACAGGTCAAATCTACATGAAAAACTAGAGCACTCAATGGTTTCATGTACCATTTTATTGGACTTATATAGAAATACTTAAAAAAACATGAAGTAGCACCATTACTTAAGTTTTACTTTATCATGTAGAACTTTAAATGTCAGAAAAATAAAACTCTTGATACATTTTCAAATCTTGTTTCAGCAAATATAATATTAGTATTTCACCATGAGGTTAAAGGCCCTTTATCATAAAATAAAATATACTTTGTTTTTAAACTTTGCTCAATAAAGTACATTTACGCTCAAGTAACTTCACCTACATATACATAAACAAGTGGTAAACAAATGTATTAAAATAGAAATTCTAAACTATAGTGGTGCAACAGAACTCTGTAATTCCCACTGCAATCTAATTCATACAAATTTTAGAAAGCATAAACGGTTCCTTTTTGTTTGACTTACTAAGTTTTATACATTTCAATGTTTTGTAATAATATAGAATAAAATATGCTTTATATTACTGAATAAAAAATATGCTGGGTGAAGCGGATTTAAAAGACATTTTTTGCTGAACCTATAAAACCTCCATCCCAACAGAATACTGGTAAATGCGATACACATTTTGTGGTCTGAACTTCTTCCCACATTTGTGTGATATTAAAATAATACAGTGTTCACTGCCATAAGGCCATACTAAAAATAAACGATATTTTAACCCAGCTACAAAAAAGTTCACTGAACTTAAATTAAAATATTTGTAAACATCTTTGCAATACGAAATATAATCTTTCAAGTCAAAAAAGAATAAAATACTTCAATCTGTATTAATGTAATTAATATTTAAAACTTTCAACTTGTGGAATTTTAATCTATACATATATATGTAGGATATGTTGTTGCTCTCCCTCCACTGTTTCTCCTCACAAGCTGCAGTATCATCACCTTCAGAAGTCAATAATCCTGTTTTGTCAAGGCCTTCCAGATTTCCTAACCACTAGCTCTGCTACCAATACATTCGATCAGTGAAACTTAAAGGCCAGTTTCTTTAACAGTCAACAAATTGACTTTAGTACCTCATTCAAGATCGAACTCCACGTTTATAACTTCATTAATGTTGTGTACAATTTACTAGAACTATTGATTACTAGGCTTTAATATTTAAAACATGCATTAGATGTTGAAAATATTGTCCCAAGCTACAGTACATAATAAACAATTATAATGGAGCCCTGAAGGGTGTCCCTTTTTGGATACTGCAGCTTTACATACATATGTATATACATACAAGAACACGTTATTAAGATTTCATAAAGCCGTACGTGTTTTGTTCATGGTGGCCTGTTCGCTATCTGCACGTTGGATACAACTTATGAAAATATACGTATAGCCTGAGTAACAGTTGTGTGGCAGACAGGGCATTTGGGCTCATTTTTCTCACAGATGCGATTGGCGCACTCCATGCAGAAGAGATTGTGGCCACAGGGGACGAGCGCTGCAATGACCTCGCTCTCGAAACACACCGAGCAGTCCCGGCTCCCCTTCCTGCTGGTGCCCGAGGAGGAGCTGGACGAGGAGCTGGAGGTGGACGAGGCTGAGGAGTCAGACGGCACCCCGGGGAGGTGGGAGCCCGAGAGGGTGCCAATGCCAGCGGACAGCGCATTGCCTGGGTAGCTAGGGAAGCTCAGCGTGCCGCCACCTGGGTCACTGCGCACGCGCCTGGCCAGTGGGTGCTCACCGGGCCCTCCAACGTGGTGCAGGGGCGGGGACAGCCGGGGCTGGGTGTTGCAGCCAGAGCCCACCCCGTTGGCTCGCCGCTGGTTAGCAATCATCCCGTTGGCATTAGTGGAAGCATTGGCAGGAAAGATGGTGGAGTTGGAGCCACCAGTGGACACCACACCACGTTCATACTGGGACCAGATGAGTCCCGGGGGAGCAGGCGTGGGGTCAAATCCAGGTGAGGACTCGAAGGTCATGTCAGTGCAGTCGGGTGAAATCACCTCGCTTCCATAGACAAACTCGTTGCCATTGGTGGTCACGTTGATATTGACGTTGTTGTTGTTGTTGTTGCCATTGTTGGAGGCGGTGTAGCTCAAGGCGGGGCTAGGAGGGCTGTAGTCTGCAAGCCGGGAGTTGCTGTTGTTCCCAAAGTAAGAGTCTGTGGAGGCACTGCCCAGCGAACTGGAGCTGTCGTTGCGGTAGTTGGAGAAAGGCTTGCGTCCGGAGTTGGGTGTCATGTTGGAGGTAGGCTTGCTCCACAGGCTAGCGTGGCCATGCAGGTCAAAGCCCACATCCGTGCCGTTTGCGTGGAAGTCGTTCTCATCAGTCAGCTCGATCAGCCCCCCTGTGCGCATGGCAATGTGTGCTTCAATCTCCTCCCGCGCGCGGTCCACGTTCTCCGGCATGCCCGTGACCTCGAACACCGGCTCTTTGTCTCGGCTGGGTGTGACAATGTAGGTGTGTGTCTGCTGCTGGATCCGTTTAATTGTGGCCCCCTTGGGTCCCACCACTAACCCCACCACCCTGTAAGGAACCCGGACCTGGATGGTGGTCTGCCCTGGAAGGTTGGGCGGCCCAGGGACTGTGCCACTCCCATTCAGGCTGCTGTTTTTGTTCCGGGAGGCTCGGATCATGGAGAAATGCTCTGCTGCAGAGATGATTTCCCTCCTGGCCATTGCTACATCCTCTCGTCTGCCTGTCACAACAAAGACTGGTTCCTCCCCACGCACTGGAGTCTTGATATAGGTGTTGGTCTTTGCTCGCAGGGCTTTAATTTTGCAACCTATATTTAGGATAAAACATTGGAGATCATTGTAAGCATAGGTGGGGCTCGCACAGTGCCCTAAGAAGCTAACATGTCTAATGCTAAATAGTTTTTAAAGCGAGAGCAATCAGATATTCCAGAACAACAATTCAGGCATTTCTTCACTACACAAATTCAAACCACATGCCTGTGCCCATGACATACAGCAGTCGGGTCAAAAATAGCACGGAGGGGGAACAAATGCATGCAGAATTTATCATGTTCCGTGGCTTTACAAGAGGCGTAAACTGTTAGGCACCAAAACATAGGTAAGTAAAGAAAACAATTCTACAAAATATGCTGGAATATGCGTTCACCCAGACAAAGGCTAGAATTTGTTTTCCCAACAGGCTCTCTCTCTATATATGTAAACTTTTGCATGCCATCCCTAGGACACAGTTGCATTGCATTAGTAGCATATTCCGGCTAAATAAAAGAATTTTTTTAGGAAATAGCTTTTTGTTGACTCAGAATAGTAAGTAGGACAATATGATATAACGTTAATTTCACAAGGGAAGAGGAAAGCCAGTTGATATTGTCTTGTCCTGTCAGTTGCACTGTCTGTGCTCTATAAAGCCACCACTATTCCGCTACGTCTTTGTTTTGTTGTTGAGTGCGAGAGCAATGCAGGGGAAAATATAGGCTACAGTGTCTGCGCACATGGACACGTCTCGTCCCATAACAAAAGCCAGATCTAGGGGTAAATCGCGTCAAAAGTGCAAGTCAAGGTCTAACACAATGAGGTTAAAGGAAATAGTGTCGTAGACTACGCACCTTGTCTGCCGACGATCTCAGCTACGTGCTCTGAACTAGGAACTGGGACACATTCGGTCATGTTCACGCTCTTTTTCCTCGGCTCATTGTCATACATTGAATTTTCGTCGTTGTCCAAACCAAGCAACGAAAGCTGGTCCAGTGCTATCTGTAGAGCTCTTTGGTCGTCCAATGCGTCCCCTTGGTTAGTCCCATTCCTCTCCATGTCGGCGAAGAGCGAACTAGGCATCTTTAGAGATCTTGCAGTCTCTTGGACAGGAAGATCAGACAAAGGGAAAAAAATACGGAAGGAGGGCAGGATTGAGCAGGGAGAGAGAGGGGACACCGGTTTCAAGCCACTGGTGCAAATCAGTGCTTCTCCTCTCCTGGCAGTTGAAAATCAGTGCAGTCCGACCTATGCGGACGATCTTTACGCCCAGCTCCTAAATTTCTCTGGACGGACAGTATGCGTATTCCGAAGTAGCCTACTGAGTTGGAATGCCGGCAGTGGCAATATTCCTTCAAAGGGCCCCTCCCCGGCTCACTCAGCTCTTTTCTGTTTTCTGTCTGACTTGCTGCAACCAGACAGCACTACTGGGGGATATGTGCGAATGACGTCACTGGTTGGGCAGGGACGGTGCGGCGCAGCTTCTATTTGCATACGTAGGTCTGATTGGACAGATCTAGGTGGATGGGAGGTTACCAACTAAGCATCCAGTCTCCTACTCCCTCTCTTCTTTGTTGTCTAATTAAACCATGACAGACATTTTTTTTGACTCGAGATTATTTTACAATTTAGCAGTACACTTCGAAATTGTTATTGAATAATTTCTATACTACTTCAGTTTGTGAATTCTTACTCCAAGACAAGGTGTATATGATCACAATGTGGGCAATGTTATTGTCTCAACATATGCCCGGCTCTTGAAGTGATTATTGATTTTTAATCAGTATTAACTATGTGCTTTATAATTTGCGTGTCGTATGGGGTACATGATAAAGCAGCCTGCGTGTGTATGACCGAGCCATATTAGAACACGGCAGAATAACTTTTAGTCTAAAAACAGTTCTATATGTAACCTACATATTAATATTTATATGACGTAATGTTTATTTCTGCTATTCCAAACTACAGAACACAAAAATCATGTTGCTCAGGCTATAGGCCACCCATTTTCTAACTGCTGCAACTACGTATAGACAGACCACTTCATATTTTGTATTTATATTTTATAAGTCTTCTTGATTTAAAGATAAACAGGGTTGCAAAGGCCCATATCGATTTCAACAAAAAAAGGATCAAATGTCTACTAACATGCCCGGACATGTGCTCTTTGTTTGAGATTGTGATGAATGCTGCTTCCTCTGCTCTCTCTCTCTCACACACACACACACACACACACACAGAGAGAGAGAGAGAGACCAGTGCACGGGTCTGAAAGTCCCTCTTTCGCTGGTTTATGGCCATGCGGTTTATGACAGTAGTAGTCTCTCCTGTCTCTATCTATCTGGTTGACTCGTACAGGGCATTTGCCAAATGACATCACTCTCCTCCCCTCTTGCTCAGCAACTTGAAACAACTAACAGGTAATTGTTGTGTTCAAACACAGCTCATTTCCTCAGGATGTTTACACCAGTAGACAGGGACAGCTGGCAAAAGGGGTTCGATCCATTCAAACGTATAGGCTAGATTGGAGGTTGGCAGGTTGGAGTCAAAGCCATGAATATGACGTGCTACCCTATTCAAAAACAATATATTCGATTGAACTGATGTGTTGTCTATAAGAAAATTAAACTATTTACAAAGCCTGACACCAGATATACTGAACTACAAACGTATGCTGATTTTAAGTATGGATTAAAAATTACATTTTGCCGCTTTATTTTAGCGGAATAGGCTATGCCACTTGTTTCCTCGAAAAAAACAGCATGTAGGCTACGTGTGAAACTGACTAATACTGTTTTTCTGATGTGGAGAAAATGTGAACTGTTGTGTCCAACAATAGGCAAGGAACAAGTGACATGATTCATGTGTGATGATGGCCAGTATACAAAAGTTGTGGCCATAGCGGAGGTGTGTGCCGATGCCCTCCCTTAAGCGACTGCATCTAGAGGTAAAAGCACCCATTGTGGTCATATACTGAAGGGTTGCATGGGGGAGGGGAATCAGCTTCTCCCACACAAAGAAAATTTCAAACCAATTCAGAGCCATTGAGACGAGAAGCACTTGCTTTGTCACCTCACTTCTGGGGAACAATAGATATGCTAATATTAACTCCTTAGGACCTGAGAACGTGAGATGTTCCATTCTTGTTAATTTCCATTAAAAAAAACATTTTTTTTAAGCCAAAAAACTGTATTTCAGAATGAATGTATGAAAATTATGCTAAATGCATCTATGAAGAAATAGATTTTCTGCACAGGGTACAAAATGGAATAATAGGAAACGTATGCTGTGTAATTTGGTGCCATGAGATATGGTTATACACAGTGATTTTTGGAATATGTTACCACTAATATCATTGAGGAATATTTTGTGCAGTGTTAAAATGCTATAGTGTATTTCAAACAATGCACTTCAGTGCAAAGGCGCAACACGTGCAGATGTTCTGCTGCACTGCCCATAAAACACGGTTTCCTAAACAACAAAAAATGCTCCTTGTAACATCACCAAATGCCTCAGTGTCTAACATGGATTCTCATGGATGCACACAATAGAAATGTCATCACCAATTGCCTGTAAGCACCAATTTGTACATATGGTGTATAAAACAGACACAAAGCTCTTTGTTCCAAATGCATGTTATTAATTAGCCCTTCATGTGTGAGACTGTGTGTGCTTCATGAACAACATGATGTTGAATGTTCCAGTGTTTCTCGCTATTATAGTACATGCTAATCCCCAGGATATTTTGTCTTTCTGGAGCAAACAGTGCATGGGTCTGACTGAAAAGCTGGCTTTTTTCAGCCTGGAAACAAGCGGTTAGTTGAGCGTCGTCAGTCACTGTCAGCCGTTCAGAGCAGGCCTAGTGTGTTCTCTGCTACCCATATGGAGCAGCAGTGGTCATCTTAATGACATGACTTTTATGAGCACATGTTTTTCTTGTTAAAATGCTCGCCGCACAGCTGAAACGTTTTATTGCATCCAGTGATATAAAATAAAGGCAGAAAGAACAATCATAATAGTGACAGTAAATAGCTGAATGTTCTGCAATTCTCCCTAGGTGCAGCACGTGAAGTTTATTTCACACTAATGTTCCATTTGGCTTTCCCAGGGCAGGCTGAAATAAGGATTAAACAATGGGCATTTTATTTCATCTAAAACCTGTGAGTTTGGGATTTGTGTGATAATTAAAAGGCTTACATGTATACAGGCCTAAACTTGTATGAGTGTCTAATATATGATATAAAAATATATAATAGGTATCTAATACACATATATGATGGTGTAATATTTAAAATACACATATGTGACGGGGAGGACATTTATAATGTATCATATAAATGGCAGCTGTATCTGGGTTTCTGTAATGCTGAGGGCTTACAAGCTGTGTGCACGCTTGATTTTATTCCACATTAAAATCACTGCAGTAGAATTGTTTCTCATTCAGCACAGGAAATCTGTCTGATAGTATCCTCCAATTAGCCAGTCTAAGCTAAGCCACGGCTCTATGGAAAATACACAGGGGCGTGCTTCGTCTGCTGTAAGCCCTCACTGCTCATTTTGTTTTACTGCAGACTCTTCCTCTGGCACTGGCAGCACTGGGTACATTGTAACTGATATTTGCTGTTTGGCATTAGAAGTTAACCAGCTGCTTAGACGCGATTACCTGCCTGGCCGTTAATGAGAAGACGAGGAGCTTAGTGTAGCGTGACCCAGACCCGTCTGCAAACGGCACACACGGGCAGGGCAGGGCTGGGCTGGGCCGTCTGGTGAGGAACTGGTGACAGGGTGGCTAGCATGAGAGGCTTAAAGCAGCGCCCAGAGCAGCCTACTGACACAGCGGCCTCGAGGTCACAGGAAACTGAGCAGTTGGGAATGGGGCAGGAGAGAGAGAGACAGAGCGAGAGCCACCAAAGCAGCACTGTTTGGATAGGCTGACCTCATCCCTCCTTATGCTAACCCAGAGTGGGGAGCAGGAAAAAAAATAAGCCAGGGAGGGAGGGAGCGAGCGAGAGAGAGAGAGAGAAAGAGAGCTCTTCCAGCTCTTTGTCTGCATGGGGAGGCAAGACACAAAGACAGTGCTGAGGAGTGCTGTAATTGAATATGCTTTTTACTACACTGTATCACTGCCACTTAAGGGGCAATAAAATAACACAAAAACAAAGCATCACGTTTGACTGCTGCTGGGGGGAGATATCTCACATTATACAGTAATAGGCTCGTTGCTGTGAGCTTGATGGCATGTTTTGTGCATGCTGAAACTTTGCTGTCTGTTGGGGCAACAGCAGCTGAAAAATGAGCCGATGCTCCCTGCCTTGTGAATTGATTGTGGGTCTGTGTGTGTGTGTGTGTGTGTGTGTGAAGACAGCGTGTGTGGGATGGGGTGGGGGTAAGAGAGGAAGAGGGTGGGGTGAACGAGGCCATCTCTGTTACCACTGCAGCAGCGGCAGCAGCAGTGACGCAGGACACGTCTGCAGGTGGGTTGCGGAGAGTGGAGAGCAGAGCCGCCTACCAGTGCTGCCCCCCCCCCCCCCCCAAGCCCCCTTCTCCCCCACCTCACCTCCCCCCTCTCCTCCTTCTCCTCTCCTCCTCCTGTCGCCGCCATGGCCCCCGCCGCCCGCGCTGACACACTGAACTGAAGTGGCACTGATTCCGTCGGCTCTGATTGGCTGCCTGCCAGGCGCCTGAAGAAACCATGCAACACAGCGGCAGGACAGCTGGAGCAGCCGCCCCACAATGCACTGCTCTCTCTCTCTCTCTCTTTCTCTGTCTCTCGCTCTCTCTCTCCCTCTCTCACGTCCTCCAATCCTCACCCGCCCCACCCCACCCTGTCTGCCACTCTTAATTCAGCGCTTCTCGGAGCGTGCGGCTCATTCAAGGCAGCGAGTTGCGCTGCAGTTCCCCACCCCATCTCACCCCATCCCTCCCTTCCTCCCCTCCCCTCCTAAAAGTGACCTTCCCTGAACGCGTCCCTACTCTGCTCTCTCTACACTGCACCCGAAAGCAGCCAAGAGGGAAACCCAGCCTCGTGGCTCAAAACGAATAAACACCAGCCGAGAATAAACACCAGGGACGAATTTAGGAGATGGGGATGGTAGGGGTGGAGGAGCGGGATGGTGAAGGGGAGAGTGGGATGGGTTGGATAGTGGGGCTAGAAAGCCCAGCCTCAGCAGCATTTATCAGGGGTGCTTTGGAGAGCACTTACACCACGCTCTGCCCCTGGCTGGCTTTCAGCTAAAGGCACTTTACATAAACATTAAGTCATCATCCCCAGTCTTCTAGCATGAGCCTGGCACTGGTAGCAGCCAGCCAGTGGACAAAGGGAGGGTGGGGTGGGAGGCACCGTACCTTCCTGCATCTCTGCAAGCTCTAGTGGGCTCTGTCAATTCAGACCTAATGGCTGACAAGGTTTTGCTGCTACATTTGGAGGTGAGACAGACAGTGCATGGTGTGTGTGCGTGCGTGTGCAGGAGTGCATGTGTATTTAGTGGGGAGAGGATTAGGAGACACCAACCCCACCAACTGTGCTGTACCTTCCTATTAACTGACAGCAGAGAGGTTTAGCCTTAATCCCAGCAGCCAGGCCTGCATTAAAACAAGCTCCTAATTTACTGGATCGTTCACAAGGGGCTGAGGGTGTGTGTGTGTGTGTGTGTGGGGGGGGGGGGGGGTGACTGGGGGTGCGGGGGTGGTGGAGGTTGTTGGAGGGTGATTGAGGTGAGAGTGTATGCTAGCTGAGTCAGAAACTTTGGGCCGAGTTTAGAGGTATGAATCCCACCTTTGTTCCTCCCGGGAATGCGAAACAAGCCCCCACCATCGCAACACTTTGAACCCAGCTAGCGCTACGCATGTCTCAGGAAGAGGGGAGTGACATAACTCTTGTCTGCGGCCCGAGTCGGCAGGCGTGGACAAATGGCTGCAGGAGCATTCACACATTAGCCCCTCACACATCGCTTGCTTGCGCCGCTGCCCTTTGTAAAGCTGGATGAGGAGACCTGTCTGTCTCTCCCTCAGAGCAATTGACAGAGCACTCAGAAAGTATCACTGCTGTCAAGCTTTTGTTTGATCCGAGGCATCCACATTTCTGCTGCCTCTGCTAGCATTGTAAATCATTGTAAATCGGTGATAACGTTTGTGTGATTAGAATCTCTGAGAAAAGGGACAAAAATCACTTCTGCCATATAAAGTGAGATTGAGTGGAGGGTGATTATCAGTTGAGAAAAAAAACAATGCCAACAAAAAAACATTGACTTGTAGGTTTCACATATTGACACTCTTATAAACAGAGTGAGTAATAACCATATACCACAAACATCCAACAAGTTATTGCAGGAGAGATTATACAAATGAGAAACTCTTCTTGTGGCCCTGTTACTGTAAGTAGGCTATGAATTATTCACATTTCAAAAACAATCACCAAGGCTCTCAGCAACCACCATGGTGTACACACACACACAGACACACTTTTTTTTCCTTAGGAACATTAATGAGAGGCAGTGGAGCGAAGTCCATTCTTCATGCAGGAGACAAGGCATTTCCAGTGTCAAGACTGGGTTTAAAGTACAATAAACAAACCATGGAACACTTAGGGGAATTCGGCAGAGGTCCCTGCTCACACACATGTGTGTTGAGACATATATCTACAGTATATAAGATTATTCAATATAGATAGTCAGTATATGTCAAAGTGTTATGATGTGGGAGTTTTTTTCCAAGAAGTACTTCCCTGTTGTTAATCATAGTAGGGCAATGAAGCAGCTCACACATAGAGTGATCTGACCTCAGGCAATTTTTTTGGCAGGGAATGTATAAATAAATACCATGCTGTATATGTTTTTATTTCATTCAGCGTGGAATTGGGTCAGCCACTAAAATTAACCAGCCGCCTCCCCCCCCCTCCTCCTCAGATGTGCTGCAATTCAGTGGCTGCTGGCTGCTGCAGCTCATTTCAGCAGTGGAAAAAAGGGAGGCAGGACTCAGCTAGCTATGTGCTGCAGCGGGAGAGGGAGGGATGTAAGGAGGGATAGAGAGAGACGGAGAGAGAGAGTGAGAGAGAGAGAGAGAAAAAGAGAAAGAAGCAGGGGAGGGGAGACAAGCAGTAAAGGTTGTATAATTTCAAAGGAGCGTCTCTCATCCCCCCCATTCCCTCCCCTCCTTCCTCCACCTCACCTCACTGCCACCCCCCCAAACCCACCCCTCCTCCCCTTCCCATTCTGCAGCAGTGTGGATGGATGGGGATCAGATTTTAAGTTCCATTGACTCCTGGTTCCATTGATTGGCTGCTAGGAAGGGCAGCCAAGGGGAAGGCAAAGCCAGGCAAGGCTCGTCTCCCCACCTCCCCGCCGGAGGGAGTGGAGCTACGACGGTCAGGCAGGCGCATAGCTGGGCAGTCTGGCTCTGAATGCAGGCCCTGTTCTCAACATGTGGGTCACTCCCCCACTGCACTTTCCATCTGATAACAACCCTGGCCGCCCTCATCAGAGAGCTTGCTCCCGCGGGTCGGGTCGGCCCACGCCCCCCACACCACTGACAGCAAAATGGTTGTTAATCCTCACCGCATGCATACCATGGATGGATAATGCTCACTAATGCTGCTCATGGATACAAAATATGGGGATCAGACAATCTGCTTTCACACTCAGCCCCAGTGCTAACCTACGGCACTGATCAGACAAGACCTTGGACTTGGTGTTTTGGTGTTTTGTATGAGACACATTTGATTGATTGCATTTTCATTCTGGAAGGTTCTGATACTTTATTGTTTATCCAAGGGCAAGCCTACAGTTTGTGATGGAGAAGCACAATGTCTGATAAGATGATGTTTGCATCAGGTATTTATGCTGGATTAACAGTGTCCTACTGTTACATAAACAGTGAATTGGCTGTCTGGGTGGGGTGCTGTCAGTTCTGATGTTGTCCAGCAGGGGGAGCTTTGTCAAAATCTGCACACTAACAAAAATTGCTGCACCAAATGCAGGCAGGGCATCTCTCTCCTGGATTAGTAACTCGTCAAGGTCATTATCTGGATCATTCACGGTTCTGAATGAATGAAAGTGGAAAAAAAGAAAGGGAGGGAGTGAGAGAATGAGATAGAATGAGAGAGTGAGCAGGGCAATGGAGGTGCGTGTGGCTGGAGACTAAATATCCGTCTTTTCTGGGCACCTGATGAATTATGTCTCTCTGCAGGTCTGTCTGCTGTGCTCCAAGCTGGGCGAATCCTGTTTCCGTATTTCCCCCCCCTGCTCTGCCAGGGTCTGTGCCAAATGGAGCACAGAGCTGTAATATCTGCACAGCGTAAAATATGTCTGCAGTGACCGTGTATCCCTGTGTGCCTTGCCATGTCCCGGCCTCGCCTTGCGCTCAGGCTCACATTCAGGCAGCTCTCCAGACTGGCCCTATTACACCCAGCTATAAATTACTCAGGAATTTAACAGCTCGGAAAGGTTGCCTCTTTTTCTTCTCTCCGTCCTCAGGCCGGTGTCTCCACACGTATGAAAATAAGAAAAAGTGGTACAAAATAAAAATATGGGGTCAGCAGGTTATTAGTGCTTTCTTTCCCCCCGTTTAAAGGGTTTTGCAGAGCTCAGCTCAGATGAATGGCACTCTTTATTTCTCCTTTAATGGCTGACCTGTGAGTGCCACGGGGTCAGCACTGATCACACAGAGCTGTCCTGTTGTTTCATGATGAGGAACACGCTTACTCTTATACACACATACACACACAGAGGCTCAGTGACACCTCTATTAAGAATCAATAGCGCCTCACTCACACACACACACGCCTCTGTCCTGGAGTCTGCAGATGCCACAGTTGTGTGGCTGTGTCTGTGTGATAGATGATCCTATGCAGTTATTAATATTGTATCATTTGATCATTTTTGCATAATCATCACACATCCTTTCCCATGATTATTACCTCTAGCGCCACAAATGTAGTTATGTCAGAAGCCTCCATTAACAACAGAATTGAGCAGTCAGATTCACTGAGGCTATCTGAGACAGGTGAACTGATGGTGGTGGCAAAAGGGAGGAAGAGAGAGAGAGAAAAAAACAAACAAACACTGAAGCCTGTTGGCAACAAATGTAATAGCAGATCTGCCGTCTTTGACGCGCTCTGAAGGTACACCTGTCATAGTTGGATCAATATCAGCAGACTCCAACAGACAAATCACTGGAGATGCCATAATGGAGTGTGTTTGGCAGAGCCCAGCAGTGGTCTGCATCAATATGTGTTGTGTGTGAGCTGTTTGTTGCCAAGCACGGGTGGTCGAGGCTGCACCCCTTCAGCCCAAATACATGGCAGATATTCTTTTGCTAGATGTAATGTAGAGCTCTGGAAAGATCAGCAGCAGAAGCAACAGAAATACCAGCAATGATAACAGGATGTTCCCAATCTCTCTGTGTCCTTAGACCTGTCAGCCTAGTTTGTTTACACAACTCACCTTCTCTTCTAAGGTTGTTTAAACTTGGTACCATCCTTCCATTTGCCTCTGGCTACTCAACCTGGCACTGTGTGCACTCCTCTAAGTGCATGGTGAAGGGGAGAGAGAGAGAAATGAGGAGATGTGTGTGTGGGAGTCTGGGATGTTGGGGTGTGGGCAGGATGACAGTAACCATGGGGAGCCAATTTTAATCCATAAGCCATTTCTCTCTCTCTCTCTCTCTCTTCTTCTCACAGCTGCATGCTCTCAACACCCTGGCCCACACATGCCTGTGCACATGGACTCTGAGTGGCCAATTGGATTCAAGCGTGACCCAACACTAGGCTCAGATAAGTTTTGCAAAAACAAAAAAAGGATCCAGAAAATAAATAGAATAAAGAACATAGGTTGTGTGTCTTTTTTAGTTTGGCTAGCGACAAAAATGGGAGAAATCACACATAGGCCTTTTGTTGCTGCTCACCACACCTTCCGCCCACAGTCTGATTGGTTACGCTTCTGCTTAGCTCTGCCCCGCGACTGGCTGCTTATGAAATGGATTATGACATTAGCCGACAAGAGCTCGCAGCTTAAAAATACAATGCAGGGGGCGCACAGAGTTTGCCAAAGCACACTTAGGAAGGAAAAACAAGATTATTTGGATTATTTGTTTGAAGTGGATGCTAGGGTGCATACAGGCAAAAAAGAAAAAAATGGAAATGTACTAACTGCCTTCTGTTTCCCTTGCGTTTTCTCTGTGTCTGTCTTTTTCTTCAATCCTTGCGTTTGTCTGTTTGGCAGTAAACCATGGGAATGTCTGTTTGTGAGTGTGTGTGTGTGTGTGTGTGTGTGAGAGAGAGAGAGAAAGAGAGAGAGAAAGAGAAAGAGTGTGGGTGGATAGACTGTGTCCATTAGGGAGGGAGACAGGATGAGCGGCTACACTGGAATCAGCTTCCTCAGAGTCTGTGTGGAGTGCAGGTGTGTTTGTGGTTTTTCTCAAGCTTCGAGCGGGAAAGAACGTGTTCACCGCTGACAATCACACCGACTCTTTCGCTCACACCCGATCGAGCAGAGGGGCCTGCCAGCCCTGGCCTAGATGCTATTTGCCCTGACAGTGGTGAGGGAGGGAACAGGACCCATGTCCATGTCAATGTCTCCTATCTCTCTCAGCCATTCAACTCACACACATCCCTGGTCAAACAGCTCTGCACAAGACCAGTTTCCTGCACAGCCCTGCCTCCTCCTCTCTCTCTCTCAGGTCAAACAGCCCTGCATGCTTCTGATCTTTTTCTTCTTCCTCAACTTCATATTCTTCTCCTTCTCTCTCTCTTGGTTTTTCTTCTTCCTCTTCTTCTTCTTTTCTTGTCACTAAAAGGGGCCCAGCCCATCTTCTTCACTTCATCAAAGCACTATCTCCCATCTTGTAATACATGAGCGGCTGAGCAGAGGTCAGCAGCTGCATTAGGGAGTGTGCCGACACTGGGCACATCAGAGTGCACACTCATGGAGAAGCTGGGGGAGGAAAGGGTGACTGATGGATAGGGTAGGAGTCCCCTGATGTGTGCTGGAGGTTGGGGTAGAATGGGGGGGGGGCACTCACAGGACCCCTGGCTAGATGAGCTCTCACTCTCTCCCACACACAAAAGAGCTCTGAGCGGCACTCTCGCATGGCCTTACAGGTCAAAGAAGATGGGAGTCAAGTCTCCAGAGTCAGGGTGGGGTTGCATTCAGCACGCTGTCTTAAAACCTCAATGGTACAAGCGACGCTGGTAAATGGTGTGCTGATGTTTCTGCTGGGCCACCGCTGATGCCGCCACACTGGGCTACTGGTCTCTGCCGAGTGTTTATCAGGCACTGAGCCTGCTGGGAAATGCCAGAACCAGCTACCGGCACACAAGAGCAACTCTGAAAACGAGCTGTTCCAATTACAGATGACAGGAATCGAAAAAAAACATAAAACTAGCCTCTTTCTGGAATGGGCTGGAAAGGACTCCCTTGCCAGTAATGTACCCTTGCTCCCTCCCCAGCCCCCCGTTCACACCAGATTGGACAGACAAGCGTGCAGACAGAAAACGGCCATGGATGGAACAAAGAAGGGGGGGGGCAGAAAAGAGAAATAGTTCTCTGCTCTGTCCAAAAGCAGGAGTTTTCTCACAGCGCCAGTTAGCCGGAGCTGTCACTGTGCACAGGGGCATACTGTCTGCAGATGTGCTGTATGGGCTCTCAGTCTCGCTCTCTATTTGTTTTGGCAAGCTACCCATTTGTCGAACAATTACTGCACACATGCAAGGGAAGCAAGTCGGCATTGCCATGCAGGGAATCTGTCAGCAGACAAGCACATGCAAACACACCACGCAGCAGACATCAGTGGCACAATTACCGAAATGATTCCCGCCTTGAGAGAAAACAAAGGGATGAACGAACGAACGAATAAAGCTCTGCATTTCTGAACAAACGATTAGATGGCTGGATGGGACTCAAAGTCTAAGCCACTCTTTGAAATGCACAGCCTGCTTCACCCCACCATGTGGGAAAATATGACTTACGCAGTCGTCGTTGTGATAACACATTCAATGCACTCAACAAAGAAGGGCAGAATCACCGAGATGTAATTGTGTGGGTGTACAGACAGATAGGGCAAACATTAAGCCACGACCATGCACACAGAGAGAGCGGGAGAAAAAGAGAGAGACGTGCGCTCGTCTCAGAAACGTGCAAATGAAAGAGACCAGGGAGGTGAGAGCCGCAGAGGAGAGTGAGTAACATGGAAAGTATTTCCCTTTTGTTTTCGGACCACGTAATTGGCCTGGTCAGAAGGACTCTAGCCGGCATTCATCTTGGCTCTGGCAATCTCAGTTGCACAATTACTCTTCCAAGTCGCACACTGCAAACAAATTGATTGCAGATTAAGGAGAAACAAGAAGGTGCTCAAAATAAGAGCAAAGAAAATAAGCGCCTGTAGGTCTTTACATTCTAAATCAAATCTAACTGATGGGTTTAAAATCTAATTTGTGGAAGAAAAGAAGAAACAGTCAGGGTGGACGGAACAGGACAAGGCAGCAAATTGAAGCATTTACTCTCGATATAGATCAATGCAAGACCACTGTTCTCATAAGATGACTTCCACCACTATGATTTCCGCTGCTAAATAACACACATCCGGCCAGCGCAACACAGAACCCTATTAAACTTAGCAGGCGGCCTGTGCTTGGAATGGGATCAAAGCAGTCTTTATCCTACAGGCCCTATTGTTCTTGTTTTTCTAAACTGTCTCTGAAAAATCTGCATCAATTTTCAAGCCATTTGCTTCTTGACAAGTACAATCAATAAGAGCCAGGGGAGGGAGAGATTTAAAAGATGTCACATTAACCTGAGGAGTGTCTGTGAGTGGGCGACCCTCCGGGGGTATCAGCGAGGTGAGTTGGAGAGTGCACGGGTGGGGATTGGGAGCACATGATCCAAGGGTTTGTGCTTCTCCTATATCTCCAGCTCTGTCTGTCCTGAGGACAACCCTGGTGATTTACAAAGTGCAAAGAGAGTGATGTCACTGCAGCAGGGCTGACTGCAGGGCTTGCTTAGACTCTTCCCAGCAATGAGGATGATGTCACTGTGTTTGTATGAGTTTGCGTGTGTGTGTGAGTGTATGTGTGTGAATGTGTATGGTGGGATGTGCTATGTTATGTTTGCACAGATCATTAAATGTGCTACTAAAGAGACATACACATAGCATGCAGGAAAACAGATCAATACATGCAGACCTATTGCACCTAAGTATAGCCCTACGTAATACTGTAAGCTGTTCTATTTAAACATGAATTGCTGGAGGGAGGTATGAATATAAAGCAGGGGACGTTTTTCTCAGAAACATCCAGACACTTCCACACCTGGACAGAGCCTTAAGGACTAGCAATCCTTTTAAAGACTTAAGACTTTTCCCTGAATGGCTGCAATGATCTGTGTACACAGACGCTACACAGTTTCACTTCTTGTGTCAGAGTCCCTGTATTCTCTGGACATGAGTGAGTTCAGAGGAGTGGATTTAAGGGTGCCTTCCTTTCAGTGTGGATGGCACCCAGCGTGATGCGTAATGACAGCAGGATATTTTATGTTTCCAGGATGACAGGACACCATTTGCCTCCTCTGATGAAAGGACTTGCAGGCCATCAGGCTGCTTACAAAATGTATTCATCCACAAAGGTTGTGCCATAAACAGTCAATGTCACCCAGGCAGACCGCGGTCCTTGGCAAACAAACAGGCGCTGAGTATGGCCAGGAATTTATGTTACTGTGGTCCCGTGAAATGACTCCACAATGATCATTAGCCTGCACAACATGAGCTTCTAAACCGAAACGACCAGCAGTACCCTTGATGATGAGCGAACAAAGCGGCGCTATTTCTTTTTATTTGTTGTGTGTTTCCTTATTTATTTATTATTGGAACAAAGCAAATCTGTTTGCTTTTTGTTGTTCATGCTGCTCAGATGGTGCAGGGTTTGTCTGTCTCGACTCAACTGGCACAAGGTTCCTTAATGGACACGGAGCCCTTTTTTCCCTCCGCTTCTGAAGAGAAAAGCCGTGCAGCCGCCCAATCTATCTAATGTCCTGAGGTCAATTAGGCGACTCCCAGCCTGGCACCAGTTGCACGCAGGGAGACGGGGCGGCCTGCCAGCCACCAAAGCTTGACTCACCCTCTGCCCCGTGCATCATCTCTTGCTCGGCCCCCCTATACAAACGCCCGGGGGGCCCTGGTCCACAACAACCAACTTTAAATGAGTCCCGGGCCACCGGCCAAGGGAATAATAGTATTGCCAGAGAAAATACACAGCATCGAAGAGGAAACAGCTCATTTTTATGACAAATCATGTCTGGCGGTAATTTCAATTCACAGCCCCGAGTGAGCTGGGGTTCAGTGATCTCATGACTGTCACACAGCTTGATGCATTTAAAGAGTGTGGAGGATGGCCATGATGTCATCATGCCTTTAAAATTCTTCGCTTAGTGTACAGCTGGGACCAAAGCCATGCAATGCTACCTCCTTGCTTATTTTTCCAAAATGGTAGTTTTATATAGAATAGGACTAAAATAAACAGTGGCTATAAATGTATGTAGCTTTGTGTACTTTGACCCGGGTTCAGGGCATTTTTGTGTGTCTATGTCTATGTGTGTGTGTGTGTGTGTGTGTTTTTGAGTGTCTGTGTGCCTGTGGCTTGTTATTCTGACTCCCAGATGCTATCAGATCAGCACTCTGTCACTGCCAGGGCCCTGCTGGTCCTGGCCATCTCAGCTGAGTGCCCTGTGAATTCCACATACATCAAACACTGGGGTCACATCACGTTTATTCCATTAGGCAGACACTGGAGTAGGGCAGGCTGGGAGCGAGCGCTTTAGGCCAGACAGACAAACAGACAGACAGATAGACAGAGGGAGAGAGAGAGAAAAACAGAAAGAGAGACAGTTCCCCTGAGTGAAGTTGCACCTGGCAAAGTTGCACCTCTTTTCGCCTCAGAGAATGTCTATGTCCTGTGTGTGTGTATGAGAGAGAGAGAGACAGAGAGAGAGAGAGAAGGGGGGGGGGACGTGAATATTTGTGTGTGTGTGTGTGTGTGTGTGTTGGCGGTGAGTCAGTGACAGGCCCAGCCTGATTAGAGTGGTTGTCCGGGTCTGTCAGACGCCTCCCCAGGACGCCAGTTCCTTCACCTGACAGCTCAGCCTCGCCTCCTCAGCCTCTGATAAGCACTGCACTGTCGACACCTGCATCCCCAGCACAACGCTACACTCCTACCCCCACATCCACAGCCACAGCCACAGCAGCATCGTCCCTCTCTCTCCACACCACACATCATGATGTATTTAAATGGAGGGTGGATGCAGACACAGACTCACATACGTGTGTACATAAACCTCATGTTAGTCAACATTAGGCAAATGTGCCTTTCATTGAAACTCAAAGTTCTCCGTCGCTCTCAAGTACTAGACTTCTTGTCCATTCATCATTGTCAGTTCATCATCTGTTCAGACATCAGTTATGACTCACTGACTAGAGGCATTGAGATCATAATGCTGTAAGGCCTTCCTTACATTGTTTTTGCCTTCATAACTTTCTAGTAAAAACAAAGTTGAGAGAGTATACTGCAAAAACCTAGCATATTGTGTACACTAAGCATACACTTCAGACTCAGCACAAAAGTCTAACACTGCAGTCAAACATTATTGATACAGATGAGCCACTGGATCATTTTGGCTTTGCAATCCAGCCAAAAGCATGCACACACAGCACACATATGGAGGGGAATGTGTGCGGATGGATGACTGAGGGACAGAGGCATCGGAACTGAGACACTGGGTTGTCTGTCAGGTCTGAGTGTATTGGGGCTGGGAAGCAGGCGGCAGTGGGCTTGCAGTGTGGGCGAGATGTCTGCTGCTACTGCTGTAGACTGCCACATCTCATGGGGGGAAGCGCTCGCCTACCAGCCGGAGTGCTAGCCAGCCAGGCAGCTAGCTAGCTAGCCCAGGGAACACACCAGTGCCGTACGCTATCACCATCCTAACAGCTTCACACTCTCACACTTGTCTCCTGTGTCCAACGTTTTCACACACCAGTGGGCAGCGCACCAGCCAGCGCCACTCTGCTCTGCTCGCCTCACACCCTGCTCCCTCTGAGCCTGTCAGACCATCTCCATAGCTATGAGGTGGACAGCATGGAAAGGCTAAACACACACACACACACACACACTGGTCACAGCTGAGAGGGGCTGCTCTCATGTCAGAACAAAGTGCAAACAGAGGTCTCCTTGGTCAAATGCCATGAAACAACACACACACTTTTTTGTCCTCGGTGTTCTATGGCAGTTTATATTAAGGCTTACTTAAAGTGGATTTCTGTCTTTTGAAATGTACACTGTGGCGACTGCATGGAATGACAAGCTGTACATTTTGGGGGCTTTTGTACAGCGCTCAACAGTATTTTTACATGGTGGAACAGGGAGGAAATGAAGTGTAGGGGTAAAACACTAATTCCTTTGTATTCATCGACAGACAGGGTAACAGCAGAAACACTCCATGGAAACCTAAGATGTTTTGCCAGTCCTTCACTCACTGTACATGCACTGGGGGGGGTGGGGGGTGGGACAGAGAAAGAGTCTGGCCTGAGAGTACATTTGATAACCAAGGCTTTCATAGGAATGCTCTCCTATATGAGTGCAGGGTTTTCTGCTATCATTTGATCCCTCGGGGAAGAGTAAAAGAGAAAGAGAGAGAGGGCACAAAAAAAGTCAGCGAAAAAGTGAGTGCAAAACAGGAAACTTGTGACATCGGAAAAACTCGCTGGACTACTCGTGGCAGCTCCACGCTTAGCGGCAGCGGCGGCAGCAAAGTTGGAGTATGACTCACAGGAGCAGATGTACCTGGGGGGGCTGGAGCTGGAACTGGGCTTCATCCCAGAGGCGGTCGGGGGATTTCCAGCCCGGGCAGGCCTTTGTTCAGCACACAGCGTGAGGCAGGCGAGGGGGGGTGGGGGGTTGGCGGTATAAGCAGCCCCTGCTGCCTGAAGCAAGAGAGAGAGAGAGAATGAGGGAGCGTGAAGGAGAGTGAGAAAGCAAGAAAGAAAGACTGCTGGATGGCCACAGCACCTTTAAATAGCACTTCATTCACACTCACACAGAGGGAGTGAGGAGAAGAGAAAAAAATAATGTGGGAGTTTCTTCTTTTTTTTCTTCCCGTTCTGCCACCAAATGTTCCTTTAATGGACAGGTTTGAGCAGCATGGGGGCCTTCGTGAGACTGCTCAAGCAGAGGCCTGGCACGCTGAATTGGCAATTAGCTTCTGACTCAGAGGAGACCTACAGCAGACATCATCAGGCCCAGATAGGTGCCAGACTGAATGCCACGGCCTGATTAAAACACTCTAGATTATAACACAACAGCAGTAACAAAATAGATACTTCTATGTGTCTATGAGGAATGTGCTGAACATAATGTAAATGCTAGGCTCTGTATAACTGTAAGACTGCAGGCGTTGGCTTAAGAGTTTGTCTGTGCAGCGTCCAGCAGCCTGTAAAATAGCGGCAGACCATCTACTGGATCAGGAAACAGCAGGGTCTATGGAGACTGTGCTTAGAGCAAGTAGTGAAGAGAGAGAGAAAGAAAGAGAAAGAGACAGAGATAGGAAAGGGGGGGGGCAAGAGAGAAATACAGAGGAAGAGAGGCATAGAGAAAAGGAGAAAAAGAAAGAGAGAGAGAGAGGGAGGGGAAAAGGGAGCATTCTAGAGCCTGGGCTCTGTGAAACACATTAGCTGCCAATTGTCTCAGCATGCTCCTGGACATTTTTAATGAACCACTGGAGGAAGGGAAGGGGAGGCGGGTTTCTAGAATAATCCATATGTAAAATAACGGAAACACAAGCCTGTTGAGTTGAGGTGAGGGTTAGAGGTAGGCTCCCCCAGGGTGCGAGTACAACAGACAAAAAAGCTTTTGTGGAGAGAGGGGGAAAATGAGGAGCAGGAGAAGGAGGAGGAGGTGTGTGTGTGTGTGGGTGGGTGGGTGGTGGTGGGGTGTCGTGGAGGGGGGGGGGGGGGGTTGGGACATTGTGGAGGGCAAAAAAAAAAAACCTCCAGCATCTGCTGCAACCGTGATTTCTCCCTGCCAAGCCAGCGGGACCACAGCCGTTTCACGGGCTGCTACAAGCACGCCCCCACCCCAAACACACACACAAAACATACACAACACACACATCCAAGCACACAGCACGCACACACACCACTGCATCGCTGCTCTCCACACCCCACGCCAATCATGGCAGCTGTGATTTTAGTAACAGGAGGAGAGATCGATGAGGTAATGCCAGAGGTAGTTCTGCTCCGAAGAGCCTCAGCAACAAAGGCAATTAATTTTTTTTCTTCTCCTCTTCTCTCCTCACAGCCCTCTCTCTTTGAAGGAAATCAGAGAAGCTGCACTTTGAAGTGATTTGAGAAGACACACACACATCCATTCAGAGTCTTTTGTGTGACATGCTTTTTACATAATGGCCTCTGAGTTCTAATGGTCATATCTGAATTTCCTTATGTTAAGCAGCCATAACTCCTTACTGTAAAGGGGGGATGTTTCAATGTTCATATTTGCTGACTCAGTGAGTCACACAGTACTATGTGTCTGTGGCTATATATATAAAATAGAGGACCCTCCAGAAAAGAGGAAACAAAAAATCTTATGAGTTCATATTTCTTACGGTCCCTTCCACTGACAAGCACATCCTCTGCAAAATAGTAGAGGAGTGAAAAAAGAACCATGAGGGATTTCCTCAGCATTCCTAAACATTTGAATTGTGGCTAATGTAACGCGGAGTTTGCCGTTCAAGTAGCTGACCCAATGTAACTCTTTCAACAGCCACAGGCTCTGAGGCACACGGCAGAATAATCTCCGCTGAGATAAAACAAAAACAAGCAAGAGAGACTAATGACAACAATAACTCCCTGAGCATGCTCCTAACCAATGTGAAATCCACAAAGGAAACTATGCTCCATGCAGTACGAAACCTTGCTTAGGCTGGGTGATTTCACAGAAATCGGTGGAAAACAACAAACAGACCCATTTCCTGCACAGCAAGACTGATGAACAGTCAAAACTGTGTGTATGTGTGTATCGGTGGATGGTGGTAGTGGTGAGGGGCCGGGAGGGGGGGGTGTTGAGGAGGGACGGAAAAGGAATAGAATAAGTGGATGGGGGGGTGTGTGTGTGGATGTTCAAATGACGTGAGGAGGGAGAGAATAAATGTGTCAGGCAGCCTCAACAGCTTTCCGTCTGTAACAATGCTCTATGGGGCCCCTCCAACCATCCAGCCAGTCAAGAGTTCACTGCAGTCTGCTGGTCAGTGACTGACGAAGAGCCCACCTCCCCTACACACACACAAACACACACACACATCCAGCACCCTTCAATGACTGGATGGCAGGACACCAGGAGGCTAATAGGAGCACTGAGTGGGACTGTCTGCACACTCATACTGCAGTCAGTGACTCCAGATGAAACGCTGAGAAGGGACTTGGGGATCTGTGGTTGGAGGAGACTGGGACAGTGGGACAGCGTAGTGGGTCCAAAATGCTGACAGGTCTTTTTGGAGGCAGCTCTATGGTCTGGCCCAGGGCTGAGACAGTGTGCAGAGTGCAGTGATTGATATGCTCTGCTCTCCTGGCCACTGCCTCATAAAACGAGCTTTCAGCTCTGGCCCAAATTTACACAACTTTATTAGTTTAGCAGCAACAACTAGGTTCCCTTTTTCCACCCATCCTTCCATTTCCTGTTCTTTTTTTTCCTTTTCTGTCCTCGCACGCCACTCCTCCACATCTACCCTCATCTGACTCGTTTCAATAGGTGTGCAATTCAATCACTTCCCATGATCCTTTGCTCCAGACACCACTTGGCAGATTCATAAATAATGTATGGCTTTAGTCCCTGTACTTGAGTGTAATGTTTCGGTTGCTTGATGTGAGAGCATGCAGAGCTTTAAGGTGGCGTGGGTTATTATTTGTGGGCTGCTTGACAAAAGCTTCCAGGAATTCATAAGCGTGAGGAATGCTTCACGGCATGCTATATTTCAGTCCCCTGTCAAATGGGAAATAACTGATAACAGCCAAAACAGTAGAGAAGGTAATTGTGTATGAGTGTGTAGTCTTGTGTGGCTAAGGCTGAGGTGGATGTACTCTATGTGTCTCTGAGAGAGAGTGTGTATGTATGTGTTTTCAAGTGTCTGAGAGTGTGCATGTCTGAGTGTGTGTGTGTGCACCCTAGGTGTCCTACTTACTATTTGCAGCTGCCTGGCAGGCCCTGGTCACCTATGACATACTTTTCTTTAAGCTCATTGTATGAAGCACCATGTTAACTCAGGAACACTCCAAGCAGAGCTGAGCAGAGTGGAGTTGCGTGTGTGTGTGTGTGGGGCGGGCAATACGTGTGTTTGTGTGTGTGTCATTGAGGCGTGAGGAATAGAGGACACACTGATCGAGTCGGTCGTTTGAAAGAGCCTGTGGGGAACAAAGCTGCCTTGCCCACCGCCGGCAGAACCGATGTCCCACGCCCAGCGGTTCACTGCTCCCATTTGGCATGGCTCACCTGAGCCGATATAGCTGCTCACTGCAGGTGATAGCACAGGCAGAGAGAGAGAGAGAGAAAGAGAGAGACAGACAGACAGAGACAGACAGAGAGAGAGAAAGAACAGGGCATCAGTGCCCAAATGGCTGCCACTGCTGCATGCCAGCTTAATCCCTTCCCTTTCAGAAAGCAGCAGCAACAGCATTAGCCAGCCCTGTCCTTCTGTCTGGCACCTGGCCTGCTGACGGACAGGTGTGTTAGCCAATGATCAGTCAGACCTCTCCCTTCTCACATCCTGAGTGGTGTTTGCTTCACCTTGATCCTGCAGGGTTCACATTACATACAAAGGTTGGCAATGCCTCGTCACTCAGCCCCCACCACCCACACACAACGCTGTCTGTCAGGTCCTCCTGAGGCTCTTGACTCCAGTCCTATTTGTTTTCTTCCAGCAGATAACCATCTCCTCTGGCCCTAATATCCTTCCTCTGGCCCCTCAGGGCTCTGGGGAGGTGTGTGTGCACGCTGGGGGGGTGGGACTCAGCTGGACCGATCAATACTGACCTGGGATCACGAGCCACAGGAGATACGCCTGCCAGACTTCACAAACCCCTAATGCCTCCCCAAATGCGAGACAAAAGTCAACAGTTACTCGCCCCACTTCCTCTCAGGCTACTTCAGTTAGATCTTCAACTGCTTGGAACCCACTGTCTACATTCTTTTGTCTAGGCGATAGATTATCTAGGTTGTTTTATATCCAGATTGTTTAAATAACTGCATATACAAATTGACACATTATAAATTCATTATTTTATACGCATTACTAGTATGAAGGATTTGAGTGTATTTTGTTCTTACCATTTGCTATTTTTACAGAGTGATGAAAGCACCATTTCTTCAAGGATTGCTTGGTAGCATTTATTAGGATTACAGAAACAATCCACCATCTTGAATTCATTATGACACAAGTGTCATAATGAATATATACCGTTGGCTCAGCAAGCAGAAGCTGCATTGTTCCAGCATATAGTCGGCTCCTTGCGTGTGCCGAGTTACAGCAGCGTGTGGTGACAGGAGTGCAGTTTAATCAACATTAAATCACAGCAGAACTTCCCGTTTACATCTGTACAGCCGTTATCTGCCGCATCACACAGCCTTATCTCCCAGCTTTGTCTACTCTGCAATTTAAACCCATTGGTTCCACAAAATTAAACCCATTATCTAAATGCAACGCGGAGGTCATTACCCACAGGCACTTAGCGGCTCTGACCCTCGGCGTGAGCACAGCAATGGAGGGACGCTCCCTCTCTCAGCACTCTGCCGGGGTTCAGTCGAGTTGAATGAGAATATCTTGTGCGTGTTCATCGAGGGGCTAGTCTGGTCATTAAGTGGAACAAAGGAAGGAGGAGCTGTTGAGAGAGGTGCTATGTTAATTATGACACTGAATGACTAAGAACTTGAAAGGAGAAGATCACACAGCGGTCAATGTCCTTTTTTGGTTGTATTTATTTATTAGAAACTTGGAAAAAAAAGAATTAAATAAAAAAACAAAACAAAGCTAATTCATTTAAGATCTTGATCAGTCTACTGTGGGGAGAAACACAGAATTACCACACGTTACCTACTTGCACAATAGGGAACCTTTGATAAAACGCTTGTGTGATCATGGTTCCCCCCAAACGATTAAAACAGCCATAATTTCCCAATTTCATCATGTTGTTGTTTTTCCAAATTAAATTCTGGTCTTTAGTGTGCGTGTAATGAAATTCGACGGGGAGGCCCGCCGAATTCATTTCAAAGCCATTCCACTTGAATCTAAAGAGCGCTTTAAGAGGAGCGAAATGCCTAGAAATTATACACGCCTGTAACCGACTTTCTCAAGCAAAATATCCCAAATGAATGGCATTACCAGTTGGGCTCTGAGATTGGCCTTTTATGGCCCGTGGAGAATCTCTCATATAAGTGAGAGTGGGGACGAGGCCCTGGCTTCCTGTGAAAGCTATGGAGGTATAAACGGAACGTTTTCTATTAGAGCTCACCTGATAACAACGCCACAAAGTAAGCCCCCCCGTGTCTTTGAGTTATTATCGTATTATTATCGTAATGGTTTTCTAAAATAAATACCTCTGACTGACTTAAGGAGAAATTATCCAGGGGAAGGAAGCTCCCTAAACTGTGGTAGAGAAGTGCTGGCACTCATGGTGGGGTGGGAGGGGTGGTGGTGGTGGTTGGTGGTTGCAACGGCTGGCGAACTGCAATAGTCTGTGAGTGGGTCCAGACTGGGAAAGAATTGGGGAGTGAGTGCAAGAGAGAGGGAGTGAAGGGGTGAACGAGTGTGCATCATTTGTTCTTGCTCAGTGTCCTTTGCTTTTCCGCATGCTCCACGATCTTCTCTTCCACGTAGAGGCCCTTGCGGCGACGCACCGCGTTCATGTACTTCAGCGTCTGGTTATCAGAGTCGGCTTTCTCCCCAAAGTGCAGGTACTCCTCCTCCGTAGTGGGAACCCAGAATGGGTCGCTGCCAATCACCTGCAGCCAGAGCAAACACACAAACACATGCTTTTGTGTCAATGGTCGTACCATTACACATAATTGCCAACAGGGCAACTGATTGAAATAAAAATGGTTTGTTAAACAGTCTGTCACACAGTCAATAACAAACTGAGGTGAGAAAGCAAAGATAACTCTGATACACTGATAATGGTGTAAAACATTTTCTTCAAAATCTCCATCCCTGATTTTCTCTCTCTCTCTCTCTCTCCACTGCCTGGCTGTATCACTCTCTCTGTTCATTCTCCTTCTCTCTCTATCTGTCTGGTATCATAACAATGGGAAACCTATAGTGGAGTTGTGCCGAGGGGAGCCCGTGGACCCTGCAGCGCCATAGACAGAGAGCTCATTATGTAAAGCTGCATGACTGTGTGTTCCAGTGAAAGACAGTGAGAAGGAGACATAGAGACAGAGAGAGAGAAAGTGAGAGAAAGAGAGAGAGAGATATGGAGATACATAGAGAGAGATAAGGGTAAAGGGAGAGAGAAAGAGAGAGGGAGTGTGAGAGAGATAGCAGAGAGATAGCAGAGAGAAGTAGCAGAGTGAGCGTTGATGAGCTGATGAGGCAATGCGTGTTGCGGGGTGGAGGTGGCACACAGATCGCCCCGCGGCTCGCCCCGCGCCATGCCATGACCTCACAGTTAGACAACAATCAGAGAGCACAATTACAGTACCACACCGCACCCCCCTAACACCCCCCCCATACACACACACAAACACACACACACTCCAAAATCCGTTACCAGCACACCACCTGGTCCCACCGCTGCTCTGCCCTGGACAGATGGCGGGGATAATAACAGCCATGGATTTTCCAACTATAGGGGAAAAATATAGGAGGGGTGAACAAAAAACAACCCAACAAAAAACATCCACTGCCAGAGGGGCACTGCTTTTTGAGCAACATATGTCACACAATGCATCTGGAGATCTTTGGGAGGATATGAGGGCGGGGGAGGAGATGGGGGTGCTTACAATTCCAACCGCAGCTAGGATTGAATGTACACGCTTCTTAAGTGGTGGGTGGAGGGCGGGGGGGTGGGGGGGGGGTTGTCAGGCGTTTGGCCTTTGATTAAATCTCCTCTCCGTCCCTCTCTGGGCGCTGGGCTCCTCTCCTCTCCTTGCACTAGTGGCTTAGGTTTCGCTCCCCTTTCAGGGGCTTTTGTCTCCAGGGGCGCTCCCTCCTGCGATGCATGGCGCACAGCACAGCTCGGTGACGAGGCACTTTTCATTCCCTCTGAATGCATAACCGCTTCTTTACTCAATCATCAACCCCACCCCCATCCCTCCTTTTTATTCCTTTAGGAAGGGGACAGACAAAGAAACACAAGTGTGCACACACATGTGCACATACACACACATACACACACGCACTTTCCCCGTCTCTGGCCGACAATCAAACAACAGCGTGTGCTCCTGGAGCTTATGAGTCTGAGCGCGTTGCAGGCAGCAGTCGGCAGCACAAACACAAACAATCAGAATCCCAGAGACAGAGCAACACACACACACACTCCAGCTTTCACTGGTACATTAACTGGCCAACCCGTGGCTGCCTACCGGCTTTGGAAACAAGTTAAGGCCCAACTCCACTCCATTCAGCCACCTCCTAATTGCTGTGCCTCTGTGGCCCTCCATTGGGTAATTATTACCATAATGGCCGCACAAAACAGTGGGGAGGGGAGAGAATGCAAATGTAATGGGACAGAAATTTTTAATGAGCGAGGTGAGGAGGAGGTGTGTGTGTGTGTGTGTTTTAGGGGGGGGTTAGGCCTAATGCTGATTGACAGGAAGCCGGTGTCAAGGCGAAGTAGCGTCCCCATGGCCAGAGCTTCATATTGCATGACAGAGGTCTCAGACATGCATCCGGTAAGTGAGCCTCAACACACACACACACACACACACACACCAGCTGGCATATACACACACAAGCACGGCCTAACAGGACAACGAATATGAAGGCCTATATGTGCACATCAGCACATGGTCCATCACTTTCGCGCGCACACACACACACACACCCCAACACCAAACCATCATTACCACCGCCTTTGTGTCCTGTGCCCAATTACGCTAAGCTGACCTAGAACATTGGCCACTTGAGCCCAGCCCATGGCTTAGGCATGATTAGGGCCTGGCCCCGAGAGCAAAAAGCATAGAGAGTGAGTGAGAGTATGTGTGTGTGAGTGCATGTATGTGAATATGACTGAAGGCTGCCTTGTCATGCATAGATTGAAGCCATGTTTCTTGTCTGCTATGGGAAGCTAATGAGCATACGGCTGTGTAACTAGCTCAGCTCAGGCAGACACAACGACATACACAGACACAGACACACACACAGACAGACAGACAGACAGACACACACACACATACACAGACAGACAGAGACAGACAGACAGACAGACACACACACATGCACACACACACACACACACACACACACACAGAGAAAGCTCTTCTTCCTACATGAGCACCCAGACAGCCTCCTGAGCAGCTGACAGCAGAGACGCACAAATACACACGCACACATGACAGAGGTATGCTAACACACACAGACAGTCAGGAACACATTGAGACACATACACACACATGCACACAGACAGCAGAGGTACGCTAACAAACACAAAGTCAGTCAGGGACAGAGAGAGAGAGAGAGAGAAAGAGAAAGAGGGATAGACACAAAGACAGCAGAGGTATGCAAACATACACATAGTCATTCAAGGACATAGAAGAAAAGAGGGAAAGAGAGCAAGGGGGAAAAGTAGAGAGAGAAAGGGAGACAGAGAGACTGAAGGGGTACTCTAACAAACTGACAGTCAGAGAGGGAGAGAGAGAGAAAGAAAGAGAGAGAGAAAGAGAGAGAGAGAGAGAAGCACCCAGACACAGGCATGACACGACACATGTGAAGAGAGCGCACACAAAGAGAGGCTCTGATATGTGTGTGTGTGTGTGTGTGTGTGTATATATGTGTGACGGGTGGGGTGTGGGGAAGGGACATTCCCCTTACATTTCAGAAAAACACAGGGCAAAAGGGAAGGCGTCTCACCAGAACTGTGACAGGAACATGGCTGAGACAGGACTCAGAGTCCATGAGCAAACATGGAGGAAGTGGAGGGAAGGGGGGGGGTTACTGCAGTAGACAGTGTCAGGCAAAAGCAGCTGCACTCAAGTCAGGTAAGGTACACAAGAGAGGTTCGCCGTTGGGGGTGTGGGGTGTGTGTGTGTGTGGGGTGGATGAATCATCACAGGTCTATGAGACGCCGGGCTCCCTCAGACCTTGGCGCACTTCATAAAATATAAATGGACGAGACTATTGGCCTGCTCTCTAATTGCTGTTTTTATTGCTACTGGCACCTCGTCACTTTTTCAAAATCTCCATGATGAGAGTCAGAAAGAGAGAAGAGGGGGAGATGGAGACAGAGAGAGAGAGAGAGAGGTGAAGGGAAGGGAAGGGAAGGCGGGTGAAATCGGGGCATGTCAGGGGGGAAAAGTTGAGTCGAGTCAGAGTTTATAATCCTCCAGCCCATCATAACTCTGTCGTTTCTTTCTCTTTTTTTTTATCCCCTCCCTCCCTGACACATGTCAGCCATGCTGAAAACTATCCACCTAATGCCTTCAGCAGGAGGCTATGGGTGGCCCCGGCCAACCTTGAATCGATAACTTAACTTATGCCACAATCCCTAACAGATGTTCCAAATAAGCGACAGTTTTTGGGGCGAGTGCAGGCTTTTCTTCATTGTTAAATAGTGGACACAAAACAAATATCCACTGGCATAAATATTCAAGCTGGCCAGTCATTATGGGTTGGGGCAGAGTAAAACAAACAACAACATTTAATGTGCACAGTGCCATCTCCATGATGAGTTTAACGAGTGAATGGCAAAACTAAGATTGACTTAAACCTGCTGAACCCTCTATGGATGAAGAAATGATGTCCAGATGTCATTCCCAAACACCCAGTAAAAATAGATAGCTTGGGCGGCTAATAAAGAGCTCTGTTTTGCGGAGACCTGGGGCCCACCTGGATCCACTTTGGCGTGTTGTTGTTGAACGTATCTGCTCGTGTGCGAGCGAGAGAGCGAGCAGGAGCGCCCTGGAGGACTGTCCGACACAGACAGCAGGGCCTGGTGGAAGGCCTAAGTGTAGGAGGAGTGGAGAAGCATGGGAAGAAGAGCCTGAAGGGGAGAGAGGGAGAGACAGAGAAAGAGAGAGAGAAAAAGAGAGAGGGAGAGAGACGGGTGGGGGTGGGAGTTGAAAGAGCTGACACTAGCAGTTTCCTAACGCAAGAGGAGGGGTTAATGCTCAACCTCCCAGGGACTCAAACACACACACACACACACTACACATACATAGACACATTCACACACACAGACAAATATAGACAAATGCAGGTCTCAGCTTGCAGTGTCTCACGTCAAAAGTCAGAATAATTTCACATAAGGAGCCCTTTCTCCACCACACAATGGCTACATTTAAAGGATTCCAAACTCAACCGAGCTTGGAAATGGCCAGGGTAAGGTTTGAATTAGATGTGCAATTCAATTACCTTTCCTGAGCAAGGCAAACATGTCCTGTAAGTGCCAAGGCGAACAATTCAAATCATGTGTGTGTGTGTGTTTGTGTATATGTGTGTGTGTGTGTGTGTGTTAGCACTGTAGAGTGACCACGCGACATTGTGCCTGGTGGATCAATCGCTATACGGGGGTGGACATATGTCAGCTCATATGCGCAGACCAACACTGATTAGGGCCTGAAGTCCACAGGCGGACGATGCATTAGAGTGGGGGGGGGCCTCTCTCGGCTGAGCGCGGCGACGTGACAGGGGTCGAAATGCGGGGTGGGGGTGTGTGTGGGGATGGGGCGATGACTCAGCCCAGACGGCTGCTATCTGCAGTGAGACAGATTTGCCACACAAAATGGCTTGGGGCGAAGTGAGCTTTTTCTAGAGAGGAGAGAGAGAGAGACAGAGAGAAAGAGAGAGAGAAAGAGAGAGAGAAAAACCACAACAAACACCGCACATAATACGCAACATTTTTCACTGTGGCTTTTGGATGGAGGAGAGTAGGCGCAACAAATCAGCAACAACAACATCCAAGGTACAGACAGAGCCCACAGGTCTCAGGGTAAAGTTTTCAAGATTCAGCACAGCACTTCATCAGTCACTTTATTCCAGCCAGGCCTCTAGACAGGGAGCTATCTGAATGCATGCTTCACAGTGATAAACAGACAAAAGTCATCTCTGATTTGTGTCGGGTGGAGAAAGATCCACTCCATAGGGATAACACTCCATCTCTGCTCTGATCGCTTACTAACTTGGAAAAATATGCAGATAACATTCACAAGACACCTCCACCCTCCAAAACTCAATTTCTGTGGGGTTATTTCAAGCGCTAAAGGTGCTTAAATGGGTAGTCTGCAGAGAGCTGGACTTAAATGGCGATGGCACCTCAGGTCAAGGTCACATGTCAAGATTTTGGTGGCATTTCAGCAGTCAAGCCTCAAAATGAGGTTAAATTTCCCCTCTGAAACACAATATATTAAGATGCTCATGTGATCTCACTGTGGACTGTCCAAAGGAGAAACATTTCCACTTAATCTGTGCGTGTGTGTGTGTGTGTGTGTGTGTGTGTGTGTGTGTGCACATTAGTCTGCCAACTCCACATCTGTCTGCTCAACGGACAGCCAAACGGACTGACCAGACCGGCTGGCTCTACTCTTGCTAGCAGTGAAAAAAAATACTGTCTTGTTCAAAATAAAAATACTGTCTTGTTCACAAAAGCATGCTCTGAGAGTAACCAACTCCCCACCCCTTTCAGCAGCTTAACCTTAAACAACCTTGTCGGACATGCCACACCCACCCAAGCAAACTCAGAAAAATAAACAAAGGCAGGCTGGCTGACTGGCAGGCTTTAACAAGCTTCCCCATCTTGTGAGGGGGTAATCAGATCATTACAAGAGGCGGCTCCCGAAGGCTGTGTGTGTTGTGGCGTGGTGGCAGCAGACGGACTGACCCGTCGTCGGGCAGAGCGAAGGCGAAACAGGCAATGCAGGCCGTGAGCGAGTGAGGAGCCGAGCTGAGTGCCATATGGCGTGGAGTGGGGCCAAGGCCTCAGAGCGCTCGAGCCCTCTCACCATGCCAGGCACAGGTACAAAGCCACTGGCACATGTGGCGTCTCGCGCCTTTGATCCCTCCTGCCTCGCCCTGGGAGGAGGACGAGAAGGAGGAATTGGAGGTAGAGGTGGGGGAAGAGTGGGGAAGTGGCGCTCTAATAACAGAGCCAAGTGTCAGAGCAACAGCCCCCATGCCCGCGCTCATTGCCAGGCTCTGCCCTGCCCGTCAGTGAGTTGCACTGGCCAGACCTGTGCCCAGCTGGCCACGCTGACCTCCAGTCATGTTTAATTCACAAAGCGCTCAACGTGTGTGTGGGGAGGAGGGGGGTGGGAGAGGGCAGGGCGCACCCGGTCAGTGTGGGGCCTGTGTGTATGTGTGTGTGTGTGTGACAGTGGACCCCGTTTGCTTAAGGCCAGTGTTTACACAGACCAGCCGGCTCAGTGGCAGTCAGTCCCCAAGGGCGACTGGCGTCTCTTTCTCTCTCTCACGCTCGCTCTCTCTCACGCCTTGATCTGAGACTTCAGCTGAGCTGGCCACATTGATTCTGACACTAAACTCACAGCACATGCATAGTGGATCATGAATAGAATACATAAAGGCTTCATCGGGTCTGAGCTCTTTCAGAGAGATAAGGGTCATCAGTTTATCATTAAATATAAAAAGGCGAGTCCTTTTCAATGTGCAAATTAAGATTTTTTAAAGATTTTTTTCTGTCCAGCAAGGTTTCTGCAATAAGCTATAACAAGAGTCAGGGTGATGTAAAGATTTGACCTCCTCCATAATCAAACAAAATTTATTTAATTTTTTCCATCCAGTGGCACAGAAAGGCTCTCTCACATCAAATCTCTCCATCTAATTGACCTAAATTGCACTTAACATGGATTAGTTTCTATGCCGCCTGCGGGGGCGAGGTCACTATGTTGAATACTTGCAAAAACTGAATCAATGAACCATATGCTGGTCCATTTGTTTTTCCATACATGTATAACACTTTTCTTTGCGGTAGGCTTGAATCAGCTTTCATGGTCTGGAAATGTTGACACTGTGGAGTGCAAGTGAAATGCAATATCTTCAACAGTCCATTTAAATGAATGTGAACACTACTCCAAAAAGGGGTGTAAAACCATGAAACTTCTAATGCATAACATTACTGAAAGAATGTACCAAACACCAAACAGTAATCTCTCTTTATAACAAACAAACAAACAAACAAACAAACAACCCCCTGGCGTGCCTACCAAAGTTGGCACGCAGAGAGATTCTCATTGGCACCCCAGCATCAGCCCTTGTTTTTATACGTTTTATGTGCATTTCAATGCATGGAATTTGGAATGATTTGATGATTTGCTAAAAGTGCTGCTTTGTATTGCCAGAATGGATGCAACATATTTTCATGTTGGAAGTGTGGCGCCACGAAATGTGTAGTTAAAAACAACTGACCTTGAACAATTGGTTGGCACGCAAACAAACAAAACCATTTTTATTGGCACTACTTGCCAGCCCCTACATGGCACTACTTGCCAGCCCCTACATATCTACAGTATGGACTGTATAGAATTATGCTTTTTTAAATGGGGGGAAAAAGGCAGACTGTGTGCAGGTCAGCTAATCTATTTTATGGATAGACTGGCAAAGTACTTAGTTTACCGTGTCTACTACTCAAAGGACTACTCACACTGACAAGCCACATGTGCCTTTGTTTTTGTAAAATGATGTAAGTATGTCACCATTTACATGTCTGAAGACGAAAGTGCGGAGGGAGTGAAGAGCTTGTGTTTGATGGGCTCAGTATGTGAAAGCCTAAACAACTGTGCACCATGAGATCTTGTGAAATCTACTCACAACATTCACAACACGTGTGAATGTAATATATAGCCTACATATGAAAGATAAAGAGAGACAACATCAATGGTTATTCAGACATTTTGACTGGGTGGAATCAATGCCATACAATTTCAAAAGACAGCTGCCTTTCTCCCAACTGAACCTCATTCCCCTCCACAGCAAAGTCAATAGCCCATCAGCCCTGAGAGTCACCTGCTCTTGCGGTTTGCTTCCACTAACGTGCACACACCTATCGAGTGCAGGGAGCCGCATTGATCTGCCAAGCTCCACGTGCAGTCAGGCTAAACGAGGGGATGGAGATGACACTCTCTAGTCTTGACCACCTCCACCATTCCCAGGTCTGCACTATTCAGCTCGCCTCCCACTGCCTAAAATGAGGAGCTTCCCTCCTTCCTCCCTCTGCCAAGAGAGAATGAGAGAGAGAGAGAGATGGAGATAGAGAGAGAGAATGAGAGAGAGAGAGAGAGAGATAGAGAGAGAGTGCAGTCTGTATACAGACCTTAGATGTAAATTTAACACAAAGTTAACAGTATTTGCCCAGAAATAAAGAACTAAAATACTACAATATATTACACTACCTGCTGTGAAGTATGTGGCACTACTATTAATAATAATAAAACACTTTTCATTCTTTATATCATGTTTGCTGTCTAGTTATTTATTTCTATTATTATTATTAGTATCTTATAATTGTATTTTCATAATATTCCTTATTTCTGTCTTTGTTTTTATGCATTGTCAATATTGTATATTTAGCAGTTATAGCATTAAAGCACATTTAAATTTGAATTTGAAAGAGAGATAGAGACCGATAGAGAGAGAGAGAAAGAAAGAGGGGGCGGAGGGGGAGTCATAGACACACACAGTTAGTAGAGTTCAATAGGTGTGTGCAGAAAGACAAGAGGATGATGACAGACGAAGAGAGGAAGAGAGCTATAGATTGCCAGAAATGTCAGAAAATGTGTGTGTGTGTGTGTGTGTGTGTGTGTGTGTGTGTGTGTGTGTGTGTGTGTGTGTGTGCATCTCAAACAGTCATTCACTAACCTCCCAGTGGCTGAACATGAGCTGGGGACTGGCCAGGCCGCTGGTGCGCTTGCGGATCTCGTCGGCAAAGCCAAAGCTCTCAGCCACGGGCAGCACGGCATTAATGATGAAGACCTCTGTTCCCTCCTTCATCTCCTCGCTGAGAACGCGCCCCTCGCGCTTGGACAGCACGGCGTAAACACGACCTGAGGTGGGAGGGGGGCAAAGGGTTAGAGGTTCAGCAGGCATTCTGAGCGGGCTGTCGACAGGCCTTTCCAACTCTCCAGGATAAAAATAGAGCCTGGTGCAGTGGGGAAGGGGCGGTTGGGGGTGGGGGGCTGAGAATATGAGGATGTGTGGAGGGAAGCAGAGGTCTAACGCATGTCAAACATTTGGCCTGTTTTAACAGAGGCGAGCGCAGTGCTGCGTGTTGACACACAGAGATAAAGGTGGCCGTCTCCCGCCACTCCGTCTGGCCACTGACCCTCTTGCCCCCTCCAAGGCTGAGGCGAGCTGTCTGTCGGCAGCTACACACTGACAGTTTGGCTCTTGAGCGCCAAAGTCTATGCACTCTTGATGAGATCTTTGATGTTTCTTTTTTTTTTTCTTAAAAAAAACAAACAAAAAAAAACACTGTTGTGTGCACACAAACTGTCACAATAAAGACACCTGAGGAACATAATAAGAATGAATCAACGTAATGAATTCATTTTGTTTTCTGCTAACATATTACACATAAATGATTTTCTGGATCTGCCTTCTGGATTATACAAGAACACCACTAGCCATTAGCATGATAGCTATGCCTTTGGTTTTAGTGATGCATCTAAACTTGTTGTGATGGTTCTAACGATCTCAAGCATACAAGGCCAAATATCATTGGTAATAACAGAAAGATGTATCACAATTAACATTAAAAAACAATGATGCAGAAGCATTCAGTAATTTGTGCCACTGTTAAATTATTCATCCTTTCTACTTCTGCCGGTCCATTCTGTTTTCTCAGAGGTTATCTGCTCTCGAGGGGCAGGATCTCCTTTCCCGTCCACGCAAACACGACTCATATCACTTCTGCATTTCAGCAGACAATCAGCCTTTTGTTTCAGCCGTCTGGCGCATGACATCACCCACCGCAAAACATGACAGGGCCACAGCAGCTTCCAATTAGGACACGGCCACGACTATTTCCTGTCAGAGCGGAAATCTCACTGCACTGGGTAACCAGGTTCGGACCCTGCAATTCCCTCCACCCCACCCTAACTTCCACCCCCCACACTTAACACAAACAAAATCTGCAGCTGCCCTCTGGGACCGGACAAGGTTTGGTTGTTCACTGGCCATTGGGAGAATTGTGCATCTAGTGGTAGAATTGGCAGTGGTAGAACCATTGCTCTGTTATGTGATTAACATACCTGTGAACTTTACATAAGTAGAATTGCTACTGCATACTTTCTATGTACTCCATGATAATTTGTAGCAAATACCTCTAGGCTCTGTATTTCTTCACTTAATCCGGACTTCTGACTGTCAGTTCATTTTGGATTCCCTATCAACTTACCCAGGACCTCGGCAGTGGCCATGATGTCACAGGTGTACATGGCGGCCATGAGGCGCTGGGGTTTGGCTTGGAAGGCGTGGCGGCAGGCCTCCTTCACGGCGGCGATGAGCTGACCCGACACCGGCCCGTAGCAGTCCGCGGAAGAGTCCGTCCGCCGTTTGCCGTGGCCGGGGCCGGGGCCTGACTGTGAGGCATCTGGCTCGGGCACCCCCTGTGTCTCCCCGTCGCCCTCCCGTCTCGACTTCCCAACAGAGTCACTGTCAGGAGGTAAAAACTGCTGGGAGTCTCCCTCCTCCTCCATCTCGTCTACAGAGTCCAGTCGAGAGGGGAGCGCGGAGGCCTTCACGTCCCATCTCTCCACGGCAAAGCAGACTCCCATGAGCGGCTCCTCACACATGGGCCCCGACAGAGTGGCCAGCTGGAAGCCGCTGATGATGCTGTTGTCATGGTCCCGGAGCGCCCTGGCGGTCAGAGACCGCTCTCGCTCCAGGCACTGCCACACTGATGGCCGCTGGTAGCCCTCCACGCTGTTCAGCAGGATGTTGGGGCCGTAGCGGCGGGGGCCGAAGGACCAGATGCGGTTGACAGCGTCCCGCCACTTCCGTCCCTTTAAGTGGCTCTCTAGTTTCTCCCTGAAGGCCTGGATGGACTCCAGGGTTTTCTGGTTGATCTCCAGGGCCTTGCCTTCCTTGGCTGCCAGGCTGAACTGCTCCATTGTTCGGATGAGCTCACCGTTCTCCTCCAGCAGTCTGGTGACTTCCTCAGGAAGTGGGATGGCACGCACCCCGATTGTGGCCATTTTGTTGGGGGTGGTGAGCGTCACCAGACCAGCGGGATCCACCTGAACCCCCTCGGAGTACTTGGCTTGCTCCTCTTTCACCTGGTGGATGACTGCCACCTTCTGTTGTTTGCCCAGATCCTCGTTCACCATGTCCACTTTGGGTGGTCGAATGACTGTTTCGCGGAACGGGATGATGGGCTTGGAGGCACTGATCTCGATCTTGGCAAACCTGATGGGACACAAATGAGAGCAAACCGAAAATGAATATAGATTAAAAACAAACGAGTTCTCTAAAGCATGCAGAGAGAGATGAGATGACACACTATACACCCAGAAAACCCAGCTCCATTTGGCTGTGTTTACAGAGCACAATTGCTTAACGATCGGAATTCCATTTTTTTTTTTTTTATTCTGCTCAAGTTGTATACATCATGCGTTGAATGCAAGAGTGTCTACTTAGTTGGATGAATAGTGTAAAAATGTATAAAATAAAACTGGAAAGGTTTATTTGATTCAAAGATATGTACCCACATTCAGAATATGGGTTTTTCCCCTAAACATGCAAATTCAGCCAAAGATGACCGAAAGTGGATCTAGAATTCACCTCCCCATTTGTTTTCCAAAGGAATAAAATGACCTTGATTGAAAGCTCTTGTTCATCACTGCATGGATCTTAGCCAACGGTAATGTTTGGGCTCTGTACGAGAAACTGTGACTAAAGTTACTGTGTGCTTATCTAACTTGTAAAGCTCAACAGTTTTTTTTTTTGGTCTGGTGTCAGTGTATGGTGACCTGAGGTCTGCAGCACAGTGAGGCGTGCAAAATTGGTTGACAAGGTGACACTGTCGTTACCTGGCCACTGCTAACAAGCTAATCACAGTTGACCGAGTGAGTCTCTTAAATAGAGCAGACAGTGGAAACATTTGCCACCCCCTCCACAGACAACAAGAGTGAGGCTTTTGCTAATCTATTTAGCTCAAGACACTCATAATATAAGAGTTGGAGAGCAAGATAATCCTTCTCCTGAATGTTTACTTGAGTCTTCCTGGGAACGGTGATCTAGTCTTATTTCTGCTACTGCAGTCTCTCTGTATTATCATTTCACACAAACACCACTCCTGTTTGATACCCAAGGATACACTGCAGAGAAAAAGGCTTCAGAAATTTTTAGAGCAATTGTCTAAAAATCCTCTCCACTGAACATACGCTTGAAACGGAGTGGATATGAAAAAGAAAAACACACACACACGCACGTGTACACACACACACACAGAGTATGCTTTCTAACCTTGAAATCCTTATCAATTTATGTATGACTACCTACAATGGCTGAGAAATATGAAGAAACTAATGGCTCTGCAGCAGTGTGAGGAAGGGTTCATTAAGTGCAGCCAGTGATGTAGGGCTCTATGTCAGACAGGCCTGTCTTATCTCCAACACAATGGGCAAACCTTCATGTTGAGTAAATATGACTGCGGACTGCCAATTAACTCATATACTCACAGAAGCAAATACAAGAACTTCTCTCCCTCAAACACAGTATAAAAACCTAAATAAATGGCAGATGTAGAGCTTTTGTGTTAATAAACTATTCAGACAATGCCACCGGTCAACACTTTGCTCAGCCTGTCAAGTGGGGTGACAAGCCAACAGAAATGATGATAACAAGCGTGAAACAAAGAGAGAAATAATCCCCTCAACAAAATGCTTCCTGAAACCACAACAATAATTACGTGGACAGGCTTAACTCACTCTGGCTCCACTTGTTGGGATTGGGAGGGGTGTCTGTCTGTAGGGGTGTGTGTGTGTGTGTGTGTGTGTGTGGAGGTTGGGTCACATGATCTGGCAGTTGACCCATTTCTTCTCAGCCGCCTATTGACTGTGATGTCATCATCCCGTGACCGAGACTGAGGCGGGTGGGGGGTGGCTGACCTCTTTCTGGGACCTGATTGTGCATGGCCACGAGCCAGTCTGCATGTCATGGGGAGCCACAGTGTATCAGCACACATGACCTCACAGTGACGCTGCACCGCCGCCAGTGATATTTTTAAGTCCCTCTCGGAATGCCTCGTAAAGCCATCAGGACGGTTGCGCGCTTAGTGTCGCTAACGGCCTGACCCTTGGCTCTTCAGGTCAGGCGCGCTGACCTCGTCCAACCTTCTTTCCACCTGCTGGCTGAAATGGCAGCAGGGCTGTCTGGCTGCCTCTCCTGAACCTTGGGAATGTGTCTCCCACATGCACCTGCCTGCCCAGACAGAGGTAGGTCAATGCAGGTCACACAGATGAGCCATCACAAGCGCGACTGGCTGACTGGGTCATTCACACTTCGGCTGACCAATGGGCAACCACCTCACAGGTCTTTTGTCTGTTGCCAACTACATACAGGTGAAATGTCTTGTCTTTTTTTTCTATTCCTATTCGTGGGCCCAAGAAAAGCAGGGCATAGCTGCAGTACAGCACAGAGATGTAAGTGTCATGCCTCAGGCTTTCAACTGTTTCCTTCTGGCGGCTTTGCTCAATAAGAGTGCGGAGTAGAGCGTCGGGAAAATCAATGGCTAACACCATGTAGTTCATTCCCTTGCCTCGTCACTGTAACAACTCACAAGGAGTAGTCTTGCCACTGCAGAGGGAGGGCAGGTTAGAGCTACGAGCAAGCGGTAATTGCCAGAAAGGAAGAGACCTTTTGGAGTCGGCGGCCTGATATGTCAATTCTGTGCGTTTCGTGCGTCAAAGCGAAGCGGCTAACCGAGTCAAAGTCTGGGGCTTAACAATAACGCTGTCTGCAATTAAAGCACCATGAAAGCCTTGACGGAGACACTGCTGTCAATCAATAGCACTGGGCAAAAGGAGAGGGGTCGAGCAGGAAGGAGCATGAGTGTGCTCTGGGCTTTATCCTCGTTAATGCTCCCTAATCACTCAATCAGACCCTGACTGCACACACAGAGCTTGTTTAGGTGGTAAGCATGTTGTTTGTGCTATGGTGTCTAACGGACTTGACTAATCTAATGGTCAAGCATCATCAAGTGAAAATGTCTCTTTGACTTTGACAGCGTGAGAGAGCAGTGTTTGTAGACTGATACCAGCTAAGTGGACCGAACACGGGAGCAGATGTTTTCCATTTCAAAACAGCTAAGGGTGTCCAAGGCAACAGCTGGACATTATCTGCTGTAGTTGCCGATATATTTCTTTCTGTGGTCTACTTGTTGTGCCTCTCATCTATCCAGTAAGTGGGAAAGAGAAAAGAAAGACGCTGGCCTCGCGACTGATTGCCCTGCTCCTTAAGTAGTGCCTCATCAGGCATACAGAACCCCAACCCCACTGTCCCAGCTCGCTAATCGTGGCCCCAACTCCATATCCCTACCCTCTGCCAATGGATAGCTCTGACCAGAGGAGGGGTGTGGTGCTTTCATGTCTCTCTCTGATAGTCCCCCAAACCACTGAGAAAAAACAGCTCATCGCAGCGGTGTCCCCCAGTCTGAAGTATTACATATTAAATAGGCCAAAAATGGAGTAGTCTCTTTCCTGAATAGCCTCGTTCTTAAGTGAGATGGCATGAGCTGATGACATCCTTACATCGAAGACAAAGGAGAGAGAGATGTAGTGGTGCAAAGCAGGAGGAATAAAAGAGCTTGACAAACACCAAATATAAATACAGGCAAACTAGGGGAATTTAATTAATTTTTGAGAGATGCACCTTTTTGGAATGAGGAAACTATTTCAATTTTAAATGTGGGTTGCTTTAATCCTCTGTTTACAATGCAGAGCTGAGACTCTCCTTGAAAAAATATTTCTCTTCATTATTATTACTATCAGTCTACTAATTTATTAATTAAGAGAGCTTATTCTGAAAACGAGCAAGGCAAGGAGAGGAGCAATCTAGCTGGAGAAACACCCAGTGGAATCCACCCTCCCCTTCAACAATCCAGAAACTTCACCTCATTTTCTGATGCCTGCATTATTAAAATTTCATCAGGGCCTTCAGAGAATACTTTGACTTTCATGAAGATTGATTTTTTTTCCCCCCATTCTCTCTTCAGGCAAATGGCAGAAGTGTATGGTCATTAGTCACCTTATCCTCAAAAGCAAGACGGTGCAGGTTTAATATTTTGGGAAGGGATATACAGTCCCAAACCAGCTCTCATTGTTTATCCATGTCCAAGGTAGTCATTTTGTTTGCATGGTTCCTTAATATACCCTGCATAATGCTTCCTTTCCTGACCTACATTTTTTTTCTGCCGCATCCTCGGCAGGGTTAATCGTATGCAAGGGCACCTGTGATTGATTAAGCAGAGGACAAGCCAACAACATTCTTACCAATGGTGCTGAGGTAAACGTATGCAGGTGTGTGTGTGCGACTACTACAAGGTAATGCTCAAGGGCGCACAAGATCAAGAGCTGGCTCTGACCAATTACCTGACACCAGCGCTATACAAACAAGCTGTGGCATCTCTGGTCCTCAGAGCAAGCGAAACGTGGTGGTGTGCGCAGGAAGGGAGACCCGGTGTTCCATTACCGGGCCAATGGTCATCGAAACACACCACTGTCAACCTTTGCCTTTCTGTACATATCCTGACGAGCTTCGGAAAGATATGCAGGCAATGAACACTTAGCCATGTAGACAGGTGGACAGCAACACCTACACAGTCTTCTCAAAATCATGGTTTTTATTCATCCCCCTTCTATTTTTTCCTGCTCTCCACCGTCAGTCAGGCAGATGTGCTTGGAAAGGTGTTCTCCAACGTTAGTCTGGGCTCAGCAGATGTGACGGCAGGTTTTCAGCTGGGGTGGCAGAGGCGAGCATGGTGGAGGGGAGAGAAGATGGGCACACTGCCTCCAGGCCACAGAGACAGCTATCAGGACCTACTGATGGGGGCCATAGCCGAGGTGGAAGAGGCCCCCCCCCCCCCCTCCCACACAGACACATAACGGCTCCACTGCCTGCTGGCTTGTGTGTGTGTGTGCGTTAGTGTGTTTGTTTGTGTGTGTGTGTTGAGGACGCAATGTGGATGTGGATGCAGTGCAAATGATGGCAGGAATACCTTATTATCAGCAGTCGTGGTTTGAGGGACAGAGACACAGTGGCAAATGTGACACGCACATGCACGCACGCACATGCACATGCACACACACATGCGCACACACACACACAAACACACACACACACACCCACACACAGGAGTGTCAGATGGAGGATGTAGGTTAGAAATACTGACATGCATAGTCCAAAAACAAGCAGCACAGAGCCCAAATCCAGACACACATATGCATCTCCATGAACACACACACACAAACACACCACACATACACACACACACACCTGGAGGTATCACATATTTGGAAGAGTGAGAGGACGCTCACTGGCATCCCTGACAAATCTAATAGCAGCTGTCAGCCTGTCTCCAGCTCCAACAAACAGTTTATTTTACCTGCAGGCCAATCACTACCCAGAGGAGATGAACACCATTAAAAACCTGGGTGAAGTCAGACTCTTCACTTTTTTTCTCCCCTCATCTCCCTCCCTGCATCTCTCTCTCTCCCTCTCTCTCTCTCTCTCTCCCTGCTGCTTTGTTTTCCATTCCCCCCCGAGCCAACAGATCTCCATGTCTCTCCTGGTCTTCTTCGAATCCTGTAAACTGCATCTATCCATTTCTATGTTCTCCATCTGTCTCCCACCACCATAACCTGAGCAGAGAGGTAAACCATCGCAAGCAATCCTCCGGTCAATACATCATCATGGGCAGGTGATTGCTAGCGGTGGCAAAGCTATGGGGACAGGGCTTATCGTGACTGCAGACTTGCTGTCAGAAACAATGAGCGCCGTGGTTCATTTTAGACCCAATCACTATTCCTTGCAGTTGTCCTGCAGAGTAACTGGGCCACCACTCATCTCCTCATAACCATGCATACAAACTAGCACTGCATGAGGATGATGTCAGTGCCACTAAACAAGAGCTATGTGTCATGATACAGACATACTGACCACTATCAGTCACAGGAGAGTACGCAGGTCTGTATTGTGTCATAACTGACGTTAAATTGAAATGTGAATGTGATGCATTCAAGGAAAAACGTGTCATATATCAGTGTGGTTTTATATTCAAGAGATGATTTGCACCAGCCAACATCCATTCTGTGCCAATGCAGATATCACTTACATATGCCACTTACATATATATTAACTCCATTAGACAAATGATTCCTTATAAATATATCACACTCAATTCATGACCTCCATTTTGCTGTTCCTTCCTATAGTTAAGTTTCAAATTTAAAAATTTTAAACTAACCTACTTCATCTGCGACAAGGTATTTATTTCCACAAACAACAATCTGGCCTGCCTCCTCTAAATGCATTCATAATGGAAACTATCATGGCAAATGACAGATTTCAGAAATTCCAGCCTCATTCTTAACAAGATTTTGTTTCTCATCCACTAACTTGCTCAGGGCTTTCATTTCAACTTAGTCTCAACTTGGGCTTAGTTTGTCACCATAATTGACAGTATTGTAAGTCAATCCTTCTTTTGTTTCTTTTCAACTTTGTCTCAAATTAGGCTTAGGCTGTCACTGTTAATTGACAGTGCTGGATGTCAAAGGTCTGGCAGATACACAAAACAAATATAACACACACATCATATTAGAGTCTAAAACATTTGCTTTGAGTGCACCTAAACACTAACCTGTATTCCTAAAAATATCACAAGTAATTGTATTCTTTTTCTTGTCAGAAACAGGTGCAGTTCACATCATTGGGGAATAAAACCAGGCTTTGTTAAAATACGAGTATAGGAGGAGAGTGACTGTAGAACAACTGTGTGTGTGTGTGTGTGTGTGTGTGTGTGTTACCTCTCCCTGAGGTCATCAAGGCAGCGCTGCAGATGCACCTCTCCAGCAGTGACCAGCACGTGCTCGCCTGTCTCCTGAATCAGCACCTCAGCACACGGGTCAGCCTGGTTCAGCAACTTCATCCCACGGACCAGTTTTGGCATCTCACCTGTGTGTACGCACGCATGCATGCATGTACACACGCACGCACGCACGCACGCACGCACGCACGCACGCACACACACACACACACACACACACACACACACACACAGAGCATGTAGTGTTTCATCATAAACTGTATGGACAGTTAGGCAGATGATGTTATGTTCAAACTGCCATACCTAAAGGATATACAGACACAAGAAGGTACAAACAGACAGCAAGCTCTGAGCACAGTGTCCTGCCAAAGAAAAATCAAAAACATACACACCAGCTCATCATCTCCATCTGTGGTTTTATACTGTGACTTGGAAAATGCCAACAACATCTCTTTCTCTCTCTCTTTTACTCAGTCTCTCTCTTTCTCTTATCATATGTCCACAAAGGACACCTCTGTACGACCAACATCGAATACTGCATTCAATAATGGTACAATAGGCAGACTAATGAAAATGGACGGATGCAAATGACGGATTGCAGGGTAAATAAAAGTTTGATGTATGTGCAGTTCAAAAAAAGAAGAAGAAAAAAAAGATGTTTCCCCAGCATCTGAAAATCAATGCACAAGTTACACATTTTTCTTAGAATTTACAAACCACCCAGATTACTGTGCAAATTTATCGACAGCAGCTGCAGCCACGCATGGCTGTGTCTTTTGTCTTCATCTGTGAAATCTTCTCACATTACTTCATCCTGTGTGTGCAAACGGACACGTCCATGTCAAATTATCTGCCCGAAACAGTAAGAGGACCAAATTTATTTGGACAGCCGTTATCCACACACGGACAGACTGGCTGATGAGCACAAATAAACTGTAAACAAGCTGTGGTGAAGGGGAGAGGGTGGGGGCTCCATTGCAAACACTTAAGCAAATATTCCACTTCCTCTATGCAAGCAAAACTGTGAAAATGAAAAAGGGGAGAGTGATAAGGGCGGCAAACAGCACAAAACACCCAGCTAATGCAGCTAACACCCAGCTAATGCAAACAGCAGAAAAACGAGAGCAGTGAGACAAGCATGCAGTGACGCAGAGATACAGTGAGGGGTAGAAAAAAAGTAGGCCTTCCTAATCTGGAATGGGAAAGACATGCTTTGACTCTCTCTCACATCTTACTGTTGCTTAGATGCTTAACCATGCTTGATAAAGACAACCTCTCCTGACTGTTGCTCAAAAAGCACACAATAAAACAACAATAGAAAGCACCATCTAGTACCACTACTCAATATTGTATTTTGCAACAGTACTAGTCAGTGTCCTCTCCTTGGTTTCCTCAACTAAATTTCTTAGCATCCAATCCAGCAAACAGAAATTGAAGGCAGAACCAATAAGTTTAAACACTCACCACTAAGTAAACATTATGCCTACTAATAGTGTCCAGATTCTCTGCACAAAGAGAAGTGAAATGAAAGAGTCTGGTCGAAGGCTAATAGAAAGCTGTGCTGGAGAACTAACCCTAAGGTACATTTCACCTCAGGCTAATCCAGGTTCCCTCTGCCTGTACCCTCGGCACTTACTTGGGTGCTTGGGCTCGATGGCCACTCGAACAATGGGGGTGGCCTCGAAGTTGAGTGGGGTGAACGGAGGACAGGCTGGTGTGGTGGAGACAGTGGCAGACTTCAGGATAAACTCCTCCATTCCTCCAATACCTGAGATCAGACAGACAAAGAGAAAGAGAGATGATGATGATGATGATGATGAAGGAGACAAAGGGAGAGAAGGGAGAGTGAAAAATACTGGTCAAAAGGAAAGACAAAACGAGAAAGAAAGACAGAGAGGAAGGGAGACAGAGACAGAGACATTACCAGACCAGAGAGCTATCAGTTGGCAGTGTCTTCTGATTATGGAGTCTAAGGCCGCAAGAATTAATCAATTAATTAATCACAGACTACTGAATTCATTTACTATTAATATAATACCTAAAATTTCTTTGATCACAGCTTTTTAAACACTATTAGCTACTCTTCTGTGACAGTAAACTAAATATCTATGGTGGACAAAACAACGATTCAGTCAGTGTTTCACAATGTTCTGACATTTTACCAATCATTCAACTAACTGATTAATTGAAAGATCAATTGATATTTCAGGTTTAAAACAATGTAGGCATAAGAGAAGGGGATGGTGTTTATACTGTATGAGATGAGAACCAAGGAGAGAAAAGGAGGAAGCAGGGTTGCTTTCACCCCACACTGGTGCTAATCTAATGAAAGGCCTCATCTGAGCGAGACACATGCTGCACTAATCAGAAACCTTCAGGGTCCAGCTCCATAGAGACTCGGGTCAATACGCTGACCGCCACAGCCGCAAAGAAAACCCGAGTGTGTGTGCACTGCACTGCACTGCACAACAGAGCGCTTTAGGTCCAAACGAGGGGTATGCCACTTTGCATGCACCGCATGCTTCGTCCAGCACAAATTCAATTGCCATTTCCATGCGATTCCCCTGATGCCATCAGCACCTGACCCCAACGCACACAGCACAAGCACAACACAACACCAACATAAGGCACCAGGCACACCATGGTGTGAGAAGGGAGTTCATTCTGCAAGCTGCTGTTTCGACTGCACAGACTAATTTCTTCCCCTTCTGAGTGGGCTTTTGACTGACAGGGAAAAATAACCTGCCATCTAACCAAATACCCAGCGGCAGACTAGGGAGCCTTTTTCATGGAAAAGGAAGAGCAGGAAGAGGTTAGAGAAGAAAACAATGACGCTACGCATCTGGACACTCCAAGAAAACCTGGAATCCCACAAAAACAGATGTTCATGTATAGTGGAGGCTTCTGTTCCACTCAATTGCTATCAGGTTCTATGTAACTTCAGCTCTGTGGTGAGCAGTGCCTACACATACCCTATACAGCCATGCTACAAAGTATAACATACAGTGGCAAAAAGCGTGGGCAAACAGTGGTTGTACACCTCGTTGCTTACACCAAGAGGCCTTCACAAAAACACACAGGCAAACTCTTTTCCCGGCTTGAAGACCACTCTTTTAAGGACTCCCTGTCCACCAGGGCATAGCCTAGGATTTTCCTTTTTAATCAAAGGCTGTAATTACATTCCACAGCTGAAAGAACATTCTGGAACACTCAAACACAGCTGACCTGCTGTAGCCTCTCAGAGGCACAGAGGCCAGAGCAGACTGAAGACTGCTGCTGCTGCTGCTGACCATTCTCGCGCAGCCAGGACCATGCCTGGAATTACTGAGAGGGCCAGTGCAGTACGAGGTAAGATCCTATTTAAGAGCCAACACCTGCAGACACTAAAACAACACAATAAAAGGGGTTTAACTCTAATCGCACTCGCGGTTTTAATACCACTGCTGAGTCTGTAAACGTCAGGCAACCCCCCCACCCCCCTTTAAAGTCGCTTTCCTCTGGACTGTAACACAAGACGGGCGGTGGATCCGTCTCAGGAGATCAGTGTCTGAGGCCGCGGGTGACATCATAGCCATGGTATTACCCAGCGAATCCGAGCGGTTTGTGGCCGAGTGATTCACAGATATGGGGTGGACCAAGTAAAACAAACAGAACTCAAGAAGACCATCAAAGCTGGGACATTCACGCTGAGGGAACAATTAAACATCTGAGGGTCTACGATGGCAAAGAAAACCCAGACACCTCATGTTGAGCAAACACACCCCGAGGAGAGGCCGCCATCTTGCCTTCTCAAACCTTATAGGCCGAAGGAAATTAAATTTTATTTTGAAGAAGAGATGCCCCATCATCACAGTGGAGGGAGCCAAATTGCTAAGCTGAATGTGAATGACAACTAAAGTGACCTCTTTGGCTAAAGCAGTCACATAATGCGCTGTCCGTCATTAGGGTGAAATTGAAGTCAGTCCCCATGGTATGTTTACTGAAACGCATTAGTCATCAGGCTAGCTCTCCAATCTCACCTGCATCTCACACGTGTCTGTGGAAATCCATTAAGCTAATCCCACAGTGTGCTTCACACATTTTTGTATAAAGCCCCTCTGCTTTTGATAGAGGGGCCGAGGGCTCATCAGTGGAGCTGGGGCAGCTGTTTTCTTGGCTCTGCAGGCATACTCCGATGGGAGGCGAGAGGCACACTGGTATCATGCTGGCATATAGAGAATGGAGGTGAGAGAAGTGCCCCTCTGGTATGACCTCACTGGGTCGCCCTTGTCCCCTCACAGGCGAGGTGAGGCGGGGTGGGGTGGGGCGGGGCGAGGCAGCGGTGGCAGTTCCCTCTGCAGCAGACAAAATGAAGTGGCTAGATTCAACAGAGGCTCTCTTTGTGTGTGTGCACTATTAGACTCAATCTCCTCCTCCTCCACCACCCCACTTCTCCCCTTGCCTTGCTCCCTCCCACCTCCCTCCCTCCCAAGCCGGAGGCACAGTGTGCTGTTTATCTTATGGCTGATGACTTCCCTTACGCTTGCCGACTTCGCTCCCCTCAGAGTTCGCCTGGGCCGTGGTAAGAGGAGGGTAGAAGGGAGGGTGGAGCGCACCCTCCTCTTCCCCGACCAAATTAAACGCATTTTTCTTCTCAAAGAGCAAAGTGAAGCAAACTGTGCCGATTTCCCCTATGAGTTTTCAGATGGCGTTTTAATGACTCATGCATGAATCCTGCCACCCCTAAACTTTTCACCTCACACATGCTTTTTATTTCTCCGCCACTGGACCCCTACTTCATGAAATGGAGAGAGATAGAGCAAACGAGAGACGCAGAGTGGGAGAGAAACGGAGAGAAAGCGAAAGATGAGTGAGTGGCGATCTCTGTAGTGTGCTTCTCAGTGGAAAATAAGAGGGTCCTAATTAAATTCAGGAGGAGGAGAGGAACGCAAACGAGGTCGGGACTTCTCAGAGGAGAGTGTGCCATCTCGATGCCTGATAAGGCCCGCTGGCGTGCCTGCCTGCTAGCCTAGCGCCTGGGTCAGGCAGATGCAGGACATAAAGGGCTTTTCACATGAAACCTGAGAGGGTAATTACTCAAAAGGTTACTGGGTCTCCGGAGCTCTGCCCCCCCCCCCCAACAAAAGTCCTCTAAAAAACACGACTGAACAAATAATCTTAGCAAGGGCGAGTGAAAGAGCAAGAGAATCACTTTGGCAACATTTAAAGTCCAAATCATTTCACCGGTCTTGTCAAGAAATCTGTAGTGCAGATGGCAAGTAACAGCCTAGAGTCTCTGACGTGCGGAATTTAAACAAGAGTAACACAAACCATGCATAATGACATCTTGATTGCGAAAGAAAGAAGACTTGGAGGTGAAATCAGAAGCCAGACTTCTGTTTGGAGCTTCTGATCTAGTGGAGGTTTGAGCGCCCCAGGACTTGGCCTTGAAGCATGTCTAGCAGCCTTGTGAACATGAATCATGCTCGTCACACATACCCTCACACACACAGACTGACATAGACATACATGTACATATGTGTGTGTATGTGTGTGTGTTTGTGTATGAAGAGTAACAGAGTTCATACAGATGTTTGCTTTAAGCCACATGCCCCTGGCCCTCTTACCCCAAACCCCACCCCGCTCATGTGCAAGTAACAGCTTGGCAGACTTGTAGCATCCATCACTTAACACAGAGCAAGGGGAATTCCAGGACAGGCTTAGTTAAACTACATCATAAAAGAGTGAACAAAATGCCATTTGATAATTGAACTGGCCCACCACTGGCTTTACTTTGAGTTCTGCGTACCTCAAGATATAACCTTGATTAGAATGGATAATATAAAGCAATCCCTACAGGCAGTGTCTGTGATTACATTATTGAGACAGTCTATTGCTCAAAGCTAACGAAAAAAAAGCTAACTCCGTTGAGATTCAAAGCTGCGAGACTCTGGTCAGTCTGTTACTTCCGCAGGCAATAGTAGATCTGGGGGATAGAGTTGAAAACACACAACATAAACACCAGATTTGTCCTAGGGAGAAATAAACAAAAGGCATTTCCTTCTTTTGGTGCGGGCTGTGGTCAGTGGGAAGTGGAGCTTCTTGGCTTGGAGGAACTGCCCAGTGCAGATAGGCTGAGGAGGCCCCATGAGGAAAGCCTAAGAACCAGACGCAGAGGTTATCAAAGAGGGCCAGCCTTTTCCTCTGCACGGCACCGCTCCACACAAACACACACACACCGCACCACACTGCAAACTCCCACTGACAAAGGACACGTCAGGTCCTTCTCTACCCCCAACGATTGTTTTTCGAGAAGATCGAAAGGGGGAAAGTGGGACATACATGTCGTCTCCATCCTGAAAGGCCTAAGGGAACAAACTCAGCCACGTCTGAGAGAGAGAGAGAGAGAGAGGAGAGAGGGAAGGATGACTCAAGCCTGGAGAAATTTCCTCAAACCACAAATACAGTTGGCCCTGACACAAGTTATATAAAGAGCTCCCCCCCCTCTCTTCTTTGTGCACTTGGCAGCTGTTCCCGCTCCTCTCAGCTGTGGTTCGGAGTGCTGGCTTCAAAGCAGGCCGTGTCAAGTACTGCAAAAGCTATAGATGAGAACCTCAACAATAATGAAGGCTAAGTGTTTTTTTTAACACATTTGGTCTCTGCATGTTGCATCATGTACGGTAGACTTCTTATTTGTTTCAGTAAAGTTGGACATTCACACAAGGAAAAATGTGCGAAAGGCCCAAATGGGCCAGAATATCTAAACTTCTGATATTAAGTGTTTACTGTCTTGAAAAAAAACACATATACAACTTAAGTACCTCTAAGATGCAAATAACTTCAGGGTGTTTGAGTGTTCATTACGTAAAAATATACTAGATCTACATCTACTGATCTGAGATAGACCAACCAATAATAGAAAGATATTCCTGTTTGTGTAACTTGTGTCAATGTTATAAAACAAGACCGTTCCTTGTTAGGCCAGAGTGATCATGTTACATGCTCTGGAAATACCAATTAAAAGTATTAAAATCTCAACTGGAAAGTGAACTCCTGTTCAGATCATTAGACTGAAACAACATTCTGTGACAAACAAAACTACAATATGACTGAGGACTTAATGACTGAAAGCTAGGCGGTGTGATCACGTTGGCAGTGTGAAAGTGATCCAGCCATTAAATAATGAAAACTAGCCCAATATCACGCCATGAGGTAATACACACACATGCATGCACGCACACACGCACGCACGCACACACACACACACACACAAACTACACTACAGGCGGTGTGGAGAGCGTCTCAAACAAAGTGGCTGTGGTGGTGAGTGAGCGTGTGAGCGAGCGAGTGCTCGAGCCGGATCATTAACAACAGATTCACGGTGGTGCATTCAACCCTGGGCCGCGTTTGAAAGGCGGCCCCCATCCCGCAGCCAGCCAAGGAAAGGGCCCGCTCAACAAAAGGGACAACGATGGAGGGAAACTGCTACTGCTACGCACCAGCTGTCAAAGTCCTGTGTGTCTGTCTGTAGGGTCCAGGATAGGGGAACTTTCCAGGGCCCAATTATTTTGGTGGACAGAGAGAGTGTAAAATAGCATGTGTAATGGAGGGAGGGAGTCCATTTGTGTGTGTGTGTGTGTGCAGAGGTGGTGTAGAGCAGCTGGTGGCTTGAGTAGTGGGTGGTTTAGGGAGGGTCGAGCGGGATTTTGGTCCCCTGATCAGCTGTCACCACTAACAGACACTATAACACACTTCCAAGCTCACATGAGCTCACATCTGCACCCATTCACTTCCTAACGCCTTCTCACTCACACACACACATGCAAACACACACAAACACACACACTTCAGACACCAGACAAAGAGGACAAACATCTGACAGTGAAGTCACTTAGAGTGGAATACAGGAAACAGTGATTTGCTGCTCAGCAGACATTGACCAAAAACAAACTTCCCCAGTATAGCAAACAAATCTCAAAATACAGTATTTTACTCCAGTAAGGACACTGTTCCTGGTTCTTTCTCCCCCTGTGTTCACTGTCTGTCTGAGATCCCGGCGTTGCTAAATGCATAAAAGTAAAGAAAAACCTGCCTGCACACACAGTGCTGGTAGCGTTTGGTGAAGAGCTGTTTTTTGTCTCAAAGGACTCTCTCCCCTTAGGGGACTTAGATCCATCTGCTCCAAGAAAAAAATTAAGGGTAAAAAAAAAAAGACAAAACAGTAAAAAAGGGAAATAATGCGTCTGAATGAATCACAAGTGTCATCTTCCAGCAAAAATATTAATAAGAAGAAAAGGCCCTGATGGGAGACTGCAGGGATCGCCTTCCTGGCTCATTACATCTCTTTAGCACTCTGTGCTCTCTGTCTTTTTGCCCCTGTAGCATCCCCAGCCTGACAGCGTGAAGAATGGGCCATTTTCAAAAACATTTTACTCGAGGAGTGATGAGAGGGGGATGGTTGATGTGCGTGTGTGTGTGTGTGTTACTGAGGGTTTTTCTTTGATGTGTGGCACACACAAAGCCTCCTAATGGACACTAAGGGTCGGCTCAGGTGTCTCTATGCTGAGGTCATTCCAGTTGTAGCCCTCCTCATAGTTCATAGTAACTCCATTACTTGTGGACAAAGGAAGCGCTCAACCACCTGCACGGCAGTGCAGACTCACACACACGCATCTTCACACTACACAGATGGAACACTACTGCAGCAAGAGCTCGGACCAGTGGTGGGCAATACATCAGTGAAATATTATAGCGTATATATGTGTAAAAGCATCTGGTAAGATCACATAAACATCGCTTAAAAGGATGAAAAAAAAGTGCTACAGAATTGCCCAGTTCTTGGATAATGTCTTTTTTTTATTTATTTCCTCTACACACAAGTGTCAGCTTTGTATCATTAACAAAACTTTAACTGTTTAACTGAACTCGAGCCTTGTTAATATCCTCAGCATGACCTATGGAAAGTCCCTCTGTGGAAAGTCCCTCTCTCTCAAATGCTGCAGACTGTGGAAGCAGGAGATCAAAGTCAAGCCAAGGACTTTCGCCTCAAGCCAAGAAACACACTGAATATTACATTATCGCCTTCCTCTCTCCACAGGTAAAGGGAGTTCTCGGGACAGAGGAAGCAAAGGGCTGCCACAACCCAGGTGTCCCCCCTGGGGGGAGCGAGTCAACACGGGGCTGCCTGCTTGCCTGCCTGTCAGCCACTCACAGACAGAGACACAGGGAGGCATTCTAGGCACATGCCCACTGCCAAAGCAGGGAGCCGCAGGGGGCCTCCTCCCGGCATGTGGAAGCAATGTGGCAGCCCAGGGGCCACGGGGAGCCCACAGGAAGAGGAAATCACAGCCACGCAGCTACGGTGATGGTGCGGCCGAGGCAAAAAAAATGCCCCCATTGTACGCGAGTGGAGCGGAGTGGGGTGGAGTGGCGTGGTGAGAAGGGGAAGTGAGGTCAGGAGTCTCGGGGAAGGGACGGCTCTCCCTACACGGTCAGACAGCGAGAGAGGAGGAGGAGGTTGGGGAGGAGAGAGGAAGAGAGAAAGCCAGGGCAGGAAAGAGAGAAAGAGAGAGAGGGAGAGAGAGAGAGATAGCACGTGAAGAGAAAGAGACACAGCGGAGAATGTGAACTCATTTGTCTTCGCTCCAACAGGCCCGCACTGACTCCATCTCTGCTCTTTTCCGCTGACTAAACAAGACAGCTGCAGGGAGAACGCATCGGATGAACCCCACTGACACACACCCACATACAATTTAACACCAGACAGGGTCAATGTAAACCTTTCTGAAGAACATACCACAGGGCCCCAACTACGGTGGTCTGGACTACTAATGCACACAAGTCCCAAGTGTGTGTCCAGGCCCAGGAGGAGAGAGGGCAAAGTCTGACTCTGACTATGGATCAGTGAGAGTTCACAAGAGAGATATGAAGCATTCACAGAGCTAAAATGTTAAAATAGTTCTAGTTACTCTCTACAGCCAACTGGTCATTATCTTGATAGATAAGGAAACATGCTCACCATCAACCTGAGTGAAGCACTTGGTGATAAGCGTGCATGAACTATGGGATGGGGCGTCTTGTCGAGTGCACGTTACATGATGCTAAGTGCTATGTTGGAGAGCAGGATCCCAGTGTGGATAAAAGGCAGCCATACCAGCGGGAGCGTCTGTGTTTTGTTACGCAGAAGTAACACAGTGGCACCAGGCTGCTGGCTAAGTCTGAGGCAGAAAAGCTTTCTCTAGCACAGAGGCCTGCCTGGAATGACGAAGGGAGAGAAGGAGAGAGGGAGAAAGGGAGAGGAGGAGTGAGGGAGGGTGAGAGGCAGGTGGCTGCTTATGCCAGGCCTCACACGTCTCTGCCCAGACGACTGAACAAAGAGCTCTTCACTCGCTCTCGCTCTCTCCCCATCTCCCTTCTTGGCTGGCTGCATTCAGCTATTGTTTGCCTCCCCCATTGTTTTAATATGTCAAGTAGACCTCGTCTGCTGATTTATGCCAACCACACACACATACACAGACAGAGAGAGAGAGAGAGAGTGAGAGAGAGTGGGTGAGGGTGAGAGAGAGGGAGAGAGAGAAAGAGTGAGAGAGAAGAAGACACACACAAAAAAAAGAGTTTGATAATGTGGCCTGTCACTTCTCCATCTGAGAGTACCTGTGGCCAACCCTTTCTGACCGCAACAGACACTGGACGTGGGGCAGAGGCACTGGTATATCACAAGCACTGCTTCCTCTGTGGATCTCCATGGCCCTGGCACAATGCCCCATTATCACGCATGGCGCGAACCAAATTCATTACCTAAGCTCTGGACAAGGGTGTTGGGTTTAGAGCTTTACAAGCACTGGCCTAAGCTCCAAGTGCCGTTAATAAAATCATATTTCATATCTTGATCCGGCATCTGTATCGCTTTACATGAAACAGCAAATAGGCAGGGGAGTGAGTGTGTGTGTGTGTGCGTGTGTATGCATATGTGTGTGTGTGTGATTGGACACACACACAAGAGTGGGGCCGTGGCCAAATCGCACTCGAAGCAGCGGGGGCCCGCTTTGCAGCGGTCTGCTTTTCAAGTGACACCAGCAGATTATGTTGGAGAAGATTGGAGGAACAATGCAGCCCGAGTGAAACCCTAATCCCGTGTGCAGCGGGGATCCTGCCGATGGGACGCCAGTGACAGCCGTGCTTTATGTGCCTCTGCCGCGCCAAAGTGCCCCGTGAATGCTGGCTCTTATTTCGCTTAACAACAATGCTCCCAGCCAGCCAGCCAGCCACACACACACACACACACACACACACACACACACACACACACACATACCATTGCTCTCTAAATTCTTTAATCTAAGGTTACTGATGTAAACCATCACTGAATTCCTGAGGCTCTGATGCTTATGGGACGGTAGCAGGATGTGGATCACATTAAGTAAGTAAGCAGGCCCCTGTGAAAAGCAGCAAATGACCCCTCGAGGGAGTTACTGTTCAACAGGTAGCGCACGCCGTGAGGGAGCTCCCTCAGAGGACTTGGCCGGGGCTTAACAGACAAGCGGTGCCTGCTGGAAGAGCCTAATGAAACTTTAATCAAGAACAAACAAGCCAGCAAGCGGGAAGAGAAACTGAAAAGAAAGGAGGTGAAATCTACTCCCTCTCTCTGTAACCAAGTAACCACATAGGATGAGAAACAATAGCCGAGGCCAGCAAAACACAAAAAAAGGCTCAGGAGGTGAAATTCATTTGCTGTGAAAACACACAAAAATGTCAACTATTTATAATGTGAGAGCATAAATGAAATATGACTGAAGTGTACAGACTCATACAAATATACACCAGCCCTGTTAAAAGAGAAAATATCAAACAAAAGCATCTCAGAAGGTTTTTCAGTATTATTCAGACAGATTATCTGTGGTCACACTCCGGAACTTTCCAGCTATTCCCTCTAATCAATACTCAACTAGACAGCACATTTCACATTTCACCCAAATATAGCCTATATCCTCCCACTGTGAAGGAAGCACACAGCATGTGTCTAAAATCAAAATGTGTCTCACAAAAAATACACAGATACTTACGCATTACAATTCAATTGAATAAAAAATGACACAAGATGTGAAAAAAGATAACAGAGATGCAATCCTGTCACATTCTTCCAGCTGGGCCCTGGACATGGTGAGGTCAATGCCAGTCAGGCTGAACTCCTAATTACAGTATTCGGCCCCCTCAGTCCAACAGAGCTAGAGAGAGAGAGAGGGAGAGACAGAAAGAGAAAGAGAAGAAAGATAGACAGAGAGAGAAAGAAAAAGAAGGAGAGAGAGAGACAGAGAGAGAGAGGATGGAGTTTGTGACGATGGGAGACAGAATGAGAGAGACTGCTAAGAATCACAAGATGAAGATGAAAGCAAGCCAGACAGCCATAGAGGGAGAGCGAGAACGAGAGGAAAAGGTTCACAACGCGTCGGCATCCTCCATCTCAGTCCCTTCAGGCAGCACAGCAGGCGGCGTGCCCATCGCTGCACAAACAAGTAGGAGAAAGAAAGAAAATAATCAGCCGGCCAGCTGAGACTCCCATAGACGTCTAACCCTGGGCACAGGCAATACGGTCAGGCCATCTAACCCTGGGCACAGGCAACACAGCAAGGCCAACTGAACTGAACCCAAATCATCAGTATACAAAACCACTGGGAAAACAATCGTGACAAAGCTATGGGCAGAGAGGATGGTAACCCTCCCTGTGAGAGAGGTTCGGAGAATGATAGAAAAAGGGGAATGTTTTTTTTTTCCTTTTCCCAAGGTTAAGGGTTGGCCAAGTGTGCTCGCTCTTGCACTGCCAAGGCGTGCCAACAGCCGGACGATAGTCTTCTGAAGTTCCTTGAGGGCACAATAGGAGGTGGCATCGCCTGCAAGCTGGCATGGCTCCTGGAAAGCCATTCTGGGTCGGTCACCTTTTGAAACGACACCGCCGCCCGCAGCTGCTCCCTCAATCCGACCGCGACGACGGCCGGCTGGCTGCTTATTAACCCCACCCCTAACCCCTGCCCCCGCCCCAAACTATTAAAAGCGCTCTGGTGGGACTCGATGCTGCTGATTAGGCACCCCACAATGTTTCTAAGCTGCTCACCAGCTCTCCCCTCCAGGCCACAAGGAACAAAAGGGCTAAAATTAGATAAAGATGATGCAGGAACAGAAACAAAAAGTGTGTGTGGGGAGGTATGGGGGTGCAGTAGTACGAAGAAAGAGAGATGAGATGACTGTGAAAGAATACATGCTTGTATATGCAAGTTTCACCCAAAAAAATGACAAAAGATATTGTCCACGATGAAGCCTTGGCACGGGTAGTTGAGACTGGTGACACAAGGCATCGTCCCTCCTTTAATGAACCAATTACCTCCCTTCAGAAAGTCTATTACACACCCCCTCAGACAGCAATCAGGAGATAACCGATCATTAGTGGCAGAGCCCACTCAGCCAAACAGTAAGGCTGATGACTGTAGAGCCAGGGGCTAGGGAGGATGATGGAGGGAGGATTGTTGGGAGGGGGCCTTGGAGAGAGAGGGCAGGCCCTGGAGGCAGATGGCCCAATGCCCTCCAAAGTGCCAGGCCACTGTGGCCACCCATTACAGGGGCACTGCTAGCTCCAGGGATCAGACAAGCATTCCTCTGGATGGAGCTGTGGGGCAGTTCTCTCTCTCCCTCACTTGCTCTCCTTCTGGCTGCCGTTTCACATCTCTACAAAACCTGCCAAGGGCTCCGGGCTTCCTGCTTCAAGAACATGGTTGGGTAAAAAAGAGGAGAAAAGAAAAGCGGGCAGAAGAAAAAAAAGAGAAAAAAAAGAGAAATTCTGAAGAAAAATGCTCAATGCCCCCGCTGTTCAGAGAGAGCTGTTGAAGGTAATGTCGATACCCAAGGCTGTCTTTGTATCCACATGGTTTTTGAACGGCACAAACATTTCAGAGCATAGCAGCAAAAAAATAGATGATGTTTGGAGAGACTTGAGCTCGGCTCTGCCACTGAACATTAGCAACTGACTGGAGAGAGTCCCTGTATCAATTTGCTTGTCTGATCCATCAGCAGTGTGGCGTCCTTTGTGGACTCTTCAGTTCAAATAGAAGACTAAAATTTCACACAACTGGGCAAAATTAAGTCAGATTTCATGTGAACAATAATGATTTATGGTGCACTTTGTGGGGGGAAACCCACATATTGAGAAGAAACCCCTGTACAACCAACACGCAAGTTTAGCATTGCCACTGTTTCCAATTACGTCTGTTTTCAAAGAATTACTGCAAGAAATGAGTGGTGGAGCAATAAGATCGTCGCAGGGAATCAGAAAAAAAAAGCAGAAGTCCAAACCCACAGCCGTTGACTCATCTCCATCACACCATCAATCTGCCAAGCAGGAGCGGTGAGCCCGGCTCAGTAAACACTCTGGATCGCTCGACCGCCATCACCACAGCTCGAGAGGCTCGTTTTATTAGATCCAGGCCGCCCCTGAACGCTTAACATGCAGCCCAATCTCTCTTGACTAAACCCAACGTGCCAGATTCTCCCTAATAGGTGGACCCAAAAATATATATCGAGGAATGGGAGGCATGAAAATGAGCAAAACAAGGAGGGGGAGAGACAGACAGGCCGCAGAGGGTAAATAAATTCTTTTAAACCCTCCTCCCCATAACAAACACACACACACACACACACACACACACACACACACACACACACACATACAGACAAGTTGTATGAGTCTGGAGAACAGACCTAAGCTTCCTGTTTTTCTTTCCACGAGTGATACATCGAATTAAGCAGGAGAGAGAAAAAAAGGGTCTCTAGGTCATTAAGTGCCGTGTATTTTTTCCATCCCAGCAGAAATATCAGAAAGCTGTTTATTTCCTCCACCTGGGGAATGGTGGTCCAGTTTATTTTAAGAATCTTTATGGCATTAAAAACCCATCCTGCAAATGTTATATAAGTTAAGCTGTTTGGATTTCTCTCTCTCCCCCTCCTTCAAAACAGCATACATATTTCTTTAGTCTTGGCAACCAGAAGGCATGATTTACAAAAGGTGTACCCTTATAGTGTGCTGGAAAGACTATGAAACTGTGTATGTGTATGTGCGAATGTGTGCGTGTTGTTTCTCCAGCCATGGTTGCTTTCAGTCGAGCGCTGTGTAGTAAGACGCATGTGTACGTGCATATCTGTGTGCCTCTGTGTGTGCGTATATGTGTGTGTGTGTGTGTGTGTGTGTGTAGAAGCAGAGATCACCACACTCAGCAATTTGTTCTGCTTAATGGCATTTGCATCTGTGCTGCATGTGCTCCAGGATCATTCTCTCCGTGTTCCCACAGCAAGAGAATAAAACAACTCCTCTGCACCAGCAAGTAGGCTCCCGTCAGCTTAAACAGGGACACCAACACACCCAACACCCAGTCTGAGGCGTGGAACAGACAAGATTTGATTTGATGCTATTTATTTGAGCTCTCCTATAGCCTTAACTGATTACACAAGCGTTTTGAAAAAGTGCATTTTCACTTTGCTGCGCTATGCAATAGATCTATTGAGATTGCCTCAGGTGAGAGGAGAGAGCCTGCACAACAGCAGCCCATAATAATAACAACAATAATCTCTGGCCCCTGAGCCTTTGCGCTGCTTTTGTCTGGCCAGGAGGGAAGGGCAGTCCCAGTCATTTTATTTATTTCTACAGCACCACCTATTGGTCGACTCTGGTCCTACACACCAGGCCAGACAAAGAGGAAAGATGGTGAGGCTGGGGCTGGTGAGAGAAAGCCAGAGTATGTACCTGTATGTGTGGAGATGTATGTCTGCTGTCAGCACAGGGTACGGGACTAGGGGGTAGCCCTCCAAAAAAGCTCTCATTAACCTGGATATTTAATCCTCTGACAATAGGGGTGAAAAGGGGCCAGGGAGAGTCCGTAGTGAAGCACAGGAGGCAGCAAACAACAGGCACACTGAGGGAATCCTAACTCCCTCTTGCCTCACCCAACCCCATCCCACCCTCTCCACTGAGCCTCCCTGGCTCTCTCTCTCCGAGTCTCCCCCAAACAGAATTCTTAATGCTAACAACACACTCTGCTAGGCTGTGCTTCAGGAGAGCAACAGAGTCTAAAATCTAGGTCACCCTGGAGAGAGAAAGAGGGAGAGAGGGAGAGGGAGATAGGGAGCGTGGGTGAAGACGTGAGAAAGAAAAGGGAAGAATGGAGGGGACTAGTCAATAAATTCCAGAGGAAAGCAGAGAAGTGATGGAAGATGTGGTGGGGTGTTGTGAAGGGGTGCTGCTGTGGGGGCCTGCATGATTTCCACAAGGCCTGCTTTATGGCAGATTGAAAAGTGTGTGAGAGAGAAAGAGAGAGACAGAGGAAAAAAGGAAGAGAGAGAGTGAGAGAGAGAAGGGAGAAAATAAAGAATCTATCAAGGATGGTTGGCTATGACAGTCATGAGTCAGTGTCCACACACACACACATACACACACACACAAACATAGAGGAAGGAGGGCATCATGACAAGACACAAGCTCATGGAAGATTTTGCACCACTGCTCCTTCCCCGAGCTCATTCCATTGCTGATTCATCCATGGGGTGCCTCACCGCGACATCAGTCCCTGCAATGATCACATCCTCTTCCTGGGAATCGCATCAGATGCAACAAAAAAAGCAGAGCCCTCTCAGAAGTGGAGAGTTAACTACTCTTAAAATGTGGCAGCGGGAACAAATGAAGAAGAGGGAAAAGAAGAAGAAGAGAAAAAAGGAGAAACAGCATAACGCAAAACAAATGTTTTCATAAACCTCTCACCACTGAATCAGCATTATTCATCCAGGCCTTTGGCAGCGCGACACAGACGACTTCAAAAACGGTGCTTCTGCGCAGCTGCTTAGCTTTGCGGTTTGCACAGTTTGATGTTGCCCAGGCCCTTAACCCCGGCGACACAACTGCTGGCGGAACCTTGCACACATCAAACGCTGGAGTCATCTGCTCGACCCTGTGCGATCATACTTTCCCCAACCTCATCTACTTCTGGCATGTGGCTCCTCGTCCACTGGCGGTTTATCTTCCAGTGTCTTTGGCACGTTTCAGAGTGACGTCTCACCTAGTTTTTCCACACCCCAGCAATATTCACAATGACTTGTACACTGAGCCGTGCTCTGAATTTAATAAAGCACACGATAAACACGGTATCAGCTGTAAACAGCCAAGAAACTATGGTGCTGACTTTACTGCCAGCAAAGATCTGAAGATCTGATGGCAATGGAGTCAAAAATCTGCACCATCAAATCAAATGTGGCTTTCCCTCATCCAGATCATATGAAGAACATCACAGAGGTTCCTCTACATGAATCACAGAAGCAGATAACTTAGCTTGGCGCAGGAGGGATGTGAAATGAAAAGCCAATCAAGCTTATCAGATGGCAACAGTTCCACGGAAAGGAAAAAGAGAAGGAAAAAAAAACAAAACTTTCCCCCAAACTATGGGAGAGATATTTCCTTTTTATTTCCTTTCTGCTGAACAGACAGAAAGGGAGAGTCACAAGCCATCTCTGCTCAAAGAAGGCCAGCAGGGTTTGATTTACTGTGCATGTGTGTGTGCTGTGTATTCCTCTTTCAACAAGTTTATTTTTAGTGTACACCTCAGGACTTTTTGTAAATTTCCAAAATCCCACAGAATTACCCAAATAAGGCACTGCACATCATATCAAATGAAAAGACATGACAGTAGTTGAGGAAAGGAATGACAAGAGTGTCAAAGTATGATATCACACAGATAGCACACTGCTATCTCAAAGACACAGATACATAAACACAAAGACAGAAAAAAAAATGGCCTTAAGGTGTCAGTTTGGTATGAGTTTGCACAATCACACTTATGTGAGTGAGGGACACACTAATCACAATATCTACGTGCAAGGGACCTCAAACGCTGGATACAGATCAGATCATTGGATTTTCTATTTGCGAGGAACAAAGCTACACAAGTCTTTGAAGCCAAGAAGTAAATGGCTCTGGAGAGGGAAATAAGTGCATTTGGGTGCAGAAAATACCCTACATTAGAAATAAGATGCCTGCCAGAGGAGTTAATGACGTAGGTGGAGTTTAATGCAGAGGAGACTCAGCACTATTGCTGTGGTTACTGTACACCACAACCGGTAGTGGCACATCAGGTCCCAGGCACCAAGTCATCGAAAGAGAGAGAGAGAGAGAGAAAGAGAGTGAGAAAGAGAGGTGGAATGGGAGAATAGGAGAGGTAGAAAGGGAGGAATAGAGACTGAGCCAGAAAGAAAGAGGGTGCGAGAGGCAGTTTTGCCTTAGAAATTTGGCAATATAAAAGTAAGGGCAAGTAGTAGAGTAGAGTAGAGTTACTTTATTAATCCTGAAGGAAATGAAGGTGTCCAGCAGCATATAAACATCATGCACCACCAGAGAGACATGCTTTTGAGCAGAGACTGGAGACTGGCCTCCACACACAGAACAGACACAGAGACAGAGACAGAGACAGACAGACAAACACACACAAACATACACACCTTTGGCACCACACAGAAAGGACTCTTGAAACCCAAGGGAGCCCCACAGGGCAGAACACAAGCAAAAGGTAATATCTGTGAACAAATACAAACAGTAAGAACTGGCACTTGTACAAAACCTACAACAAACTTTGGGCCTTGAACACAAAAGTGTAGCCCACAGTCACAGGCTGCTCTTGTAGGCAAGGGAAGAACAAAAGACCACAAGCCAGAGCAAGCTTGCTAACGAGTTAGCGAGGGAAGGAGACAGTGGCACTCTGCCAGCCTGAATGCCTCAAAACCATTTTCAGCTGGAAGGATCAGTAGCATCAATGCAAATATGATGCCATTTGGAGGAGAGACGGCTAAGCCATGATTTCCTGCTAAAAGGTTTCTACACCGACGTAATCGCGACAGAATGTTGACGGAGACACGGGTGGAAGGACATGTGACAACTGCCGACATCATGACAAAATCACATCAAACTCTGAAATGATGACTAGAAAAGACGTGGGCCTGAAAAAATTTGTGTAACTACTAAATGCTTTGAAATGGTTTTCAATTCAAAACGTTGTCATTAACAACACTGGCATAGTGTGTACAGCATAGAGATGAGTAGGCTGATGGCTCCCAGTGACAGATATCAAAGACAGAGGGGAAGGGAGAGAGAGGGGGAGGCTGGCGGTTCTGCAGGAGTCCAATTGTTCTGGGTTTCTTCATTTCCTGGATCGGCTGCTTTGCACAGCTGGCAGGAAGCAGAAGCTGGCTTTACAATAGCACAGCACCGACAAAAAAACACTGAAGCATGTGTGCATTGTCTGCATATGTGTGACTGAGTGCGTGCATTTGTGTGTATCTGCATGTGTCTGGTGTCTGTCTGCATGTGTGTATGTGATGTGATTTCGGTACACTCGGGTTAGCACACTGGGTCTGTTCCTCATTTCTGGACCATCTTCAGTGGAGGTCTGTGTGTACGGTGCCGACCATGCGCTGCTCCGCAACAGTCTTGTGTTCACATCCCACATCAGAGACAAGACTCTTTTTTTCCCTGCGCCTCTTAAATTAACTCTCCCCTCCTTCAGATAGTCAAGAGCCTGCCAATCAAGCCACAATCTGGTCTCATTTACATAGCGTTGTTGTACTGGTGAATCCCCACAATCCAATGAGAACAAACAACAGGAAGATGGCTTCCATATGTCTAAATGGGGAGCTGACTTTTCTTTTTCTTTTTTTTCTCTTTCTTTTGGTTACACAAAACCATAAATTTGCACCTTTAGGGATGCTCCCCTCCAGACACAGAAAGCAATCTCTCTGACATGAAACTATTTGCAAATAGATTTAAGGACGGAGGATGATGAGGCAGAGAGGCTGACCATGCAAACAGAGTATAAAGCGCTCTAATGTTCACTCAAGGGCATATCATGTTATTGATAATTCCACACTCTCAGACACACATACGCCAGGCCGAAGCAAATATTAGGCAGCTGCGTCAATACCATTATGCGCTTGTCTTTCATAATTTATGAAAAATTTCATGAGTGAATGTTTCAGGCTTTCAGGCCTGCCTCTTAAGAACATGAAGCTGTGTGTTTTAGCACTCTCATTTCTCTCTCTCTTTTCTTCCTCTTCTCTCTCTCTCTCAAATGTATGTGACATGAACCTGACAGCCAGGAACTCTGGTCTTCCAAGCCTAACACTTCAATGGGTGCTTTTCTAATACATATTTACGAGTACTCGACAGGCATTATGTAATACATGCATGTTTTACAGCAAAATGTTGATCTGACGACAAACCACAGGAGAGTGTACAAGCATTAGAGTGTACAAGTATGTCTGTCTGTCTGTTTTGTGTGTGTGTGTGTGTGTGTGTGTGTGTGTGTGTGTGTGTGTGTGTGTGTGTGTGTGTGTGTGTGTGCGTGTGTGGTTATTCAACACCCAGGTGCAGAGCAATTTTTTGCAAAATCCTCCAAAACACTCTACTTTAATGACTGCTTAGCACCTTGCCACGAGAGCTCACTGACATACTAAACATGTGCCATCGCAACTATTTTAGCTGCTCTGCTTTTAATGAGGAAACTTCTAAGACACTCACAGAGCAATCACCGCAGACCGGAGTTGCCGGTGACGTGACCTGGATGAAAATCAGACGAGACGCAAACCTACCGCCTGCTACACATCAGTGCCGACAGCAAATGTGCCAACTATGCCTGGTGTGGGTAAGGACCTCTCAGAGACACTCAAGACAGTCACCTAACTTAACCTTCTTTAGAGGAGATCAACGGCAGAGTCAGGCCTGAAACAGGAGAATTAAGCAACTTGGAGGCAGGAGGCATTAAGCGACTTGTGCTATTTCAGAGATATGAACCGCCTTACCCGCACCCTTATGTTGACGGCCACAGAGGGTATCTGTATGTGTATATGTGTGTGTATGTGTGTGTGTGCGCGTGTAAGGAGTGGTGTTGACATTTCTTCACCATTTCTGCAGGGCTGGAGGTGACCTTCAGTGGGACCATTGGTGCGGCTTAGCAGCCTGACAGAGGCTGGGGGTGAGGCTGGGGCCTCCCATCCCATGATGACTCACACAGAGAAAGAGAGAGAAGGTATGGCAGGGGGCTGCATTAAGTACCAGCTGTTCCACCGCACTCGATAATGTACTTGCAATATGCTAGAAATCACTCTGGACAAGAAGCAGCACATGGCCTTTTCAGTTATTTGTGGAAAGACTTGCGTTATAATTTCCCAGAAAAGGGCTTGGTGTGTGTGTGTGTGTGTGTGTGTGTGTGTGTGTGTGTAAGAAGGGGGGAGGTGGCAGTGGCTGACTGGTGGGCATGGGTGCAGAGCCCTGACACAACTGAATCCAACAGCTGGCAGTGAACTGATAATAGTATAAGGTGTAGTGCAGACAGTACAGTTTTATTTTATTTTTAAAATAGGTTTTATTTTATTTTATTTTATTTTTAATCTTTTCTTTGACATCTATGTGACACTCTCTTGAGAATGTTCTTTCATTCCTCAAAGAGTTTCTCTAGACTTTTTGCCTCAGAAATGCCACAGACTCTCAGTTCCCCATGGCCACAGTACTGACTTGACTTTGACTGGCTGTAGAGAACCTACTATAACACAGTATCTTCTGGAATATAATGTACAGTAGTGATTTAGTGATGCAAGTCTCAAGAGTTGGCTCCTGTTCTTTATTTATTTGTTTGTTTATTTATTGTATATTTTACATTGAGTTTGGAGAATAAGGGGGCAAGAGGCAAATAGTTCAATACTATCTTCAGCCGGCATGTGGGCATTCTTTTTATTGTTATATTTATTTAAATATATTTAGATTTCTTTGGATTTAGATTTTACTTAGATTGAGATTTACCTAGATTTAGTTTTTAATTATTTTACAATTTACAATAAAACTGTATGATAGCACTACTGATCTGTTTACATGACACATACATTGAAAAAAACAGAGTCACCACAGCAGCAAGTGCTATTTTCTTCAGGGGGAAGAGACTCAATGGAATTAAATTATGGATTTCCACATGGTCAAACAGCAGCTCACAGCCTAGACTAGGAGGATGCTAGCAGCATCTTCAGAGAAAATAGTGAACGTGTCTGATATGGGATGGAAAGAGCAGCAAGCAAGCTCACTGGAGGCAATATGAAATCTGGAAAGCCATTAATTAGATTTTAAAATGTATAAGCCCACGAGCTAGAGGGGAGATGTATGCAGGTGTGCATGTAATTTCAAAATGCCATTGAATCTGGCAGTATGTTTTATCAATGGCACTGTCTGTGTATGAATATGCAAGAGTGCAAGCATATAAGAGAGTCTGTGTGTGTGTGTGTGTGTGCATGTGGGCAAGTTAGAGTGTTTCTGTGGGTATGTGAGTTTGTGTGTGTGCGCACCCATGGGCAAGTTAGAAAGTATCTGAGTGTGTGTGTGTATGTGTGCGCAGGCAAATAAGAGAATATCTGTGTGTGTGCTCACAAGGGCAAGTTAGAGAGTATCTGTGTGTGTGAGTGACTACAACTGTGTTTGTGGTATTGTTTGTGTGTGTATGTGTGTGTGTGTATGTGAGGCAGTGGCTACTGTACGCACCAAGCACATTGCCGGAGGGTACCTGTTCCAGTTCCTCCAGCTCACGGCCCATCAGCAGGTACAGGCTGTCCAGACTGCAACAGGCCAGGTGGGGTACAGACAGCAGGGTATCGGCCGCGGAGCTGCCCTCTGGCAGCTGTCATACACACACACACACAAACACACACAAAGAGAAACACACAGACACACATTTGTTAGAACCTCACCACAAACCAAGCCAAAATTCGATGGCAGCTTCCAGTAACTCTTGCCCACAATGCATCACTGCCTCATCAGCTTGTTTTACCAGGCCAATAAAAGTGTGAGAAACCTGTGGAGGGGTTTGTGTGTTTGTGTGTGTGAGGGGGTGGAGGAGGGTGCGAGGGGAGGAAAAGCTGTTATTTTATGACAGCCCGCTATTAATCAGCAGTGTGACGCATCTACCACTACAGCCACCCATTACACTCCCCCCCACCACCACCCCCACCCCACCACCTGCTCCCCCTCAGTCCCCCACAAACCCCAAACACGAGCAGTGGCGTGCAGAGGAGTCGGGCAGAGGAGAAAGGGAGTGTGCTGACGGATAGTCCGGTGACAAAGTAATTTCTCTGCTGGGCAGCGTCCAGTCGGGCTGCTTGCTTGTATTTCTGCCCGACCTGAGCTACCGACTCTGCCTCCTGCGAGAGCGAGACGCCATACCTCATCGCCCCCTTAACAGCGGCTCTTGTAAGCCACCGGCTATCAGGTGGTTGGCACTCACACTCTGAGAAAAAGGCACTTATGGGCTACAAACGCCATCCTTCATGCCCACTGCACAGCTCTAGACGCAGCACCTAACTAACAATGCCATTGGCTAGCAGGTACACAGTGCTTACACAGCTTCACAGAGAAAAAAGGTGATGTGCTCTTAGGATTCAATGAGACTCCATTTGTTGCCTTTCAAATATAGTAATTACACACAGGAAAAGTAAACGTTTACAGGCTACTGGAGAGCAACTCTGGGAGGTAACATAATTAGCTTATACTGAATGAACAAGGTGTATGTATGTATGTGTATGTGTATGTGTGTGTTCGGGGTCAGACATTAATGTGCTAACTAATCAGGGATAATGTAATGTCCTGTGTTTCTAAAGGTCCAGGTGATTAAAAGGGCAGAAACACGTCAGCCATGTTAAAATCTGTTACAGCTAAACTGCCTTTGGGGTCTATTCTCACTTGCTAACATTATATTCAATGGCTAAGTCAAACCATAATTTCCTTTGAAACTCACTTCCATTTAAGCTGTGTGTGTGGTGTGACCTGGCCCCTAGGGAGGGAGAGGGCAGTGTAGCAGGAGTGTGTGTGTGTGCGCGTGTGAAAGCGCCCGTACCATCTTCAGTGCCTGCATGGGGTCGTACTTCGGGCCGAGTACAAACACTCTCTGGCCTTTTCGGACCACGCCGCTGTAGACTCTGGCAAAGGCCACAAAGTGCTCTCTGCTATCCTCCTCAGTGGCTGGGCCGGTGGGGGCCGGTGTGCCTCTCACATCCAGGGCTTCCATCTGAGCCGACAGGTCACGGCCTCCTGTAGAGGGAAGCCGTGGGGAGGGTTTCAACAGATACACTAGATACAGATGCACAGCCAATAATGCCAATAATGATTACAAATATCTAGACAGAAAACAAACACACACACGTGCAACTAGTCAGATATGTAGACCAAGACATAAGCAGCAAAGACACTCTTTGTTGCTGATGGTGCTATCTAATGGCTCCATTTTCACAAGTGGGCAGAGAGGAGTAAATGTTACGAGTAGGAGGAAGCGAGACTGTGAAATCTCTTCTTCAACACAAGGGACTTATTTTGTATTAACCAGAGGAGAAACAACATATTAGCCCAAGCAGAGACAAAAATGACTTTTTCAACACCAGACATACAATCACCAGACACCTAATAAAAGTTATTTCACACCAATAACAATAACCATCTTAAATACATTCTGTCAGTGCTCCCCAGCACGACAGCAATGGCTTTGTGTAAGAATTTAATACTAAATGGCATTTGTAGTTGTTTTCACCTAGTGTAGGAATGGAACAAAACATATGGGGAAAAATGTATTATTTCTAAAGCCCCTGACAGGAAGAGTGGCTAGGACACAATCGCGCCCACGTTTGCTCTTGAAGTGATGGAGCGCCTTACAGTGCAATTATCAGGACATGGACCGCCCTTGATGAACCCTGAGGTTCACATCAGCATTTGAATCTTAATGCCTTTCAGTCTGCGTTTGTGTGTGTGTGTGTGTGTGTGTGGCTTGTGGCTCAAACTGAGCATAGGTCTTCTGGGTAATGGGAAGAGAGAGAGCAAGAAATGGAAGATGAGGATGCGTGTGTGTGTGTGTGTGTGTGTGTGTGTGTGTGTGTGTGTGTGTGTGTGTGTGCATGTGCATATATGTGTGTGTGTGTGTTTGCGCATAGTGATGAGCAGAGAGAGCTGTGCTCCTGAGTGGCCTTGCCTGTGCTGCTTCCCCCCCCAGCAGACAGAGCTGTCTCTGGACTGGCATCAGCGTGGGCAGGCTCTGGGTTCTCTGTGTCCTGATTGGCTGCCAGCCTCTCAGCGTGCCTCTGTCTGGCCAGCTCTCTGCGCTGAGCAATCTCCTCCTGTGTCAATGGCCTGGACCACATAATGGAGAGAGAGAGAGAGAGAGAGAGAGAGAGAGAAGCACACAGCAGTGTGTCATTAAAGCTCACTCAAACACTCACACAGTCAACTGCAGATCAGAGCCAAAGAGCAAAACAAAAAAAACAAAGGAGAGAGAAAAAACAAGCATCAGCAACAAAAGATGGAGACACATGAAAATGACTCCAAGGCCGTGTGCATCTATCACTCTTTTTACCCCCATCTCTGTCCATCCTTGAGCCCTATCCCAAACACGCCCTACCCACACACACACACACACACACACACACACACACACACACACACAGAGAGCTGACAGCATCTCTCTGCATCAGTATTGACAGTGCGGTTGCTCTGGTGATGTGGCTGCCAAGGCGTTTCCAAATAAGAGATAGAGATTTCTTTCTTTGAAATGAAAATCGCACAAACATTTCACTTCGGGAGTACTGCGTGGGAGAGTGAAAAACAACATTTAGGGAATGTTTCATAATTGATATGAATCCAACTTAATTAGGATTTAGGGGTCGGGTGGGGGGTGTGGGTGCACATGAATGAATAAGATTGAAAAAATGAGCCTTCATAGCAGGATAATGATTCAGAATAATATGATAATGATGTGAACGTACAACAGTAGTTAGCCAGACATTTTTGAGACCCTTACTAAAACTTTGTCTCCACATTCTTGGAAACATGCACAGATTTGCTCATGGAAGCTGTGGCGAGCTTTTCTTGGGAAGAGGCTTTAAACTATGCCAGTTTGTGAGTGAGTATGCATGTGTATGTGTGTTTGTGTTGTGTGTGTGCTGATGTCATACTGTGAGAGAGACTTACTGTCGAAGGCAGCCACTGTGTAGGAGGTAGGAGTGGGGGTGGAGGGGGGGTGTCTGGACAACAACTGTGAAGCCAAATGCCTATAACCATAAGACTTCCCATCTCCCATTCCCCCTTCATTAAGATCATGCCCATTACCACACTGCCAGCGATGTTGTTTATCTCTTCCACTGTCCAAATGTGTGTGTGCGTGTGAGTGAAAAAAAAATCTCTAATAAAATCACTGCTACCTCCTTCTCTGAGAACTGAATTTGTCAAACGTGTGTGGACTGGATTACCAAACACAAAGGTATGGTTAAAAAAGGCACACCAGTCTTCACACCAGTTCTTGCTCTTAACATTTTTTTACTTACAATCTCTGTACCATTTCAGGGTCTGAGCCCTACCTTAGACACATCTCTGCCCTCACCAGGACACCACCACCACCACTACTACAACCACTAATAATAATAATAATAATAATAATAATAATAACTGTAAACCTCAGACCTGAGGATGTTTGGAAGAATGCCCTGGTGATTCCTCAGTAAAAAAGATTTGAGAACAAAAAGACTAAACTTAATCTGAAATCACAACAAGAGATGCAAAAGGGATGGGGATGCCTATATTTGCCAATTTCACTGGCACAGTGCAGGCACAAACTGCCACATCCACTACTTGCTCAACAAATGGGTGAAGTAATTAACAAATGTGTCAATTGCGTCATTCACCAAATGTTCATGGAGCTCAGTGACTATTTTATAGCACTGTTGAGTGAAATTATGGTTTTAGGTTAGAATGAGTCAATATGCCATATTTTTTACTTAATTATGTAATAGGGTAATAGGCTGTTTAATATTCTATTTATACTATTTGACCTCCAGCATTTAGAACTGTGCAATGGAGTAATGTGAATAAAATGCAATGGACCATTTTAGTTAGTTTTATGGTAAGTGATAAACCTGCACTTCACAACATCCTGTGCATAGAACAGGTACCTGAAATAAGTGTATGATTTCATGAATATAGGATGGCTCTTTACTAAGATTTATTTATATGTGTGAGTAAATAATTGTAAATTTACGATTGTGTTAGAGGAATGTGGACGCTAATTTGCAAATGATTCAGCTCCTAACATCCAACAAAATAAAACATTTTACTGTTTGGGGCCATAAAAGACAGTTTTATGATGGGATATTACAAAGCTCATGACTGTATTGTGTGGAAACAAAACAAACAAAAAAAAAAACATTCTAGACAGAAATGGTCATTCTGGTGACGGGCGTGATAAACTCACATGGCTGTAAACAACAGCTTTATGGTCATTCAGCAAAACCCAAAAATAGATTAAGCCATCGACCCCATTCCCAAACAGACATGATCACAACAAGGGGGTTACTAGCACATTTGGTGTTTTATGATCACACAACGGTCATAAAGCAAACTAGTACAGAAAAAGAGGAAAACATGGCCAATTTGCCGGATGCTAACAGCAGTCTGATTAGCTAACATAGCCCTGTGACCGAGGTCATGCTGCATTGAGTTTGGTTTGGCAATTGTGAACACCGCCTGCCTCGCTAGTCTGTGTCCGTGTACAGTGTCTACTTTTCTCCAACAGGCTTATCCATAGAGCTTTAGCCGAAAAAATACGAACAATAATAATAAATTGATAAGCGAGAAAGGTCAAGTCCTGCAATTATGGCAGACATGCGCTCTGGGGCCATGCTGAAAAAACACAATTACTCAGGACCGGTGGTTGCAAATGTGTGCCACATGTGACATTTGAAACCTCACACAGGAGTGTCATTGTGGGAAGTGAAGTGTATGCTTGAAAGTAGCCACAATGAGTAAAACCAAGGGGGTGGTGGTGGGTGGTGGAGGGCCCCTCAAATTGTGTCGACACATCCTAAGCCCCATAATAACAAAGTGCTCACTGAAAATAGGGCCCGGATGGCGACTCTGTAAACACAGCTAGTTATGATGGTGGCTGGAAATGGCTATGTTGAAAACATGACTACAGCTCTGCTTGCATAAATTACGAGGACATAAAAGATACCAGTGATGCAAAACCTCAAGAAAAACAAACCAGAAATAGAAAGGGGCAACTATATGAATGGTACTAAACTTACAAAATTCTATTAACTACAAGCCAGCAATAAATTGTGAAGAAATGTAAATTGCTTTCCCCTCTCTTAAAAACACTTAGCATTAGGAGTAAATCACCAATTTTTTGGTTTCTACCATAACAGAAAAATGATGACGAAAGCATAGCTCTCTAATATATCACCATCTATGTTTCTCAATCCTTAACACTCCCAATCTGATTTGTCACATACACATACACACAGGCACACGCACACTCTCTCTGACTGTTTTGGAATGAGTGGACCTCAGTGGGATCACTGTGTTTTTTCTCAGAGTTCAAATGTGTCACTTAATGACAATAATGGGAACAGCGTGAGCTTGTTTTATGGCCCTCACTGCAGTGGTTATGAAGTAATGGGTTCCGATGCTTCAAGCAAGACTTTCAAAACCACAAGCATTTTTTTTCGTACCTAGCTGGAAAAAAATAGAGGGAAAATGAAGATATATCGATACTAAAACTGTCAACAACATACACTTCATAGGTTTTTACCCGGCAAATGATTTTGAAAGTAGATACTTTCCCTTTTAGGGATAGAACAAGAGCTAACCTATAACATCATCAAGCAAGAGAAATGGCCTCATTGGTATAAAAATGGTCAAAGGAATTCTCACCAAAAGATTACAGCTACACAGACCTACAGCTAAATCAAATGTCAACATTCTTCAATTTGTACATAACAAAATCTTTAAAATATTTTAACATTACCTCATATCGTCATTTGAGTTGAATCTGAAAGGCCTGTTAACTTGATAAATATATTGCTTAAAAAATTATGGTCAAGACAGACACCACATTAGTCAGTGCTACAGCCTGCATGTGACAAACATACAACTATTCATCCATTTCAAACATGCTGTAGTAATTTCAAACCCCACAGACACATTCACAGGATTCCTTAGCATGTTGTTGGTGAGACCTTGAGCCTGCTGTTGGGTGGGGAAGGGGGGTTTTTGGTGTGTAGGCAGCACGTCTAGTCTGCCTTCCAACCACCCGGAGCCATTGAAGAAACTCCGACCATGTTATCAGCCAATCAGCAAAGAGGGGTCCTTGCCGCTAAGTGCATTACCTAAGAGAGGTAACCCCCCCCCACACACACACACTCCTGAGAACTGCGTGATTATCCTACCACAGAGAGCCAAACCTATGATCGCTATGGCAACTGCACACACACAACCGAGACTGTGTTGAGTGCGAAGTGTTTCGAGCGGCCCTCAGTATGATGGTGATGGTGAAATTACATTTTGCTTTGATTAAATGCTGTGGCTTACCTCTGCATAACACTTTAAGATGTTGATTTCACTTTTTTTTTTTCTCCCTCTTCCTGAAGCAAACAGTGAACGTGACAATACTATCTAACTTAACAGCAATCTAATGATAAACAAAAGAACCTGAGATCAACAAATGATTAGACTAACTATAGAGATTATAAACAGATTAAATAGACTAACTATAGAGATTATAATCATAACCCTGCAAATTTCAGTGGTTCAGCATTCCAGCAACAGTCGAAAATATTTCAGCACCGAGAAGCAGCTCTCTTATAATAATGACTTTAATCCACTTAACTCTGAGTACTGGTTTTACATTGTCTCACTTCTGTACACATACAGTAAGATCTGGGTCAGCTTAAGTAATGCTGCCATAATATGCTGAGTTGGAAGTCTTCCTTAAAAATGTAGGTCAAAAGAGAGACAGAGATGTGTGTGAGTGTGTCTGTGTGTGTGTGTAAGGGGGGGGGGCTGCAGCTGCTCCAGCTGATGTAGTTCATGAAGAATAATTCAACAGCACATCATTCCATTGCAATAAAAACACATTAAAAGTGATTGCAGAGAGAGAGAGACAAAAAAATGAATTAAAAGCCGTCACTCATTCCATCTGCTACTCTATAACGAGAGGGAGTGGGGGGGGGGGGGGGTGGATGCAGTTTAGAAAGCCCTCGATGCCATCTTCAAATGACTGCAGATGCAAGGGTTTCACAAAGTGCAAGAGTTTGGGTATGTCAACATTCAGCATCTCTGCACAGTGCTCCCTGAGCAAATGCACAGTGTACACAAGAAGCCTGCTGGGAACGGTGCATTAAAAATGTATACAGAAACACACACACCCACACAAAACTCATAACCATGAAGGCTTACATCTGCAACAAGCTCTTGGGCACAGTTGTTGAGCGGTTGTCAGGGTAGAGTGTGTGTGTGTACAGTATGGTACCTGGCAGCAGGTGGCAGCATGTAGGCAGGTGAGATGCTAAGCCTCATTAAATACGCTCCTCTGCAGACGAGGGCCCGCATCACAAGGAGGATATCACCCGCCCAAACACATCTTCTCTCCCTCCCCCAGGTCCCTCTCTTGACAGCTTCTCTCTCTCTCTCTCTCTCTCTCTCTCTCCCCCTGCCACTAGGTTAATGGTATACCCTTGCAATTATGGCTTGGTTGCCTGACAGGAAAAGTGGATGGCTGGTGGAATTCTGTGGGTTTCTGCACGCTCCAGGGACCTAAAGAAGCTGGGCTAAGCTGAGCAGAGCTGAGCTGAGGAGGACGAGGAGCCTGGAGAGCAGCTCAGGTCAGTGGCGGTGTGTGTGTGTGTGTGTGTGTGTGTGTGTGTGTGTGTGTGTTTACCAAGGCTGGGAGCTGGCAGCAGCAAGTAGTGGTGGCAGAGAAGGAGGAAGGTTGAGGTTGGGGTTCAGGGGTTGTGAGGGGGGCTGGACTGGGACACCAGCTCCAAAGGGTTGGAGGGAAAATTACAAAAAAAATAAAAAATAAAATAACCTGGCCTCTATTCACTCCAGTGGACGGTCACCTTCACTATCTGCCTGAGAGAGCACTGGCCAAGTAATGAGCATATTAGTGGTCATAGAGAGAAATATGATCGTAACAGTAATCAAGTTCAAAAATGAGCCCCTTGATTTGAGGAAACTGCATAATGTGGAACAGAATAAACAACAATATGTGACCACTGGGAATGAAGTCATAACAGGCCTCAGCCTTTCATCACCGAGCACAGTGACCCCAACCACACAAACACAATGGTTAGAGATCAAGCCAGTTTAAAAAACAATCATCTAAGCTTCGACAAGATCAGGCAAAACCCAAGGAAACCATTATGGGTATCTAATGACAGGAGCCATTTGTAAAACGTACAGAGTACAATTCCAATTCTGCTTTGCAGTGTTTTCCAAGACACTTTTTAGCATTTTGCATGTTTTCTAACTTTGCCTCTCATCCATGTGAGTGAGTGATATATCTATTGCAACATCTTGCCGACTTTAAAGTACTGCACCAGAGGTTTCTAACAATCTCTACATCCTTATTCACACATGTTCCCCAGGCCAGGCAAAAACAGAGAGAGCACTAATGGCTCAATTCCATCCTCTCAGTTTCCTGTGGCCATCTGCATCCAATGACCGAATGCACTTGGTGTACCGCTGTCACCCCGGCCTTTCAAGTCACGAGTCACCATTTTGGATCCGTAATCGCATTAGGATGTTCTAGCTCAGCCTGCGTCCAACACAGCCATTGATAGCCCGAGAGATTAATGAGGCCCGTACAGTAAGTAGTGGCACACATTTAAGACTATGCATTGTGTGTGTGTGTGTGTGTGAGTGTTTGTGTGTGTGCATGAATCCCTACAGAAAAGCAGACTGACCCTCAGCTACATCAATCCATTATGCGGAATGTATCAAGCCCTGAAGCTTGCCGTTTGGGTCCATTTGCTTTGATGGGGAAAAAATGGAAAAGATGCGATTAAGGAAGACGGGATGCGGGACACAGACAGGTACTGTCTGGCAGAACTCACAATGTTGAAGCAGATGCAGACGCTTTACAGCGGGAGGCCAGGGAAACAGCTTCAGTGAGAAAAAAACAAAGAAAGAAAGAGAGAGAGAGAGAGAAAAAAACAGTAGGCGCCCTCACCAGAGAAATAAGGCATTTCAGCATGTCCCCGCTGAGCGAAGACCGGAATTATTTTGTTTTAAATCAGGCCGACATGTTGGAGAGACTGTTAGCATCAACAGGATCCACCCACTTGCTTTTGCTGAAAGAAACGGGGTCTTTCAAAAGCAGAAGGATGTAAGAAACCACAGGCGTAATTCCACCCCCCAGACACACACCCTCACACCCCACCCCACGCCTTTACTTTCTCAACACAGTGGTTCTCCAGAACAAAGGCAGTCTTCTGCTGGCCGAGGGTGGGCGGTGGGTCAGTGGTGAGCTAAGTAAACACGCCGAGTGCTCCATCTAGTGTTTGCCCTTCACACCCTCAACGATGACTCATGACTAGTGGGGAGGGGGTGCAATAAGTGGGGGGGACGGGGGGGGGACAGGACGCAATGGGGGAAGGAGGAGGAGGGGGGCAACTAGGGGACTTGGGGGACTAGATGAAAATTCAAGCAAGAGCGTCTACTCAGAGATGTGACTGAATTATACGATTCTTATCTCAGTCAAAGCCACAGAGCTTTGACCCTGAGTAAAAGAAACTTTCAGTGTGTGAGCCTCTGGTATCGTCCTGTATTACACATTCTTAAATGAAAGGCCCTACATTTATTATAAAGAACTACAAGGCTTTACATTTATTCTGAGGGAAAAATATAGTGACTCCAGGGACACATAGTAAAGATGTGCAGTTTCCAAATACCCGTCTGCAATCTCATTTTTCAAGATAAGAGAAAAACAGTTGTCTGAAGCCTTGCAGAAATGGGAGATTCAGGGCTCCATTTTTGAAGTGAGTTCAGTGAGTCAAAAAGAGTGACTTTTTGCAGTCCTTTACTTCAAGAAAAGTTAAAGAAAAGGGCTTCCTTCTCTAATCTAATCTAACAGCAATTGTGGTATGTGCAAAAGTATGGTAGAGCACAATTTGTCATAGTTAATGATCACATAAAGACTACGGTAGCACACAAGTAAGTGGGCTTCGACAAGCCTTTCAGCAGGATGAACAAATAAATATAAAGGACACCTTATGCATAAAACTAACCTTTCAGTGGACTAAGAACATTAATAGTTGTCATAAAATCCAGCATGCCTAGAAAAAGTCCCGTCGCCACCACAGTCTACAATCAGTACCGTCACTATCATATCTCATTACTTCAATCCTTGTCCAGTTGGTAAGCTGATCCTGGATCAAAGCTGATGTGTGACTCAGTGTGTGTTTGCCAGTAGTGCAGGGAGTGGGGCAGCTGGCTGCTAGCGGGAGCTGGGATGAGAGGGCAGGCCAATCGTGGCCAGAGCTGAAGCGGGACCTGGTGCTAGTGCTGGTGTTGGATACGGATGTGTGGGAGTGGCTGGATGTGGGCAGTGCCGGTCAGGCCCATCCTGGACAACACTGGGCACCCCCGTTCCCCTGCCAGTCCAGCACCTGCTGCGGATCAAAGGCTACTTGCTCACTTTAAAACACCAGGGAAGCAGGCCAGCGGCACCAGCGCACACCACATGCAGCACCAGGCCGCTGCCACAACCACCAGCGCTAGCACCACCTGCACCCAGGCCCAGCTGTGCGGCACTCACGTCTGACGCAAGTGGACACATGGAGATGTCTCAATTCATGCGCACGCATGGTTGACACTCACAAATGCAAACACACACACACACAATTACACAAACACTGACGTGATGAAGTATGGTTATAATACCCTTGCCCTCTCTCTCTCTCTCTTAGACACACATACGTAGAGGACACAAATAGAACAGGCTTTGTTTGGAGGAAGGATTTCATGGAGCAAAAATGTAAATAACCAGTGAGTCAGACTGGCAGGAGTAAATGAGGTCTGTTGTTCTTGGGGCCAGTGTGTGCGTGAGAGTGTGTGTGTGCGCAGAGAGACAGGCCTGATGAAGTGTGAGATGTGGGAACTGAATGGGAATGGAGGGGCCAGACATACACAGAGCCCTTCTAAGGGAAGCCACTGCTCTCCAGTGTGTGTGTCTCTCTCTGTGTGTGTGTGTGTGTGTGTGTGGTGTGTGGTGGTAGTAGGTAGTAGGAGCACAGGTGGTTCAGTCACGTACCTCTGCTTGTTCTGCGGTAGTGCCTTTGAGTCTACGGCGAACATCTTCGATACAAACACAATAACCGGGGCCGTGTCTTCATTTGAGCACTCAAGGAAAGCTTTCAAGGAGAAGGGTAGAAAAAAAAGAAAGGAAAGATAAAAAAAAAGCGAACACAGTGAAGAAATCAAACAGAATGAAGACCACGGCATTCTCTGAGCCCTCCTTCTCTATCAGGTATGTGGAGACCGCCAACATTTTGCCTTCACAACTGTTTTTGTGACTGCAGCCCAGCGTGAGCGCTGGTCAGCAGAGGGGAATATCAATGTGAGCCCGCGTGCACATGGAGGTGAATCTGTAATAAACCCAAATGAATGTCATAAAGAGGGGAAATAACACATTTGATGCCAGTTCAAATAGAACACAGGCACTCCTGCCAACAGCGCAGCCTCGCAGCCAGCTAACATGAGAGCCGCAGGGTGCTGCCTGCAAACTTAGCAGGGCTGAGCTAGCTGAGAGCTGGCTCGGGGGTCGGAGGGGAGCGGTTTGGTTGGGTTAGGTTGACAGACAGAGTCTGGGGGTGAGAGTGAGAAGCCTCTGGTGGATGGATGTGGAGCGCTTCGGAAAGACGTGCCGCTTGCCAATATCGCAACCTATGGCCAGATTCCGAAGTCGCTCCGGTGGATGGAATTTCGCACGGGGGTCTAATGAAACATAAAGGGCTAAAGGAAACATAAATACGGTCATAAAAATCCAACATGACATGAGGCCTGCTCCATGAGACCATGACACACACACACACACACACTTTCACACACAAACTCTATCTAAAGAAAAATCAAACAATCTCCTTCACACAGGTGCTGGATGCCAACCCAACCTCCTGCTGGGAGCAGCCAATGAAAATCATTTGTGAACTGTATAAAGACAATGCACTCCAGCGAGACCTACTCTATGCATGTGTATCAACACACAGTGTGGAGTTAACTAGAGCACTGAGCATCTGTGATGTGAATACTTATTTAGCATCACTGTTTAAAATACTCTATAAAGCTGAGCAGGCTCCACTTCATTACTGACAAATGGTGTTGAATCCTGACAACAAACTTGAACCTTGACCCTTGACCAGCTTTAAAAGACTAACCTCTCTTGAGTTCCTGGGTCTGCTCAGGCAGAGTATCAAAGCGGCGTGCTCCCACGCTCATCAGCTTCTCCACACGCTCGGCCGCCATGTCCAAAGGACTGGGCAGCTTCTCACACACCATGGCTGCAGGGATTTGGTGTTAAAGAGCATGAACTAGGAGCTGTGAGGAAAAGAGACGCATGTAGCCAATGCACGTACAGTGGCCAGGAATTCAGACACATGTGGTTAAAATCAATATACCATGGAAACAGAGAGCTTCGCACAGAAAGCTTATTATAAATTATTTCTTTCATATTATGATTATGGTCATTCCAGACACACACACACAGACACAATGTAAACACTCTAGACTGGACCTCAAGGCAAAGTGCGAAGACTAGCAGGTTATGGACACATATGGACCAGTTTAACAGGGTAACTCATGAGAGAGGAAGGATACAGAGCACAGCCTGAGACACTGGGAGCCACTGACTGCAGATGGCGCTCAAAAGCACTTTGGGGTCAGAGTGGCGGAGGTCACGGGCGGCCACCTTCACCCCGAGAGAGGCCGCCATCTTCTCCACCTTCTCCTTGTCTCTGTGGGCACAGTGAAGTCATCAGCACCAACCCCTCGGAACAAACCCCTCCCCGAACAAAAAGCACAAAACAAATAAGGCTTTGAGTGACATATTACAGGCCATTAATAGCGCACCTTCTTGTGATGACAGCGTCGTACAAACTCCAGATGTTGTCAAGGACAAGCTGTACAAAAAGAGGCTTTTTCCCTTTGGACTGTGGAAGGAGACGGAGAAGAAGAAAATGCTCAACGTCCAGCAGCTGTTCAAACACACTCGGTCAACATCCATCATATTACAGGGGCAACGTATGAAACCCGGGAAAAGTGATCTCTTGCGTGTGTCAATAAAAAGACAAACGCCAATCACACAGAGACTTCCAGAACCACACACACGTAAAAAAAAGCCAAATCCCACAGTCTGAGGTTTCGACTTCTTTTCAGGCAGCTGGATCTTAATTGGCCAATGGAAAATGGCTGGTGTTTCTATTGCCAGCACTTCTGTAGTCAGTCAAGCATTCAGAAGCACTTTACCAGTAAAATCGTACTCACTCACCTCGCTCACCGCACAGTGCAGAAATTCGAGAGCAGCGTTTGGGAGGGTTTGAGGTCGAGTGCCTTACGTAAAGGCACTCTGACCTGAGGTCTGGGGAAACTGGGGTCTTACTGGGAGCCTGCTGCTTACCGGTTCCTCAGCCGACCTCCTTGTTTATAGTTGCCTACGCCCAGCACAAAAATAATTCTCTGAAATGCTCATCCATGCAATTCACACACTGAAAATCAATGGGTGCAGCTGGAGGTCAAGTGCTGGTGCATCGGTGAGGTGTAAAGGCTGCTGTGGCGTTGACTGATTGGTCTGGGGCGAGACTCTGACATCTGATACCCCTACTGGCCAGTCGTTACTGTACGAATCCAACAGGCATGCAAACGTGGATTGTGTTTACCCTGCTGAGTTCTGGCAGGAAACTCATTTGTGTCTTTGCGTGCCATCTCTGGAATCCCTGACACCCATTGAAATCGAATCCACAGTGAAACCTAACAATGCATGTGGGGTATCTCATTATAACTCTGGATCCATTACCAAACATAGGAACTTAAATAAATAAATAAATACCTAAAACAATCAGCGAACCTACATACCCATTAGAGGGAGGCGTTAATGCAGATGTTCTGCCATGCGAGAAGCGGCACATCAAGGTTGATTATATCTAAATGAAGCTGGTCCTCACAGATAGGAAAGGCCACTGTTGTCAGAGGGTTGGAGCTCTTTTACCTAACTCACTGTCCGGGGGCTCAGACTGAGGGTGTGGGTGCAGTGGAGAAGAGTGTGTGAGTGTGTGTATGTGTGTGTGTGCACGCGCATGTGCGTGAGAGAGTGCTCACTCACCCATCCACAGCTTCCCACTCAGCAGAGGCCAGTGAGTGTGTGAAGTGGAGTCCATTATCATAGTGAAGTCTGCTTTACTTTACATTAATTATGCCCATGGATGGCACTTGAAGTGGTGAGCTACCATCACCGGCAGCACCAAACCACTCTAGATTGCCGGCCCAGTGGGGAGACCCCTCTTAGATAGGGTGTGGCTCACAAGGCCATCCACTTCTACTGTGCACACACTGCTTCAAACTCACCAGGTTGGGCACCATGAAGAGGTAAAAGTGTCTGACTCTGACTAGGTGAAGCTGAGAGTGTTTCTGTTAGCACAAGCGCCCGCCTACAAGCCTGAAACACTTCCATGCTGCCTGTACCGCTGTACATAGCAGCACAGAATCATTGTAACTCTTGTGGACCAAGGTTCCACAAGGTAATACTGTTTTAACACCAGATATAAGTTTGAACATTAAAACAGCAGGGTATGGTGAGACATTAAAGCGCGTTGTCTGGACCACTTCCAACCAATCTTGAACATAGACGTAATATCAAGCGGGCTGCTTACGCTAACTGATGAGCACCATGGGAAATAAAACTGAAAGTGAGCTTATGGTGCACATTGGTTAGCATAAGCTGTCGGTTCATTATCCAGTCTACTTTGTTCAAAATTGTCTCGTTCTTCTTACTTCTTACAGAGAGTGTGTGGACGATCGCTTTAAACACATTATGAATTGTAATGGGCAAGGCAAACCATCCAAGCTATTTACCCCAGCTCCCTTCATGATTCTCTTGGCTTTGAGGTTGAGGTAGTAATCTCCCCACAGAGTCTTGAGCAGCACGTCAGAGCGGATGCCCATCTTCTGGCTGTAGATCTGGGCAAACTGATGAATGCTTCAAACAAAAAACACAGACAAAGCCCATCAGCCCCAACTCCACCATCTAACACCTGGACAGTGTGATCACTCAGTGGACTAGGGTCAAGTCAAGTCAAGTCAAGTAGGGTCGTTTCAGCCATATACACAGTACATAGTGAGACGAGACACCGTTTCACCGGGAACAATTGGTGATGCACGTAACTGTTAAAACACAGTATGGACAAGACAGATACATAATAGTGCCTACATACACTATTGCGGGACTACACAGATTCACTCACCCACTCACACACGCACACCACACACACAACTACACACGCACGCGTGCACACTCTTGTACACATATGTACATACATTACAACACAGTTGTAATATATTTGCAGGTCAAAATACAGGTGACCTAAAACAAACACGCTAGACAGGGCATAGCTTTTTGCAGAGCACTGTGGCTAGTGGTGTGATTTGTAAAATGAAGACTGTTCAATATAAATATAAATAATAGCAGCAAGGCTAGGGGTTATGATTTGTAAACAAGAGACTATTCTACATAAATATAAGTGATAGCAGCAAGAAAGTGCGGGGGGCATAAGGTGCAGTGTGCTGTGACGCGCTGGTTTGCATCCTGAGTTACTAAGTCCAATTGCACTACAGGTTGTTCAGCAGTCTGACTGCCTGCGGGAAGAAGCTTTTCCCCATTCTGGAGGTGCGGGCAGTGATACTGCGGAACCTTCTGCCAGGTGGTAGTAGGGTGAATAGTCCATGGGAGGGATGGGTAGTGTAAATGAAACCCAGTCGGGTTGGGTACCGACTGGCCCGTACCAAATAGCACTGTCCGAATCATATCCAAATTATAGAGTATCTGTTCACATAAAATCAACTTTCAATATCTCTTTATTATAACACGTTCAGTTCTGTGCCCCCACACTTGACTAACAGCAGGGAAGAGTAAACTAAAAGGCACCACTCTGTTGAGCTCTACAGTGCATTAGCAGCAAGGAGCCCTATTGCAATACGTGACCTTTTGTAGGGCTAAATTTGGTTGTTTAATTTCTTTAAGTCATCAGCTTCCCACTACCATAACAGGGTGATCCGACAATGTTCTGAAAAGATACCACTGTGTATTAGTACTGAACAACAGGCACTGATAGTATGAGTATCTGTTCAAACCTGAGAGATACCACACCCAATAGCAGAGTGCGACATAAAAGGACACTGCAGCGGTCTGAGGTGGCCATTGAAACTTCACTTCCACACCATTGCCATGTGTCCATTACCAATTACAGGGGATGATAAGGCAAGCATTAGCTGTGAGCACCTACTGTCGCCGTGCTGCTCAGCTAGTGGTGCCACTGACTCATGCATCTGCGTGGGAGATGAGACGAGACACGTCTGTCACCTCCACGCTGCCAACACCAGACTCATCCAAACGTCTACCATTCATATCAGTGCTCTCATCATGCATAAGCCACTCAATGGCCCTTAGAGATGGGGAAAAAAACCTCAAGACCCAAAGTCGATACTTCTACAAGAAACTCCGGTCTCCCCAAGGGGTGGGGAGGGGTGTGTGTGTACAGGCAATTTTTCTTGAATAAAAAGACATTAGTCATGATTTAATTGCCTTATTAGGAGTTTTTCTGTTATCAAAATGACAAAGACAGGCTTTTATAAAAATTAGGTCCCTTTGTTCTTTCCCACCCATGTGTCATCTACATAGACTGGGCCCGCACGCAGCGTAGCGGAGAAGCCTGCCTGCCACTCTCTCTCTCTCTCTCTGTCTCCCTCTCTCTGGGGGTCATTATGCAAGCCCCTCTCCAGCTCCAGTCTTCTCTAAATGAGCTGTTCTGCTTGCAGAGCGCTGACCTCGATTGAGGCGGCCTGCCGCTCCTCCGCTGGCTAAAATAAAACGGTGCCTTCCTGTGCCCTACACAGTCTCGGCCCTTACAAAAGTTTTTTTTTTATGTTACCTCAACTAAAACGGAGTCCATTAGCCTCCTGGGCTTGTGCTTGTCCATCCATAAGGGCTTTTAACTGTCTGTTAGTGGACACACTAAATTGTACTTGAAAATGAAGAGGAGAAATGGAAGTGCTAAATTCACTTCTGAAAGGTAACAGAGAACCTGAGCCTAAACGCTGAATCACATCTTCAAATCTAAAACTCTAAAAGCATCATTTAAAAAATAAATATATATATTGGTCAGGGCTTCAAGCTGGTGTATGTATCTGGTGTGATTTTCCACATTCATTAGCAATTGTAACAAACTACTTGTGCACAAACAAGTATGGTATTGCCACATCTGGCTCTACACACACACTTGCACTTGAACTAAAATCTGTAATAATTTGGTCAGTAGATCTTTCAGCAGGCATCTCTTTGCTAAGAGCGCCGCCTAGTGGATCTTTTTAAAATAGCCACTCCATGCACAGAATTGGAAAAAATAATGCAGTCATAATCAGGTAGGGGAGGAAAAGACAGCTGTTTCTGCCAGCAGGCTATACGGCAACATGCCTATGGAAGGACCTACCAGAAGCCCCAGCCGTCTATGGCACTGGCAAACACCACATTGCCTTGGTCGGGGGAGAAGTAGAGGTGTGAGTCATCCGTCTCCTCCAGGCCGGCGCTCCAGTCATACACTTGCTCCCCACTACTGTTCTCACTGGGTGCTGGCTGCTGGGCCTGGGCCTGGGCCTCTGCCTCCTTCTCAGCCCGCTCCTCAAGCACTTTGGAGGTGAAAAGGGAGCCTGTCACAGCGTTGACCTGAAACAAATAAATCAAGAACCCGTTCATAAAGTTCTAGACATGTGATTTGGCCTGGGCCTCAAGCAGTGTGCTGATACAGATGGGAAACAAGAAATGCCAACCTGTTCCAATATTTTCTTGAGATGTGTGTAAGCCTCTTGCGCGGTGAGCTTCAATTCCACAATGAGTCTGTCAATTTTATTGATCACTAGAACAGGTCGGATGTTTTCCAGCCAAGCTTGTCGTAAAACTACCTGAGTCTGGAACAAAGAAAATTGGAGGAAAAGTCATGGATTAAAAGCAATACTAGATTAAACTAACACACTAAAAGGTGCAGTACAAAAATCTGCCATTTTACTTTCTAATGCTAACTCATCTTTCTATGCCCTCATAACAGTTACTGTTAGTTATTTGTCAGTTATTACACGGTTGTTTATAATGCTGAAGAATGCTCCATTAACTTCAATGGGACATCCCAACATTCTACAGTCTGATATTTCTTGATAATGGATTGTAGTAACTATAACAGACCGCTGCTACAGAAAGTGAAAAAGAAAGTTGCCATAACCAATCAGCCAATCTGTAAGTTAACGGGCTACATTTTTTCATGGAAGCTATTATCCATTTTAATCAATGAAATTACTATGATAGCAATGATGAATATGCTTTGCTGTCATGTTACTGATGTACAGTCATTCAAGAGCCCTCTGCAGGTGTCGGGCTCCTGCATAACTCTGTCTGGAGTTATTCCACAATAATGAACGTTATTAATCCACCTGATGATTGGCTACTTCATGGCAGTTAATTCTTTTATAGTTCAGGGTTTGGTGGCTAATTCATGCCAGTTAAGTCTTTTAGAGTTCAGGGCTTGGGGATCGAGAGAGAACCGGAATTCAACCACTGATACATGCCAAAAGGACATGTCAATATTCTACATGTCAATCTTCATCATATCAAATTAAAACAGACAAGAAAGGATGTACCCCATAAAGGCTTAGTAGCCTGAGGGAAAAGACCTTAAGGTCAAAAGAACCCGAAACATTTACAAGGGTTTTTTTTTTTTAGGGTCACATGCATACAGTTACTGGAATTGTATTATTGCCAGAAAAGATTCTCTGCAAAGCTGAACCAAATTCAGTAAAGGGAAAAATTTTCTTAGTGTACAGCAGAGGCAGCTTATCCCAGCCCTGCACTGAAATTGGTCCATATGTACTGCACATTTGTACAGATGCCAAGTAAGGCTTTCAGTACTATGTGGTAATGAAAACCTATTACAAGCTAGATCAATATTTATGTTACAAAACAAGTTTTCCAAAATATTTCACATTTCCCTGTAATGTAAACTTGGGGTGAAATACTGCATATAGGACTCAACTTGTGACATTATTATTATTATTATTAGTAGTAGTAGTAATAGTAGTAGTAGAATAAGTAGTATTGCTATTCTAGTCTTTAGATTCATTATTGTAATGTCTGAATATGGGAATAATTAGAATGATCAGGCCTAGTATTAAAACACTATGAACAAAACGGGGAACTGGACATATGCCAACCTTTATGATCAATCCTTTGTTCTCTTGATCGAGATTCTTTTTGTTTTTATAAAGAAGGTTGAATTTCTGACTGACTGCTTAATTTGAGCAACTAGATGTCACAAAAGTGTCTTCTACCTGTGGACACACACCCTCCACTGCATCCACCACAACGACAGCTCCATCACAAAGTCTCACGGCTGTGGACACCTCTGAGGAGAAGTCCACATGGCCTGGGGAGTCGATCAGGTTGATGAGGTATTCATTATCACCTAAACAGGCATGATAACACAAGCCTCTGTTAGAGGTGAACTGTCTGGCTTAATGGATACAGTAGGCTATGTTAACATGAATAACTTACCAAAAGCATACTGTAATGAAATGGCACTGGACTTCATGGTTATCCCCCGGATTTGCTCATCCTCTCTGCTGTCCATGTATCTGAGCTAGTTGGAGAACACATTTTAAACACTGACATAAATATGCTACAAAAACAGGCTACTTTAAAGGAGAAGCTATACTCTGTGCGATGATCATAAACATTACTACCTTTCCTGCCAGACGACTTGATATGATGCCATTGCTAGCAACCAAGCAATCTGCCAATGTGGTTTTTCCTGTAGAAAGAGTGTGTGGTGGGGTTAGGTGAAAGCTTTCAATCTATAAAACATTCGTACATATTTTTCGGCTATACTCAGAGATATTACTACTACTTTACTTACCATGATCTACATGAGCTAAGATACAAATATTTCTTATGTTGACTGTTTTCTTTTGCAGCTGAATTATTTTGTCCAAACTCGTGTGCCCCATTGTTCACTAACGTCACCTGAAAATCAAAACGACGGAACCATTAACAGCAGAAAATCTATGCCAACTCATCTCAAACTGGCGGTATTCAACACATCACCTATTACAGCCCATCAACGTTGGTAGAAAGTTTTAAAAGTTGACAGAACAAATAACTCAGGTTTAACAATGGTTAATCGGATAGTATAAGCATGTCATAAGAAACATTAACATATTGTTTGTTCACCGTTCTCTTTAATTTGTGAAATCTTGACCTGTCAGACTATACAACATGGCAATCAATGAAGCAGGAGGCTAACATTTACCAGCACACATCATTGACGCTAGTTGCCATACAGGCTAACGGTTTTGCTAACATACAGTGCTAAGTCATTTTGATCTTTGTTAAACTGTTGTCATCTTCCCCGAGGTAAGACAGACATAGTAGGATATGGATGCACATATACTTTCACTTTTGATATATTATTTCAATAACTATGTGTCACGTATGGACAGAACACACAAACTCACGTTGTTTTTGCTGACCAGGAAGTGACGGTGTAAAAGCTGAACTTTAACCTAACCACGTCACGAACGGCGTTACCTAGAAACAGGCTTTCCAAACGTTTTGCGGTTGCTAGGGAACATAGTGCCGATGTGAGAACTCAGGCAAAACTTCAGTGACAGAAGGTTGGACGGGGGGAAAGTCCTTAAATTTCACTGCTTTCGTCTGAGAAGTGAAGAAAATGACACGGCGTTGTATTTGTGAAATCTGCAGCTGTGGGTAAGATTTGAGTGTATTTGTGCCCCTGATAATTTTGTTGTTGACCGATTCAAGTACGTTAAATAATTAATAGTAATGACAATGTGGTAACCCAATCAGAAGGCTATCGATGACCTCACCTTTCCCAGAAAATGCACGTAAAAAGTTTGGGGTATCTCTGCCTATTGCATTTTTAGCAGTGTAAGATATTGTCTTGTGCTTGCATTTCACTAAAATTAAGCAGTTATTATTATTAGTAGTAGTAGTATTACAATTATTATTCATAATGAATCAAGTCATGATTTAATGTTGTAAACCTTTTGAGCACATTTAGAGTAATAGGAGGTCCATATGCGTACTCCAAGCAGTTCAATTTCAGTTTGCTCAGCAACACCAAGTCTATCAGTCCACCACCACTACATAAGGGTGTTCCTGGCCTTAGCCATGAACCCACTTTAAGTGTCTGTTTTTGGATTAGCCTATGACCAAATTGCTACTACCCGGATGCCCATAAAAGACTCCACACCTTGTCAAATGCTCGTAGTAGTTATCAGTGGTAGATAGTAAACTCCATAGTGGGTTATGAAAAATCAAATGCACAGCCTTGCTGTTTCCGAATGTTTTTCTTATGTTTTATGTAACGCCAGTGTTGTGGAACTTGTGTTTGCATAATACATTTTATTTATAGTTCTATTCTATAATACTCTATTATATTCTATAACTACCAGGAATGCACTTACAATCAAAGATCCTAGAGCGCTACGCTCCACTCTAGAATCTTTGCTTACAATGGACTCACCCTCCCCTTCTCCACCCCATCTCTTTTTGCAGCACTTTACTGTAATATGTGCTTTCTCAACTTTTTCCAACTTACTCTAGTGGTACTCTTAGTAAGGTTTTGTAGCTTTTGGTTTTAAGTGTTGTAGCTTAAATGTTAGTCCTTTTTTGTGAGTCGCTTTGGATAAAACCATCTGCTACATGCATAAATGTTGCTATATTATATAACACAATATATCTAGTTAATACATATATCTAGTTATTTTAAGCCTACAGTAAGCCTCCAGATGGAGTGTCTGTGAATGTGAATGTGAGTTTAAAGTAGCCTATTGCAAAACAATTTAAAACTATTTATTAATGAAAATTACTTGGCTACTATTTACAATTTACTTTTTTTTCAGACGTCACCGTTGCCCCCATCCACCTACTGCACTGCACTATGGGAAGGAGAATAAACTGTGTGCTTCCACCGAATACACAGAAAAGTACCCTTCCTACGGGCATCACAATCCACCCCAAAGCATGAAGCCTAAACGGGACATTCTGGATAATAAAGGGAAAATGGATGGAACCACCACATTCAAGTACCCTTCAAAGACATGATTTTATTGTTAGTCATTTCATTTTCTAGTATTCAGTGTGTGTATGTGACTTGATCACTGTGTTATTTTTAGGTCAGATTATATTCCTTATGAAGTTCCCCCGCCGCCTGGTCGGCATAAGATTGAATACAAACCCCAATCTGGTAAAATAGACTTGGGAACCACCTACAACAAAGATTTCCCCTGCTATGAGGTTAAACCAGTCACCCCTCCCCGGCCAAAACAAAGAGTTCAAGCAATATCAGGAAAACTGGACACTGTGCCCACCTACAAAGGTAACGTGCATAGTTGCATTTTATTGGGTTTAGCATGTCCCACATATTTGACAGGTACAGAGCTCATCTCTTAGGCTAACTTTACAAACATTTAGAACTGATTAGTTCAAGTTAACAACCAGTCAACTGAAATAATTGAGTTCTATTTTACCCTATTATATATAATACACATAAAATAAAAGTAAAATGAATTACATGCATCATGGTTCATAACTTTCAAACAGTTCTATAATCTGACATGAGCCACCACATTTTGACCACCTTCCATCCAAGACAGTATTATAAGATCACCTGTTTGTGACATGTCACAGATCTGTCAAGAAAGTAGAGTTTTGTGATGAATTAAATTAAATTAATTAATAAACATTAAATGTCAGATTCAAATAAAATTGCATCAGCAAGTTATGAATTACCAAAAATGTGGTACCCATCATTTCAAAACTAAGTTGTTAATACTGACAATTTCATAAAGTCTTAAAATTATACTGCTCTATCTACACTGTTAATTCCTCTTGGCAATCCTCTTAGGGTGAAGACAGCTTTTTGTGATTCAATTATAAATCTGAGATGTTCTTCTACAGAGGATTTCCGCCAGTGGGAATTGTCAAAGCCGGAGCTCCGAAAGCCAGATGTGACCTACTGTCCTCCCTCAGCTAAATTTGGCAACTCCACAACATTTCAGGATGACTTTGCTCCAAGGGGCCTAGTGCCACGAGAGAGCTTCAAGCCTTCCAATCAGCCCAAGTTGTCTGATGCCCCATTTGATGGAGTCACTAGCAACCGGCAGGCCTATGTGCCCCACCTGCTGGAAACCAGGTTCTCCAGGCCCCCACAGGTGTATAAGCCCAGTAGTGCACCACTGCAGGACCTGACCTCCCACAAGCAGGACTACCAGGGCCTACCTGGCACCATCCCCAAGAGCTGCAAGCCCGAAAATGGCAAGGCCACCTCGGACAGCCCCTTTCAAACCAGCACAGAGTTCCGCGACCGTTTCCAGCAGTGGCCCGTGGCCTTGCCCTCACGCCACAAAGCTGAAGAGTATGTGGCTCCCACTGCCGAAATGGATTTGAGCACCACCTCTAACACATATTACACCAGGCATAATATCCAACCCTACGTGTCGGCTAAACCCTTTGCTCGGCCAGCCAGGTCCTCGGCACCATTTCAAAGCAACACCACCATGAAGGAGGACTTCAAGCCGTGGGCCTCATGCAAGCAGGACATCATCAAGAAGCCCGAGGAGATCCACAAGGCCAGCGGGAAGATGGAGGGCCTGACCACCTTCCGGGCTCACTTTACCCAGCATGCCCCGCAGCCCAGCGTCAGCTTCAAACCCCCCAACGCCACCATGCAGAGGGATGTGCCCATGGAGGACGGTACCATGTACCGCACTGAGTTCACCACCAAGAAGATCAATGTGTGCCCGGCTAGCCTCAACAGCCCCATAGGCTACGTGTTTGAGAACTGCGACGAACGCGGCCACAAGTTCTTCCGCAAGTTGTCTTCTCAAGAGGGAGGAGTGGCTGTCAACTGAAGAATTTGACACAAGTGCTTACAGCATGTGGCTCATTAAAACATGTGCCTTCTTCTAAATGCTTTGTGTGAGAGATTCAGAAATATTTAGGCGGGATAATTTAGGAAGAGGTAACACATTTATAGATTGGAGATTGTTCTGTAAAAATATAAAAATAATCAGTTAATACACACAACACGCCTGATAGCAGAACTGACACGTTGACTAATTCTGACATTTTTTAATTTGAAACATTTCACCAGATTAGATCATGATAGTTTTCTAGATTTTTATGTTGGGGTCTGCCCCAAATCACCACTTTTTAACATGACTCTGACAAATTAAACAAGTGCACTTTGTCAGTTTGTGGCTATTAGAAATTTTCAAAGTGGATTTGGTTATAATTTGTGGATGATTGTATAAATGAGGCTTTAAGGACAACTCTAGCATACCAGTGTATTTGATATACATTAAAATATAGCCTATCAGTTGCCAAATCATATGAAATTCTATTTTAATGAATAAAATAATGGACAGAAATTAATGTCACTTTTTTCAGCGCAATAATGAATTTAAATAAACCTACTGAAAACACTGTTTTATTTTTTCTCTGTTGTGTCATAGGTCATTAGCAGTAATTGTGATTAGCTGTAAGCATGTGCTGTAGTTATGTCCATATTATAGTCTCCAACAGTAAACAAACACATTACAATGGCAGATGTCAGTATCCATGTTGACTGGCGGTGTGCATGTAAGATGAGTGGTGTATTTAATACATCAAAACATTTGTGAATGTATTAAATCCATGCGTATAAAAACAAACATACAGTATATGACATTAATAAACCACACCAACAAGTGCTATATGCAGGTTTCATACTGTAATCTTCAATACAGTCCTGGCCAAAAATATTACAATGTGAACACTTGACGTATATCTCTGTCATATATAGTATAGTAACACAGCTGAGTGTACTGATACAACCCAAATCTTGTGTCCTTAAGTCTCAAAATTGCTTTCTTCAAAAAGTTAGGGCTCACTGAAGGACTACTCCTACTGTGTCCAGTGGGTAATTTCCACACAGGCTATCTTTTGGTATCTTACATTCACACCTTTGTCAGTCATACTTTGTCCTTATGCTTCCTCTGTGGTAACGTCCATCTGGTTCCTTTGGTATGGGATGAAACCATTCAGACTGGAGTCTGTGAAGAACATTCTATTTTGCTCTTTTTTTTGTTATAAACACTGATGTGAATTTCAGCAATAGAACTCTCTACAGATACATTTAAGTGCAAAGTAAAATGGTATTTTTTCAGAATAGTACTTTAAAGGGATGTTTATAGCAGTTTAATTAGGCTAAAGCTAGATTGCTTAAAACTGTTGTTTGCCATAAAAAGTATCCAATGCAGAACATTAGATGTCTTGACAACCATAAACTATAGATTAACCAATGCTCTGTTAAGTGCCTCCAAGGCATTTCAAGTTTTCTATATGTACAGAAAACACATCCCAATATTTTTGGCCATGACCGCACAATACATAACAACAACTATTTCATTCACTAAAGTCAGAGAGTACGAAAATAAAGTAAAAAAAAAAAAAAATCTACACTCAATTTACACAATATTGCACTTAAACACATTATTTACAAGACATATTTTACACTGCAGCACACCAGTACAACACAGTGGGAGAAAACTCTTTGCATTCCACTTGGCCTTAGGAACCGCTGTAACTACTACTACATCACTGATTACCTCTCAAAAATTGATGGGGGATGGAGAAAATGTACATATATCCTTTCTGAATCCAGCAAGAACATGATATTCTTTACTTAAGTAAGTACTTTACTATATGTTTTGTCAAAAGTCCTCCATATATAAAAAATAAATAAATATTTCCCCCGCAATAGCTAAGTGTTCTTGAAGGTCTTTTGATCATATTCGGATTTTCATCATTCAACCAAGTGATGTTTTTCATATTTTTGTGCAGGCTCTTTGTGCCTTCCTGAATTTGCACCCACTCAACTCCCTTCACACAAGTGAATGGTCCTTAAGGATTCTGGTCTAAATTCAGACCAGGTTTTCATACCCCTACTGATGTATTTGTTATAAATACAAATACTACACAGAGAATATGTATGTACCACTACTGAGAGACTGTTGTCAAAACATTGTTATGGTTATTGCTTCGTACAAAGTAATGGAGTAAATAGACAAAACTGTTGATCTTTTTCTGGTCATTTTTGGCCAGCTGATCCGTTTTTTGTTGTTGTGGTTTGTTTTCTTTTTTACAAAGATCGGTGGTCAAATCTTTTTGTGGAGATGTTTACAATGCTGTTGCAGAGCTGTGGTCAGAAGCACATTAAGTCAATATTTAAAAAACACAAAAGATCACTCCGTTTGCAGATATGAACGTGTCCAAACCACATAAAGATGTCCAAAACATCCTCTTCAAGAATTCAGTCAAGTCGAGGGGATTGTTTTTCTTTTTGTTTAAAAGATCCCATCTTTTCAGGTGAGTCTTTACAGGCCAGCAGCTGAACATTCTAGAAGCAGTCTGTATTGAAAGTCTGAAGGTTTCAGTAGTGAACACTAGATGGGGTGAGTGTCCACTGAACAAGACTCGCAGCATCTCTGCCTGTATAGATCCACTTGGCACAGCTGGAGCCGCTTCACCACCGCACAGTAATGCGTTGTATCCTTACACTCACCTAAATGAATGAATAAAATCATAATCAAACAAGTTATTATGTCGGTCCTGACAGCCTGCACCATACCAAAAAATGGAAATTGGTGCTTTTTGACTGACAGATAATTGAATGCTTTTTAGCTAAACTAATAGATTGATCTTTCATATGCAAGCATAGAAAGTGCACAGTTTCTTAAGTTTCCTGAGGCTTGAGTTTATCTGCCAGCGTTTCTCCATGACCAGTTGCAATGCCAGATATTATATTATAAAACTGTGCGAGGCAATGTACCGGTTTCATGTTTTACAGGGTATTTCTTCACTTGAGAACAAGTAAAAGGACTCGAGTGACATTTAAATTGCTTCACAGGACAACATAAAAGGAGTGAGGCTGAAGAAGGACCAGCACAAAGAGTCCTCTACACAGACACAGCCAGGGCTTGCCACATATGACCTTTTAAAACAGTGTGAGGGGATGCGTTTTTTTGTGTCTGTAGGTGCATGCGTGTGTGTGTGTGGATGGTGGGATGAGGAATAGGATCTTACTGCTGCAAGATGTGATGTTGCAGTGTTGCCAGGAGACCGGCCTCTGTTGCCAGGTGCAGTTCTGGTCAACCAGGGTCTTGTTAGTCCGGCGGTGGACGCACTCCACGCGGCGCGACTGGAAGCCGCTGCCGCACGCCACCGTGCACAACCGCCAGGGCCACACCCTCCAGTGCACGTCACACGCGTCTGACGAGCAGTTCTGTGCCGATGGCGGCCTAATGGGAGATAAGAAAGGATCAGACAGCACTCTCTATTAATAAAAAAAACATGTACCAACCTAAAAAAAACAAACACTCGTTAACACTCAGTGAAACACATCAAGGAATACAAATATCTATAGTCATGTGTCAAATGAACAAGGTGCAAATGTCTGTGTGTCTGTGGGCTGTTTTGTTTGAGGGAAATGCTGCAGGACAACCAATGTGCTCTCTATCCCAGATCAACTCCAGACGCCCCGCGCCGATGGAAACATTTGCATTTGAAGGATGTGATTGGTATGCAATGTGAGGCCATTGGATTTCTCACTGCAGCAGCAGCAGCATTGGAGCCAAATCAATAGTTTCTCCACAGCGAGCAGCACTGCTGCATAGAGAGTGTGTTTTTATGGCGGCTGTGGGATCCAGGTCAGCACCTGTCTTTGGGATCACATGATGTTCTGTGGCCGCTGGAGCTGTTGACATGCTTGCACATCACTGTTCGGCTCTGAGTTGCCAAGCCTGGGCCCAGACATCGCCCTGTACACTGCAAAGGCAATTACAAAGAAGTTTAAAGCTTTTTGCCACCAATGACTGTATAGCAAGTTATTGACACTAATTTGTCGGTTGTATTAATGTTTACCAAATCTGCCATGTACAAATGATTTATTTTAGTATTCTATACCTGGCCCCAAGGACTAGTCATCCATTGTGCACAGGAGTCAGTGGTGCAGTCCTCTCTGTCTACGGGTCTGGCTGAAGCTTCACAGCTGGATGGTTGCAGGATGCGCACCGTCCCCGCCGCCTCCACCTGCTGACATGTCACCTGCCTTGTCCTGACCCCACGCCCACAGGTGGAGGAACATCTTGACCAAACGCTTGACACCCAACTGCAGGACGACACCAATGAAACAAATAGAAACACCTTTAAGTGATATACGAAGATACATACATACATACATACTCTAAATGTTCATACAACATGTTCTGCATGTAGAAGAATAAGCTTGCTCTGGACTTAAATGCTGAACGTCTTCACTGAAGGCAACCAGAGGTACCGCAGTAATTTCACTGTATGGCTAAGATGTGCTAACTAAACACATTCTTGTGCATGACTTGTGAAACCCTGTATCCACCATGACAGATGTGTTATTTTTTCAAACTGGTATTTTTACTGCTAGTCACTTGAGGCCTGTCCAAAGTACAACTTGTAACTTGGGCATTATGGGTGGGTGTCAGTTCTCATATGAAGCCCTGAGTTATGGAATAGAACAGATTTGGGGCTTGGTCAGGCAAACAGGGGCAGCAACAAAGACCAGCTTTGTACGAGGATCCCCCATTGATAGTTCAGAGAAGACACTAAGCAGTTTCGCAGACTGATCTTTTTGATTAATGGTAGAGGCTGTGTGCATGGCAATAATCAGATGATGTTTTTGGCATGGGCAGGCATGACAAATGAAAAATCTTTCTTTTTTTCCCACGCACCAAGTTTTCATATTTTCATAAAAGCAACCAGTTAAAAAAAAAGAGGTTTGCGTTAAACTCCAGTGCCCTGTTGAGAAGTACTAAGACCTTCTTGAATAGGCAGGCACGCTCCAACTCTGCTAACTGGCCTCAGTTTCTAATCACAGCAGCTGATATTGATGAGTGATGACATTCAGATGGTACAGCGCGCAGACTCAATGGGCCCTGCAGGAACAATAGTGCTTGATTCATGTTGTTCGCTGAGCGTTTGCACGGCCCCTGTGCAAACAAACGTCAGGAGGCAATGACTGATGGACTTTTTCATGGGGAGAGGCAGCTTGGCTGCCGATCATAAAGCCAGGAAGAGCCCTACAGTCAAGTGGATTTCTGCCGCTCACTGCCTGGATTTTCCTCCCCTTGAATTTGTTGGAAAAAAAAAATGAGAAAAAAAAATCCTCTGCACTTTCAAGTGATCTACCAGGTCATGCGCCCGCAAGTCTAGCAGAGAGCAGAAGAAATGACAAGGAGCGTGACTATATGAGTTCTGGATACAGACCTGGTGGGGCAGTCCTTGACGTTGCAGGCCTGGGGGGAGGTGACTGGCCTGGCAAGGTGGTGGCACGTGGATGGGGGCACCTGTGTGCCTTCTGGACTGATGCAGAGGAGCTTCCTGGTCTGTGTCCCTCTGCTCCCACAGGTGGCACTACACACGCTCCAGCCTCCCAGCTGCCAGGAAAACTCTGCCCAGGCACAACACAGCACAACACAGCACAGCACAGCCATCAGAAGCATAGATGATCGCTACCAGACGTCAGCATTTACAATAAGCAGTAAGACAACACTCATGTTATGCTTTTTACGACCGAAGGGACACGCTTGGGTCACATTTGTTCTGATTAAAACACTGAGTGATGTGGTCTAACAACCATTAGGCATAATTTTTTTGTCTGCAGAAATCTAAGCAAATAGTTTTGTTTTCGGATTTTATTCTGGCCTTAATGCTGATTATGCATGCTTTCTCTTCTGCTTTTATGATTTTATGCTTCCAAGTATTTGTTTATGTTTTAAAAGGAGCTGTGTGGACCTTACAAAAGCAACAGAGAACTTGGCGTTGTCCAAAACAGAATGATTTTAATTTGCTTCAAGGCATGAAATAAAACATTGACTGGGTATTTCTCTTTTTTATTATTATTTCTGCAGGCTCTGTCTTTTCATTTTGCTTTCCAAACATAAAAAAATGAGACGTAAAGGATGAAAATTTTGTTTGTTCTACTTTTTTCCCCATCGTTTTCTTTTTCCCCTCTCCCTGTGTGAGATGCCAAATACTGACCATGACAGGCCGTTTTTGATGACTGAAAGTGCTACAATTGACCGGGTTCATTAAGGTTTAATGATAGGTCCCAGCTGTGTCCACAATCCCCGCCCAGAGTGAAATGTGAAGTGACAGCACAGAGCCCATCTTGTGAATTGGCTTTGCAAGTTCAGAAAGGTGATCTGAGAGTGGGACAGTGTGACAAAGCCAGTGTGAGAACAGCTTGGGGGCTGCAACATTATGGGTCATTCACAGATGTCGGGGTCAAATAGGGGCTAATGTGCTGACTGATCAGAACCGGTTGTACAGAGGGTGGGGTGGGTTGGGAGCGCACACAAACACATACCTTCCACACTGATCTGGACCCAGGCGGAGAGCAGCTGGGTGTCCATCTGTGTCTGGCATCTGTAGAGTCCGTCGAACCTCCCGTGCAGCGTGTTCACCTCCAGGACCCGTCCCCCCACCAGCATCCGGTGCCGCGGGCCCTGGGCCTCCTCCAGGGTCTGGTTCTGGAAGTACCACTTAATGGTTTTTCTGTGGTTTGGAACAACCGGACACCCTGAAGAGAAGCAGAGAGGAGTGGGGAGGCAGGAGAGAATGAGGCCGCCAGTCATTCCTAATTACTCCTGACGAGCCTGCTCTTGTGTGGGGGGACTGTGCCTTGCTCACCACCCCTCACCGCCCAATCCACCCACCACCCCACATCCCCCATCCCTACCAGAGCTTGCTTTCATCTGCATCCAGACCCATTAGACACGCTTTCCCAATCAGGCACCACAACACTAGCGGTCATTACAGGAACATGTGTGCCTACTGTAGATCAGAATCAATGCACTCATCCCAGAGCGCAGTTGAAAAGTTAACGAGGGACGGGAGTGAGTTAATGGATTCATCTGCAGTTCCAGTTCAGTGCGTGTCTATAAGTGATCTATCACTCACATGATCACATTTTAGTCCACAAACAGTCACAAGTTCTTTTTCTTGATAAAGGGGAAAACAAGTATAATAACTGAGGCTGATTCAAAAGCTTGTCTTGGTTCCCCAACACACAATACAACTTCTATGATCAAAGCTTGAAAACAAATTGAACAGATCATAGAGAGAGAGAGAGAGAGAGAAAGAGAGCAAAACTGATCAGAAAGACTATGTCTTGAATCCTTGACTGGCATGAGTTGACTTCTTGATTGGCTGATTCATGTCAGTTAAAGACTTCAGGTTAATTTACCAGCTTCGTAGTCATGTTGATTGTTGATTAAATGACATCACAGGGCAAAGTTTTCTCAGCTCCCCCTGCGGTCTCTTGGTGAATTTACAAGTCCAATGTAACATAGTATGAGCCTTCCTAAATCATGCTTATTACCTTGTCAGGCAAAATAACTCATCACTGGCTCCTATCTTTTGGTCTGTAATTAAATTCCACATTCCACATGTAGAGGCGAAAGTTTAAGACACTGGTGTAAGGTTTTAAAAAAAATGGTGACAGTAGGGGAGTTCTGTAATTTGAATATCCCAGACTGGCATTGAATACCTTTAAGTCTTTGAGATCATTAGAGGGGAACATTGGGATTAAGCCTATGGAAATGCTGAGTTAGATTATACCTATGCGCAGGATGTCTCCAGGTCGGACCACGGCTCTGGTGCCAATGCGTGATGCCATGAGGACTCTTTTTCGGCCTCCCTCCTTCGACACGGAGCTGTGGGCCTCGGACAACGCCTGGGTGGCTCCTGGCAAACAATCCAAAGCAATTTACTTAAACCAGGGATAAATGGAATGACCAAATGAGGAAAACATCAACCAAAACTCAACATAATGGCACCAAATTGATTTTGACAAACATGCCTGACCCAGATGGTCCCTTCATATTCAATGTATTTGATGACAGTTATTAAATTTTATATCTTTGAGCCCACACCAGTAAAGGGGCATTTTACAGAACACCACCCTTTTAAATGCATTTCTAAAAATAAAAGCAGCACTTGATTTTAACCCGCTGTCATGACGAGTGGGTTCCTTTGAGCGACTATGAAGAGACCACCCACCCACCACTGAGGCCTTTGCCTTACTGCCGCATGACTTACGTTGGTCTGTACAATATTTACAAAAAAAAAAGATGGCTCCAGTCCATCATTAATGTATATCCACTATATGACTGCGACTTCAAAAAAAAAAAAAAAATCTTGTATAACGCTAGGCAGAGTTTACCACCTTGGTAAGGACTGGCGTTGCCAGTGTTCCAACTTGGCAACCAAGCAGTGTATTTCTTTACATGATGTGCCTCTTGATGCCAATATCAACACGACACTTGTGTTGGACAGTTCTCCAGGCTCCTGTGTTACCCCTGTCACATGCCGAACCTGAGCATGACATACGATGGCCAGAGCACACCTTGGAACTCACCAGACACTTGGAGGTGGCTGGAGGCGATAGATTTTCCGATTGGGTTGGCAGCCACGCACGAGTACATCCCGTAGTTCTGGAGTGTGACGTTTTGGAGCAGCAGTGAACCGTTGAGGAGGAGACGAGCGTTGTCGTTCAGCACACCCTCCTTCTTGTGCCAGCTGACTGTTGGCTGAGGGACACCTGTTCGGAGAGAACCCAGCCCGAGACACCCAACCATCAGTCACAGCACTCAGACATATTACTCAAGGCTAATAAGGAGAGCATGCTTACAAAAGCATCTATTCATAGCACAGATCAACAGAGTAATACACCACAAAGCAGGCCTATTCACTCAAATCAGTATAACAAACGCAAATCATAAATGTCCTCTCAATTTCTCTAATATTCTTGCATGCGCATCAATGAAAAGCATATGTTGAGTTTTATTAAGCCCCCTTTACCCTCAAAAAAGGAGGTAAAAATGATTGCAGAGGACATTTAACTATTGCCAAAATTGGGGCACCCTCTAAATTGTAGAGGGGGGAAAAAGGCAGACATTGGAGTGAGTTATAGTGGGGCAGAGTGCTTAAGTAGTCCAGAGTGTTGCCTGGGGACTTTTTTTCCTCAGTAATAAGACTCATTATTAAAGACAGACACAGGTAGAGCAGGGTTCAAACACAGAGGGTCCAGCCATGACGACAGGCCTCTATTAGAGGAATCAGACAACATATGGTGTGAGGAGCTGCTTCCAGTCCAACTTCTTCATTCACATTTTGACCATTTGGACAGGATACCCATAGTGGAAATGGCTTGAAAATTGGCTTGAGGTTCATTCACATCAGCAGCAGATGGAAATGCACACAGACTCATGTTTCTTTTGGCAGAATTTTCATGAAACATGCAAATGAGTTGGATTGAATCCTGGCTACTGACTAACCTGTACCAAGCACCTGAGGAGGAGCACACACAGTTTATTTCAGAAACCTGAAGATAATAATATTTAGTCAGAGTTAAGGGAAAAGAAATCACCACCCATCACTACCCAATTCGCTACCTGCCTAAAATAACGCCTCATACATACATATATATATATATATATATATATATATATATATATTCACAGTCTACTACAGTCCAAATCACCATCTTCCCCCCACAGCCTTTTTTCAAATTAGTGCCCAAGATGTGAAGAAGCACCTTCACCCCTACTGCTGCAGCTGAACTCATCTGCATGATATTTGTCATGTAGATTCCAGCTCCTCTCCTCCCTCAGGTCACCAGAGAGACTCATCTCTCATACATACTCTATTCTCTAATGTGTGTGGCCGTTTTAATACTGTTGCACAACTTCAGGCAGCTATTTCAATAATTCAGTTGATTTCAGGAAGCAGATGATGGTAGCCTGCGAAGCGAACACCCTTAAGAAACCAATACATCTTCAACAGTATGGCAGTATAACAGAGTTTTACCATACCCTAAATGTACAAAAAGGGAAGCACATGGCATAGCACAGATCATATGGCTGCTGGCATGGAGTAAAAGACAATCGCTTGTCAGAATTGCATACTGTTGACAGATTGTTCATCACTGATGGAAGAATGTTGGAAAAAATCCTGATTCTGTCTACCACAAGGGTGAGCTGTTGTAAAGGTATTCAAAGGAATTAGCCAGTAAAGATGCATATTGCACAGTAACACATATACACACACACACACACACACGTACACAAACACACATACACACACATAAATGTGGACAGACCATTAAATACACACTTGCAATATTATGCAAGAGGAATCAGAGTAGCAGTGTTTGCTCACTAAAACTCAATTTGTGTGGAACATTATTGTTTTTTTGTCTCAAACTGTTTTGCCTAGAACAAATGTTTTAATGATTGCCACCTCATTTCCTTCAAATATAAACAATTTAATAGGATTGGCCTGTTCTCTTGCTTCAACACATACACAGTCACATACACACAGTCTTTCTGATACACACACATAAACACACACACACACAGAGACACACACACATACACACACACACACACAGAGACACACACACATACACACACACACACACATCATCAGTGTGTGCCGTCTTTGTCAGCAGTGTTTTCTCAGGCTCTCTTTGCTGACCTCCCCGACGCGGATTAAATTTCCCTTCTGCAATCAAGATGATGATGAGATCTCGCTGCTAGGCCACAGCACAGCCCCTCACTGAGCCCATGCCTTGTTTGTGACTGTTTACATTTACACAAAACCCTTAAGCAAATCTGTGACGTCCTACCGGCTGCTCCGCAAGCCCTTGTGCGTGTTTTTTTCCCCTAACTCTGCCCCCACATAAACACAGGTTGGGCGGGTCTGATAAGTGCAGGAGTTTGTGTCCCCTGTGTCTCTCTCTGCCCATCTTGGCTTCCTGGGTCGGCATTGTCAAGCTGGAGGTTCAGCAGCTGCGTCTCAGACAGACATCTTCCTATGTGTTCGAAGAGCTATGGGCTACAGCTGGCCTGAGCTGGGCCAATGAGTGACGGGCCGTATCTGCTTACGGAGAGATCCTCCGCATCAGCCCGATAGGCCCACTTGTCTTCCAAAAAAGGGGCCAAGGAGAGGAGCCATTTATTATATCTTGTTTGTTTTCCTTTTTTCCCAGCGCCCTCGCTGCTCACCCATCCTACGATGAAAAGGGGCACTCGGTGGCGACGGGCCGTTGCGGCGGGCCAAGTCGGCAGCGCTGAGGGCATTGTTGGCAGCAGGTGTTTCTCGCTGGCGGATCCCCCGGCGGCCACAGGATGAATGCAATCACTGAGCCTGAAGAAGCTGGGATCCTGTTCTCACTAAACCCCCAACTCCCGACACCGCCCCCCCTCCACACACACACACACACACACAATTCCTCCTCACCCCCCAAAAGAAAATTCCTTTTGCTTGTTGACTTTGAGTTTACACGACCTCCGTGAGAGACAGGGAGTCCATTTACAACCCTGACACGCACAGATGAGAAGAGAAAAAAAGGGGGACATGCAAAAAAAGGGCGCAGTCCAAACTTCTTCCAAAAGCTGTCACCAAATATTGTTGTTCAATCAAAACGTCGTCTTTTCTTAATTCATTGGGATTCATTTTATAGATGATGCAGGACACATAAATCCTCAGCAAGACCAATAACAACCTGAAAGGTATGTTGACTTTACAGACAATTTCTCTCCAATTACCTGGAACCTTCCCCATTTCCTTGCTGGGCTGTAGATAGGATCCATTAAACCCATGATATGTAAATATTCACCATGTGTTACTTGGGATTGTGGGATATTTCAGTCGTGACAAGAATTTAATTTATTTGTGGTATTCAGAAAGTATTCCTGGAGCGTGATTGCTTACTTGAGAAGAATAAGACCATAATACTCTCTAGCCTTTTACTGCAGTAATCCTTGTGGGCGCTAAGCAAACATCCATCAATTCTATCGATGAATCTAAACTCTTTCAAGGGAAGAATCCCTTTTTATTACAAAACGGTGAGTAACATCTAAAGACATATTCTGTTACTGACCTGTGACTGGGCAGTCCAAGGTGAGGCTGGCTCCCAGACGCACCCTGACCCAGCCTCCCACCACAACGGTCAGCACCGAGCTGTTCAGGTCAGACACATTTCTCCAAGACAGGGCAATCTTGGGGTATTCTGTAACCAACAGATGAAGGTCACAAGGTGACATTATTCTAGTTTCCAATGAGATGGGCTGTTGGAAGAGAGCAGCTTAGCTACGGCTACACCAGACGTGTAACTAAGACACTGCATTCACCTTGAGTAAAAATGGCTTTAGATGACTGGTCTATTTTTTTTTTTAAATTTGCGCTCTTGGATATGGCGTAGGCTATGTCACTAATTGCAGTGGAAGCTTATTGCGGTAGCATTCACAACAGGCACACACACAATGCTTTGGTTGCACACACGGTGTAGCCTGCCTGTAACACAAAGTATCAATGCACAATGACTTTAGCTATGGGTGTTGTTTAGTTTATAAAACAGGAAACCTTCCTGACCGTTCCCTAAAGCTAGTGGTGCAAGAAAATAGACTCTTATTATTTTTTTTCTACATTATTTGATAGCATTCTTGATGTCCATTACTGAAACCACATCCCCATGAGTGCAGCTGTGTATTTATCTCAATGGCCACTTGATTAGAATCTGTGTGCCTGCTTAGTAGATGTAATAGCAGTCATCTATGGCTGTAATCAAATAATTATAGACCTGTTACGCTATGACTGTTAAACATTTGTAATAGTAATGATAGACAATGGGAAACACACTGACGTAATGGTGTTTGTGAGCAAACCTGACCCCTGACAACATCAGTGGGTGGGTGGACATCAGTGTGCAAACTCTGTTCTGTATTTGATATACGTGCTTCATGATTTGGCTTTGCAATCCCATCAGGCTCTGCAGGGAGTGTAGGGGAGGCCTGGCTGATGGAGGCAGGCAGGCATGCAGACAGGCAGGCAGCGGAGACACTCACCGGCCAGATGGAGGGGAGAGCTCTCAGAGTCGGAGCCCAGCTCGTTGGTGGCGGTGCACCTATATTCCCCTGCATCTTCCTGGCTTGGCTTGTAGATGTGCAGACCCTCCGCATCCTGCCACAGCACCCTGGGGAGCAAGAAGGAGTCGGAGAGGGAGAGAGGGAGATAGTGAGAGAGAGTGAGATAGAGAGGCTCTCCTTAGTGACCTCATGGGGCTCTGAGCTCTTCAGCATCGAGTGCAACCAAGTGCAGAGTTACAGCTTGTGCTTCCTTATTCACGCACGCATGCCACATTAAACAATTACTGGACAAATTCACTTACGCTGGGTCAGTGCGGGGTTAAGACAACGACCACGGCTGGAGAGTGTTTCGGTTATTGCTCTCTTTCTCTCTCACTCACACGCACACACACACACACACAGGCTGGTTTCATCTTGCCTCTGATAACGCCTTTGAATGGGGGAGTGATCCATTCTAATCACACCTGGCATTCCAGAAACCGACCGGACAGACGAGCTGTTAAAATATTGGATTTCCTGGACATCAATCAGGTGGTATCCTCCACGCCTGCAAAAAAAAAAAAACGCTTCTATTTTTGGTCTTCTCTTTTGGAACTCCACAGTGCAATCACGCACTCATTGAGCAGGGAGGGCCTGACAGAGGTGGAGGTGGTGGTGTTGGGGGGTGGGGAGAAGGTAGGTGTTTATGTAGGTGATTAGAGTGTATTTATTATGCCAGGGCTATTGTGCGTGTCTGGGGCTTCCCCCCGGGAATGAACCTGAGCCGCGGCGCTGTAAGCGAGCCTCCAGACGGCCAGTCAGAGAGAGAGAGAGAGAGACTAATGGAGCCCAATAGAGCTCTCTACAGGCTGCGGCTGAGCCCAGTGGGGAGCCGGATCTGAGCACCAGGTCCCCATTAAAACAGACAGCCTGTCTGCGGCATCAGGGAGCCCTCCACCCCCCCTTCCCTGGAATCGAAGCGGATGAGCTAGGGCCAGGCCAGGCACGGACCGTGTGATCACCTCAGCAGGCCTCCTCCTGCAGCGGCAAGTGTCCTCCTCAACTCAGTGTCTTAACGGCTCGGCACCCAGCCGCTACCACACAAAGACTACAAAGTACATTTATGTCCAGCCTCTCTCCTCCGGTCATCTCCCATCCAATCTTAGTCCATCAGTCAACACTGACTAGCTTCATCTGCCACACAGAAGAATGGCATGCGCTCAGACACTGAGTGTGCCAAGACACTCATTGTGCATCAGTCACTAATAAGAGCACACAGCCAGCAGAGGATCAGGATTTGATATTAACATGGACAAAGAGAGTAGAGACCTAATGGGGATGCTGAAAGACTTAAATGCATACAAAAGAACAAGCAACTCCACACACACACACACTTCAAATATGACTTAATACAGCGTTAACACAGCCCATTAATACAGCGAGTTTGCATTAAATGAAAGTTTATGTTTTGACAACTAGAGGAGGAGAAAAGGGGCTATTGTTCAAGAGAGAAGGGATGGGAAGGGCCAGTGGTGATATATATATATCGCTTTGGAGTGTGTGAGAGCGTAGGCCAGCATAGTGGAGAGAAGGAGGGGACTGCACTATGCTGGCGAGAAGACGAGCAGGGAAGAGGGGTGCAGAGAGGGGGGTTGCCTGGTAAACGCATCCAGTGCTTTATGGCCCACTGGGGCGCAGTAAGGCCCCTGTCCTGCTCCCACACAAGCCCCTCGGAAAAGAGCATGTGGGAATGTGTGCTGGACACCTCCGATGCGCACCTCATCAATGGCTGCTGCTCTCTCAAAACACTCCTTGGTGCTGAGCACTCGAAAATGTGCTGCTATACCAGCAGAACACAAAAAGGCCCTGGATACATGTCAAAACATACAACTTACCATTTATAACGAGTTTCCCTGTTGTCAGATCAATGTATGATTATCTCATATTAAAATAAGAGGAATAAAAGTTTAACACCTTACTGCACATTATGTATTTCAGTAGTAGGCCTAATGCTATCAAACATAAGACATGAACCATATCATATAATATTTTATGACCATTGATATTAAGCAAATAAAAAATAAAAAAAGTCATCAAAACAATGTCATAAGGTAATATGATCCCAAACAGGTTTGATTTAAATGAGGTGTGGTGCCTGTCGGACCACCTGATACCGCCTCCTCTCAGAACCGTCTCCATCTTAATGGCATGATCCCAGAGTGAACAGTGGTGCTGCAAGATGAAGCTTCACGCAGCTCAAGAGTCTCTGAATGTCAATCAGATGGAGCTTTTTCACATTACAGCTCGGGCCAAAAGTAAATGCTGACATTGTAAAAGCCTAGGCGGAGACAGCTTCGCATCCACACGCTCTGCAGGGGCTCTCAGCTGCAAGAGGAGAGGAGAGGGGCCAGGCCAGAAGAAAGAGACCCCAGTGAGAGGTCACCAGACTGGGCTTCTGTACAGAGTTCTCCCTACGTTCCCCACCCACATCTCTAGCTCCATCCACTGCACTGCAGTTCACCCCCTCTGGGGAAATTAGAAGGCGCCTCCACGTGGGCAAGCCTGGAGAAACTGCTCCGTTCTCATAGTTTAACGCCCATCACTGTACTTCTATGAACCACACCAATTACAATGAATCTTTCAGGTCTAACCAAAAGCAATGACACACTCAAGCTGAACATCTGAAAACTGAACATATCCAATGCGGGCATGAGAGAAACACAGACAGAAAATGAAGGAACACAGAAAAATGAGTTTATCTGAGCAACATATTGGGGTGCCACACACACACACACTAACACACACACAAGTTATTAACTTAGCTGAACATTTAACCATACTAATGGGGGAGGTCAACTCTTTAGTCTATAATTTCACCCTAATTCGCATGCAAGGCGTGCCCCAGCAGAGGGGACTTACAGCACGGGGGTCTCCTTCATGTGGTGCACACATGGCTGCTGAGAGGACGCTACAGGGTAGGGAGAGAAGGAGCGAGGGAGGAGAAGTAGCAGAGCTGGGATTGGTGGTGAGCTCCATCTCGGGTGTTACCGGTATTTTCCATGGGTCCAAGATGACCCTGATTACAGACAGGAACCCCTAAAGGGTCCAGTCGGTGGAGACTGGTTGGCTCGCCACTCCAGCTGCAACAGCACATTAGCACAGGCGGTGCTAGCGCGACAGGAGTAAGGCTCGTCACAAGATGGTTTAGCATGGCTAAAAAAAAAAAAAAACTGTGTGTCCGTTTAGGACCATCAATCAGACCTGACTGGCAGAACCATAAGCGATAGGATTATCAGTTCCATATGCGTCGCTCTGCTGACACAGAAATGAGGTTTAAAAAAAAGGAGGTCTGGGTTTCCATGGGATGGAGCAAGCAAGAATATTAATCATCATATTCTTACAGAAGCCCAGCAAAAGTCATTCCTCTTCAGCGAGCTGTGTGGTCTTGTGCTGTGCTTCTCAGACGTACAGAAGCTCTTGTTCAGACAAAGAGAAGACAAAACATGAGCCAACATCACAAACCAGACACGGGTGGTTTCACGGCTCACTGTCTGAGAAAAAAAAGGACGCTGACTGCTGACGGGTGTTGAGCACTTGAAGCACTAAACTGCAGCCGCAACAGCTGCTGATGTGAGTTTACCTCTCCGCTTCTCAGACTGCACAAGGTTGCGTTAATTAGCTGAGGCAGATGACAGGGCGGGCAAACAGTTGAAAGGACGGCAGAAAAGGTCAGCAAAGCAGAACCTTAAAAGTCTCATCTGAGGGCGATATCTCAAAGGGCTTACTGTTATGCTTGGCCCAAGAGCCAAATCGAAGGCAAGGTTGAGTCCCCTCACACCGGCCATGGGGGCTTTTGTCGTTCACAGGGGTCCAGCAGCAGAAACTGAGGTAAACAGAGCTGCTGACTCAAAAGGGAAGGGCACAAGCAGCAGCTGCCAGACGGTAAGCTGCACATGAGCTGACCGGCAGCCCCTGCAAAAACACAAGCTGAGGCAATCAATATGCAGGCACCAGCACTGGGCAAAAACAATGTAAACACGCGAAAGCATTTGCATTCACCTCGAACTAGGACCTTTACTACAGAGATCCAGGGCACAAAAATGCACTCTGATTGCCCTAAGCCGCATGAATGAGGCTCCATTTTGAGACTGAGCAAAAGTCCACAGACCATAAATGTGTATGATCCAGCAGAACTACAGGGGGAATACAAATTTCTGCTCTGTTTGTGGGCAGCTGATGTGGGTTTAGGCATGGGTGATAGCTAGCGGAGACCCTCTCATGTCGGGAGTGTAGGCCCCTGTGCCACAGAGTCGTTGATGGATCTGTGCTAAAATGAAGTCTGCAGTGTGTTTGCTCAGCCACGAGAGCCTTAGGTCTGGCACATGCCTGGGCGGAAGGAGTGGAGACAGTGTTTAGTGACCGTCTGGCCCGTCAGGCACACTGCAGCTGAATTCTAATGTCCATTCGCAATGTTTTTCACTCTTACAAAAAGTTTATCACAATACAGTAAATCACAAAAGAAATGGAAAATAAACCACAGAGCAGACAGATTACAATCTTGTGTACTTAAAAACATCCAGTATACTATGTCCAGAGGCGCCAAGGTTCATTATGTTAAACTCCCATCACATTTTGATTCCAACCATTTAGTAAGCTACGTTAGTAAGCACAACTCTTCAGCCAAGCAGACTGTCTAATTAGTTGTATCATCAGTAGTGTGCAGGCAGAGGGAATGCTGGCAAGGACTCTCTGAACCTCTGACTGTGTCTGTACAGACAGCATATTTCAGAGCTAGTATGAAGTACACTTTGGAAGCACATTAAGGATAGGGGAGGTATTGTCTAATCTGTTCTCATACTACATCAGTAAGACTGATGTAGAACAACAGTAAAAATGCAGAATTCATACCTGTCTCTATACTGTAATGGTGCACCATCCTTGGTCCAGGTCACTGTGGGTGGAGGCACACCATGGACTGGGCAGAGGAGGGCAAGGCTGCGAGTGGCATTGGTCAGGTAGGCCACCCAACCAATGTGGATCCTCATATCCCTCTGGAAGCTCATGAGAGAGCCATGGTGCTCATGTCGTGCGATGGTCGCTCTTCTAGGACTCTTGTTCTTGTCGGCAGCGCGCTCAGAAGAGTTAGCTGTTTTGTCCTGGTGTTTGCTTCTGGAGCCTCCCGGAGTCTCTCCAGGACCCTCACCCTTCTTGCCCGACGCTCCTGGGCTGGACACATGACTTGTGTGGACTTCACTGGACTTGTGATTGGTCTGGGTGCTGACCTTGTCTCCTCCATGCGTGCTCTGTTCTGGGTTGCTGATGTTCTTAGTCAGCTCCTCGTAGTGTGCTGGGAGCAGGCTAAAAGCTCCGTTAGACATTCCGGGCCCCAAACGCCTCTCTGGCAGCTGAACAACAGGCCCTTGGGCCCCTCTGGAGCCCAGCACAGAATTGCGAAGGGCCTTCAGGGGGCCTGTGCCTGTGCCCTGGGACTGGCCCTCAGGTGAGTAGAATTCGCTCTGCTGCTGCCAGCCAGGTATCAGGTAGTCATTGTCCATACAGCGAGGTAGGAACCAGTTCTCCCCCAGAGCAGCCTCCGGGTCATCGGCGTCCCCTGTGAAAGCCTTCCCCTCCGGATGCTCTAGGATTTTGTTGTCGCTGCCGATCAGCTTGAGGATGAAGCGTGCCGTGGCGGTGTAAGCCACGCAGCGGTACACCCCCATGTCGCTGGCGTCCAGGTTGTAGATGCGTAAGGCACCGGACTTGGTAATGCCAATACGCTTAGAGGCAGGGAGGTCCCTCCCGTCCTTCAGCCAGTGGATGATGGACTTGCTGCCGTGTCGCAACGGGCACTTGATGACCACGGAGGTCTTGGGCAGCAAATAGGCGCGCCCTCCGACAGTGAAGTGGAGACGCTTCTCCGGCCGTGTCTGGATGTAGGTGCGGTGATCACTCAGGATGGTAGGACAGGTCTTCTTAGATGATTCATATTCTGCAAAAACACCAAATCACCAGGTCAGGGGAGGGTGTGACTCCTTCGAAGGAACACTAGTCACTCTTTTGTTTTGTTTTTTTACTGTGAAAGAACAGTGAAGAAAGACAGGAAATGAGTAGAAATAGAGAGAGGGTGTGTCCTCCCTTGGTCCCCACGTTTACCTGCCTGTGCCCAGCTACCCACAGCTACCCCCACAACTCACTTTTTTTACCCCTCCATAACTGCTTAGCTGTCTAGGGTCTAATTAGGACATAAGATATGCCCATCAGACAACACACAAAGCAATGGGCCCAAAACACCACTGCAGTGCAGGTAACAATTTTGGGACTGTCGACTTCAGGATATAACAAGATTAAGGTACGTTTTTTACTGTGGTGTACTGCTAATGCACTTGTGATGATCTTGTGTAAATTCTCCTACCCACTACTGCGCTGGCAAGCACAGGACTCATTACAAAAAAAAAAACACACACAAGAACAGGAACAAGACTGCACTTCGAATCCAACATGTCCAGTCCTAACACCCAATTTTGGGTCTGGAGTGGATGCGAAGTGCTGACAGAAGAGTTGATGCAAACAGAACTGGCTGTTCCAAGGGTGACACACCCTCTGCAAGCATCCAGCTCAGTGCAGAGTTCAGGCCGAGGCTACCTGATGATTCAACATTCCAAAATTAATTAAGATCAGATAAAGATTTTTTTTTCTTCCTCCCAATTTTTAATCATACAACACAGTGTATCACAAGGGGCCAAGGGCATTCTCTAAACCTCCCGCTAAAGTGTTTCATGTCTGTCTGTAGTTAACATGCTTGGCTCATAAAAGCAGACTTGATTTCAAGCCCAGTTAAGACAGGACGGGATACATGATAATGAGTGACAAACATATAAAAAACGTAAAAAGCTGCTTCAAACTACATAAAAATCTACAGGCTCTTTACATCTGGAAGGGGTCTCACTGTTAGGTTGCTTTTCAACACTGCCAAGTTTTATTTAGATTCAACTTGTGATAAATCACAGGCTTCGACTCTGAACATTAATATCCCCTCCACCCTTAAACAGGGGGACTTTTATTGCACATAGCTTGAGTACCATCTCATTTCACCAAATATGTGATAAGGTAGCAGAAAAAAAACAAGCACTAACAACCGCAAAGAACATAATTTTTAAGAGCAGACAGAACATCTACAGAATCAAGTCACAGAGAATTCATTCATGGCACGCTTGCACGGCGCACAGTCAAATAATGTTGGAGGCCTTGGTGATTCAATGGGAGAGAGCATTCACTGCATTCATGGCATGTAGGTACTGAACCACTAGCCAGGTTAACTCCAATGTAGTACCTCCACTTAATTTTTAATCTAGCTACAGTATATCAACAAATTCTAAGGTATTCAATTCTGCAAAATCTTTTTCAATGTGCCCACACTGGAAAGTAAACGTTTTCCAGTTTTCAGACACTCACAAAGTGAAAGAGTCTGATCCACCAGGCTACTGATCCACCTCCTTCTGAGGCAGCAATTTAAAAAGCCATTTTTTAATTTTTTTTTTCCCAGTGATGAGGGAACATGCTGGAAGGAAGCCCTGGTCCAGCTGATGCTCTCCATCCAGAGGTGCTTCAGTCAGCAACAGATATCATGTCATGTGCCAGGCATAGCACTGAGACAACAGGAAGAGTGAAGAGGCTTCACACCATATTACATATTATTATGGAGAGGGTGAAAGCAGGGCAAGAGGCATAAACGTTTGTTAAGTTCTGTGTTCTATTCATGCAAGGAGGAGGGGGGAAAATCCCCCTTTATGCAAACCAAAGTCAAGCCCACATATGCTCATTCAGAAGATCACCGAAAAAGTTTATCATGTGACACTCCCACTTATGCAGACCGGAACTATTCACATTTGCTCTGTAATATGTTCCTCTATCTTGGTCAGTATTCATTTGATTTTACTCTGTGGCTGACAGACAAATAGACAAATAGACAGACAGACAAACAGACAGACAGACAGATAGACAGAGGGATAGACAGATGAACTTGTGAACAATATAAGAAGCAGACAGACAAAAAAACAGATGTACAGACAAACAGACAAGCAGACAGATAATACAGACAGGCAGACATACATACACACAGACAGACAGACAGACAGACAGCAGGCACGCATAAGGGCAGGCAGACTCACTTTTGCAGGGTCCCATGCGGCAGCTCCTGATGAGTGGCGGTGGGGTCATCCCACTGCATACAGCTCTGCTCAAGGTCACCTTATGTCCTGAGGGGGTCTGTCTGCGACACACTGCCTCCCGCCGCTGCACCCCTGTGCCACATGTTACTGAACACTGCAGCACACAAACACATACACATACACACACACACACACGCACACACACACACACACACACACAACAAACTTTAAAAGATTGAAGTGTCCTGCACCTCCGTCAACCGACTGGTGTCCCTATTATTCTAACTTTTGATATGCAAAGTGCTTTATCAGTGCGTCAGTGAGAAACCATTCTGTTTCAGGAACAAAAGCTTTTTGTCAGCTTTTTATAGTGTAGCTGATACATCTCTTGTAGACCAAACATTTCACAGAGATAGAGGATGCACCGTTACACAGAGGGTTGCCGATATTTAATTCATGTGTTGAAAAATGGAAATGCTGCCCCTGAAGGGATTAATGCTGTCAATCTCACAGATCCATGAGACACGGAATGTCATCATAAGATAACATCAAGGAGGTGCTATCTACCATGGAGGCCACAAGTGCTGTAATGTCCAAGGTAGCATAGCATAGCATGCCCTTACCTTGGACCACTCTCCTCCCTCCAGACGAGGCATCCGGCAGTCATCTGTGGCACACAGCCGGTGAGACACAGGCTTTACACCTTTGCATGCAGAGTCCTTTAGCTTCTGGAAGCTTCCACTGCCCAGACGCTGTTTGCAGTAAACCTTCCGCGACTGCTTGCCTCCGCCACAGGTGTTGGAGCACTGAGATAAAGGTGGTTGTGTTAAGTTTTATATTTATATTCTGCAGGGACTGTTTATTATAAATAGCATCTCAGCTGTTGCAATATGGTGCTGCCCACAGTCAGCTGTGCAATCTATGCATCAGGACAATAACAAATGAATGGCTTCATTTAATAATTCTAAACTCCAATTAGGGAGCTGGGGCGATGGTGACGCAGGAGATAAAGGTGCTGTTCGGCAACCGCCAATCCATCTAAGTGTCCTTGAGCAAGACACCAAACCCCAAACCGTTCCCAGCCCATGACAGCCTCCACCACCAGTGTGTAAATGTAAGTGTGAATGGGTGAATGTGAGGCAAACTGTGAAGCGCTTTGACTGCTCAAGGGAGTGGAAAAGCACTACATAGAGGAAATGCATTCCATGCAGTCCATGATCCACACCATTACTTTTAGGTCCTTCTCTACTTCTAGTAATTCGAAATCTGTTTTACCTTATTGGACACAGCTTTTCAATACAAAAAGACTAGTTGAAAAGTCTAGTTAGATGGAGCATCAATGGTGAAAATATGAAACGTGGGAAATGTGCCTTTCTTTTACTCAGTCAAAACGTACACTATAGCACCATTCCTTTTTCTGAATTTCCTACAGGATAAAGTGAGTGAGTGAATGAGTAAGTATGTATGTATGTATGTATGTTCAATGCATTGAGTTTCACCTAATAGTGACATATGCCATATGTTCTTCAGGCTTCAGGCCTTTATTACCTTTTGCCAGTCCTCAGTCTCCCAGGCTGGAGGGCAGTCCACTTGGTTGCAGGCCTGCACCTCACTGGGTTTGTTGTCCTTGCAGTCCTTGTCAGGCATCTTTTTTTCCCCGTTCAGAACGCAGAAGACCTGTCGGATCTGCAGGCCCACGCCACACGTTGCTGAGCAGCGTGACCACTGGCTCATTTCCCATCTGTGCCCACACACACAAACACGTTAGAGTTTTCTGAGTGGATCTATGCCTGTATGTGCACTGAACCACATGTTGCCTGCTTGTCACACACACTCAGCTTCTTCCCAGGGGCTGTTCTCTGAGCTATTACAATGCCCAGACTCACACACTTACAGTCAATACCTTGGATTGAATTCTACTGCACACACATACATTCACTATATACTCTCTCTCTCTCTCTATCTCTCTCTCTCACACACACACACACACACACACACACACACACACACACACACACATAAACATTTGAATGGAAAATGCTTCACTGGTAAGTGTGAGTAAGGCTTTTTTTTTTTTTAATGGAGGAGCGTTGAGCTCCATTCAGCCCCCAAACTAGCTGAGGTGGGTCAGGCTTCCACTCCAACCTGCTGAGTGACATCAAGCCTTAAAGGACAGTAAATTAAACCTGCAGCCCAAGCTCATCCAGGAAGAGAGAGAGAGAGAGAAATAGAGAGAGAGAGAAAGAGACTTGCTTAAATGTCAGTTTCCTTTCACCTGTCATTTAGCTTGATCACAGTAATCGAATCTACATCTTTCCAGTCAAAAGCATTAAATCATTTTCAACATTCCTTGATTTGTGTATCCAAAATGCAAATAGGAATGAATAAATGAATATGAGAGCACTGACAGACACTATACAAGACGCTATGATTCCTTCAGTGACCATGAGGCACTGAGCCATCACTTATCTCTCCTTCCTTGCATGGAGAGAGAGAGAGACAAAGAGAGCGAGAGAAAGAGAGAGAGGGAGAGAGGGAAGAAAGGAGAGAGAGAGACAGAGAGAGAGAGATTTGCAAATGCCAGGAGTTAGGCCAAGTTTCAGCCACCTCAGTGGAACAAGTTTGGCCCCTCTGCTGCATCCTGCACAAATCCTTTAACACAGCACGACAAGGTCTCTAAATTAGGCTCTGTGCAGCCACGCTGGCGACCGTCCCCATGCAGACAGATAAGTCTTTAACTGGAGGTGGGTGGAGAGAGCTCTGGCAGAGGAAGGTTTCTGGGGTTAAGTGCATGCCAATGATTCCCCTGAGAAAAATGCTGCACATGGATCCATATTCTAAATTCAGAAAAAGTGACGAGAGATCAGACTGTTCCGTATTATCCAACTCCAGGCCACATTTTACAGCAAAAAAGAATCTAGCAGGAAAACAAACTGAAATCTATTTGAGGACAAGCAGATGAGAATACCATGTGACCTCTTGAGAACCAGCCCAAAGTCCCAGTCCCAAGTCCTGTCTGGGGTGACTGGAAACTGAACCTTTTGATCAGAAATGCCCTTTGCAAAATAGCACTGATGCTAATTGGGTAAATTTCATTACAATCAAGCAACTTGAGGCTCCGAGACACAGTTTTGCATATCAGATAAGTATAGGGCTCCGATTCGGTTTAGCGAGCATCTCAAAAGTCCAACCACTCACTGCATCATATCTGTTTACAGTGGAAAGTGATTTGTGTCTCTACGTCATGTTGCTCATAAGGTAGCTCTAGTCACGGAAGGGTAGGGTCAGAAGTGGAGTGAGTACATTATACTGCGTGTGTTTTACTTTCCAGTGTAAAAGCCTGCTGTCTCCTGGGTCCATTACCGCTCATATTTATTCCACTTTTTATATTTGTTAAGTGCTACAAAGGGCACATCACTAAAGAATGGGAGCTGGAAAGCACAGGGAAAAACAATCCAGTCCAGGAAAAAGAAGACTGGAACAGAGAGCGTTCCTGTCCTTTATGGCCCGATATGATGTGCACTTTAAGCATGAGGTCATGATTAAGTCTATTTTGACTCGTAAAGTATTCGTCTTTTTTATATGAGTTCATCAGCAAAAACAAAAACCTGAGAGAGCTCAAAAGGAAAAGTGCCGATATGAGAAATAATCATTTCTGTATCAACATCAGGCCTGACTTCATCCACACTGTCAGTCCCAAAAGCTTGCTGTCCTGCTGACATTGGCAAGGGGTCAGTTATTGGAAAAAACAAGCCCGTGTTTTCGTCAAATATCCCCCTTTTGAAAGCGGCCTGACAAGCTATTTAGGTTTAATCGGAATTCAGTCCTTGAACACAAACCAGGCCTGCTTCTCTTGCCCTGGCAAGTGAAATAAAATGGTCCTTTAACAAAAGGGGAAAAAAAGCAAATACCCCATTGGATTAATCACATTTTTGATCCTACTATGGAAAACACTTCTTTGGTCAACAAGAAATGTGACAATCAAACACATTTACTCTATTTGCTATGTCCTAAAATGAATCCTTGTAAAAATATGGCTGTACTTGGGGATTTGCTTCAAATGCATGGCAGCTGCCTTGAAAACAGTGATATTTTTAGTATGTTTACTTTCTATAAAAGTGCAAAGTTAGGAATGAAAACCTGCCATCCCATGTCCCCATGTGCCACCAAGAGGCGCCTGCATTCCTACATCACTCCCTTTCATCTTTGAGCATGTGGGCCTGTGTGTGTGTGTGGCTGTCTGCCTGTGTGTGTGTGTGTCCCTCAGCTTGTGTGTGTGTGTGTGTATGGCTCTCTGCTTGCGTATGTGCGTGTGTGTGTGTATTGGTGCGTGCGTGCGCATGCGTGTGTGTGTGTGTGTGAGAGAAAGAGAGAGAGAGAAAGAGAGAGAGAGATCAATTACATAAAACGCATATATTACATTTTTGTTGTGGATCTATTCCTATGGGTAATATTTCTCTTTAAAGAGATTCTGTAGAATGTTGCCCATCATCTACACAACCCAGTCCCAACGTCATTCCCCTAGCTTATTGATATGCGCAAGGCCGTAATTCTGACAGCATCCTAAAGGCAATATTTCTCATTCTATGCTTGACTGCAACATAAATGCTTTCACAACAAGCTACAGAGCTGAGTGTTTGCCAGCAGTATTGGACCCATCTGCTTCCTGTGTATGTTGTCAATTACTCTCACTAATTCTATATATTGTGATGGCAATTTGGTACAGGCAGGTCTGATCTTATCAACATCACTGGGCTCCGAGCTTGTGCAGTTGTTTGATGCTCCAGCCCTGTTCTCTGTAGCTCAAAATGATGTTAAGCATTTGTCCCAGAACCAAGAGTCAGTTAATATGAATGCTGCACACAGATTGTTGCATGTTCCTCCAACCCATGATAAAGAAATACTTAAATACATAAATAATAAAAGCCATAAATAAGCAGCGAATAGAAGGTTTCAGTTAAGCGGGGGAGCCCTGGTCCACAATCCAGCCAGGCGCACTGTTCAACAACAGGGACACATTGTTTAGGTTGGCGTAAACGACCGTAAAACAGGACTTTTTTACAGGAACCATGTTTCAACTCATCGGCCCATTTTGGCCAGGAGCGTGAATGCAGGGTTAGTAATATGGGTGACGATACTGGAACTGAAACTGTGTACGATATGCTTATCATGAGTCATTACCAAATGTGGGTGCATCCATGATCCTGACCACCGCTGGTAAACATGGCCTGCCAGTAAGAAGGGATGTGAGTAACTCTCTTTCTTTCCATCTTCCCTCCCTTTCATCTTTCTTTTGTTTTATTCCTCCCCCCCCCCTCCCTCTCTCTCTCTCTCTCTCTCACTTTTGCTTATACGCCCCTGGCTCAATGGACAGACACATGATCCTAATGCACACCAGAACTCTTCGTCTTCTCCGGCAGTGTGCCAGTCTTTCACTTGCCATCTCGGCCATGGCCCTACTGCTCTGACTGAGGCCTGAGGCCCTCTGGCTGTGTGGGCTGGAGGGAGTGGATGTGCTCCATGATGCTCCAAACAGCTGTGGGGCCCAGGGTCCCAGAGGATCTTCTTGTCCAATCCATCATCACTGTGTGTGTGTGTGTGTGTGTGTGTGTGTGTGTGTGTGTGTCATTGAGGCCGGTGCCATTGAGGCTTACCTTGCACCACAGGCCTCCGGGTTGCACACCCGCATCATCACGCGTGGGCGACTAGCACTGTCACACAGGGCGGTGCTCACCAACTTCCCACTGCTCAGGCACCGCGCCACAAAGATCTGTGTGCCTAGGGGTGACAGAAAACAACAACAGAGAGAGCGACAAAAGCAAAGAGGGGAGAGAGAGAAAGAGACAGAAAGAGAGAGAGAGAGAGAAAGAGAGAGAGGCAAGGTTTCAAGGCAGTTAGCGTGGGGATAACAAGGGGAAGAGAGTTTCTTCTCTTTCAGTTGGCTTTATGGGGTTAGAGTTACAGCTCACATTAGCGAGTGATCAGCAGTGAAGTAGGCCTAATCCTCCCTCGGCGGCTATTTGAAACGGAACACGAGGCCGAGCGTGAGGAGTGCGAGGGGACGGGAGCACGAGGGCCCAGCCTCTGAAGCCGTTCACTGAGCCGTGGGCGCGTTAAGCAAGAGGTGCCTGCTGCATGACTCTGACACTCATCTCTCTGTTGTCTTTCCAAAACATGCAGGAAATGTTTCCAAACAAGTGCACTTCAACTCAACTGTCCTACGTTGCACCTGTTTGTGCTGGATGAGTTGTGTTGTGTGTTGAGTGTGGGTAGTGTTTTGTGTTGCAATGCAGTTGCGATGCAAAGCAATGTGGTGTGTTTTGCTCTTGTTGTTTCTTGCTCACCTCCGCCGCAGGACTTGGAGCAGGGGCTGAACTTGCGGTAGCCCCACTGCGGCCCATGCTGCCGGTCCCGGCCTTGAGGGGGTGCCGGTGAGCCGGTGCAAGACTCCAGCTCGCACTGCCTCTGCTGCGATGGTTTCTCCTCACCATCACACTCCTCATCTGGCAGGTCCACCTCGGCCCGCGTGAAAGAGAGAAGCACACGGCACTTGACCCAGCGCTTCTGCACGCCCGGCCCACAGCTGGTGCTGCAGGGAGACCAAGGACCTGGGATGAACCTACGGCAAAACGCATGGGACACACTTAGCCAACAAGGGAGACTTCATCCTGTCAAGAGCTCTGTTTCAGTTCTGGAATGTGTGATTGAGTGGCTGAACTGCTGTATGGACAGGTTGATTTATGTGCTGTGCAATGGGTGGATGGATAGATGGCTTTGCTGATGGATAGATGACGTCTCTACTGGAAGGTTATGAGAGTGAACAAGAGTTCATTTAACTGTGCAAATAAACGTTTTGTTCATTTGGTGTGCTCAATAACTAAACCAAGTCAAAAGGAATGAAAGGTTTCCCAAGGTCAGCATTATGGACTAGATCACTGATTGACTTAATGAACAGCATTCGACCCTGTGACACAGAGCGAGGTGTCACACCCCTGGAGTTTCATTGCCAGTAGATTACAGGAGAAATTAGCATGCAAAGGCACCAAGCACACCCAGCCCAAGGCAGAGGTGACCTAACCTGCCAGGCTACAGAGTTATCCGCTGCTGCTGCTCCTGCTGCTGCCGAGGAAAGCTTGCATGGCCGGTGAAATCATCATCAGCTCCCGCTGCCCTCGTAAACACACTATGATGGATAGCATACAAAGCTACTGAACCATCACATTCAATAGCAGCGCCTTGCATCACTATTGGAATCACCGGGTGCTTTGTGTGAACTGGAAGGGTGCTGACTGAAATCTATCTGGACTCGGCGAGCAGAACAGCTTAAATAGGCTGAGAGGCTGCAGCAGTGCTCTCTCTCTCTCTCTCTCTGTCTGTCTCTCCAAAGTTTTTATGGCTGTGGGGGCCCGGGGGGAACGACTGTGGAGTGACACAGCACAGCAAAGGTGAGGAAGGGGTAATGGGAGAAGACGGCAAAGCGTTACCCACAATACCCCTGGGTGTAGGTCTGTGTGTCATGTGACTAGGTCAGTAAGTGTTATGATTTCCTACCTCCCTGGCTTCAGGCCTGCTATTATCTTTTCAGAGAGCTTCAACTGCCCTTTGCCTGAGGTACAACTCCAGTTGCAGAAATTCTGCTGACCAGCCCAGAGGACACAGCAGGAGAAGAGTGCCTCACCTTAAAAGTTCTAGGTCACCTCTTTCTATATTTTCTCTGCAAATGAAAGCAAAATTATGGTGATGGCCAATAATGCATAATTATATTCACTTCATTCCGGTTCAATTTGTTTCCACTGTATGTTGTTGCCAAAAGGCTCTTTGCGGTTATGACACGTTTGCATTGCTTTTGGCCGGTTTTGTGTTTTCTCAATTCTTGGTGGCCGTTGATAGATGTTATGACTGATAAACTTGTTCTCCAGCTCAAACATTCCACTTGTCCTGCATTGAGACAGTCAGGTGCCCTTGAAGGATCTCCCACCAAATCTATTCTTATTTCGAAAGCAAACATTTGTTCACGACAAATAAACATTTTCGGAATTGGAGGAAGTGTCTTGTTGAACTGCTGATCTGAGATGTATTTTTAGGCCATGGCTATGACCTTAAAAACATCCAAAAGGCAAAAAAGGAAGAAAAAAAAAAGGAAAAAAGAATGATGTACCCATTCCAGCTGAGGTGAGAGACAACTGAATAGAGAGCTGTGGCTTTTGAGTTTGACGAAAAGCCTGGCTCTGGCTAAACGCAATTGGAAGAAAGAAAAGCGGGGGACTTATGAAAAATATCAGCGTTCCGATTGAACCCATCAGACTTTTGGCCCGTGCAGTGCTGAAGATGGCAAAAGAATCATTTACAGAAATAGATTTGTGGGGTGACTTTCTGCAGGGCTGAAGAAAAAAAAAGTGGAAGGAAGTCTGGACTCGTATGTTCTTCGCAGACAATTCAGACGACAAAAACATAGAGCATGAACAGCAAGCGGGGGCCAAATCGTGATTTTTATGTCTTTTCCGTTTTATTAAATTCAGGCAAAAAAAAAAATAGACGAAAGAAAAAAGACACGCACACACTCACACACACAGACACATGAGTGGTGGTGTCAGTCGGCCGAGCCTGTGAAAGTATTTAAGCATGTCAAGCTACACAAGCGCGGCGTGGAAGTCAACATGCGCCTCACAGTCCTGCTGTCTAAACATTCGTGCAGCTTATGGGATTACGTTTTATGAGACCTGTAATTCCCTGAAAGCCACAACATGTCATGTTTTGACTAATGTGGGCGTGTTATTAAGGGATATCATGATGTCAGAATCAAAACGTTGTACGTGATGTAAAAAACAGATGATTAGGTTGGGTGGGAAAGGTGGGGTGTGTGTGTGTGTGGGGGGGGGGGGGGGGTTAGAGGGCTGGGGTGATGGAGATGGTTGAAAGAGAAACCTCAGGGATCGCTTGTAAAGTGCCGGTCTGAGCTTTCAGGGGGAGGGTAGAAAAGAAGGACGTGCTTGGAAACAGGTGTCAAAAAACGACAAGCCAAGGAGAGACAGAATGAGAACTATGGGGTGGAATAGGGGAGCGGCCTGTGTGTGTGTTTGTGTATGTGTGTGTGTGTGTGTGTGTTGGAGTGAAATAAAGAGCCATCAAAAGCACTATAATCTCTCAGCCTTATCATCAGAGGAAGTTGAGGAGGACTAGAAGTTGGACTGAATGGAAGCTTTGACAGAGGGGACTTGAACACCCTTATCACTGCACTGATAAGCCTGGCGTGAAGGGCCTCCTTCACATCCGACCCAAGACGTCCCTTATGACTCACACACTAAAACACACACACACACACACACACACACACATTCACTCACTCCCCCACATCCAATAAAAAATTCTGCGGCCTTTAGCGAGGGGGTTGTTCTTGGAGGGTGCCGATTACCGCATGCCTCCCACGGCTCCCCTCAAATTTAGCAACATGAGACAGCAAGCTGAACGCTGGGAGGCTGCCCGATAGAGGGAGGCTGTGAGGTGTCATTTAAGAGCACTTATCAGGGAAACGGTAGAGCTCCACTTCCCCTCCTGTCCGTGAGGGGTGAGGGAGAGGCAGGAGTGGGATGGAAAGGGGAAGCCGAGGGGGGACACAGGGAAGGGAGTTTGGTGCTAGAGAGTTCAGGGGGGGTCAGCAATGGCAGCCCCCTCTCACCTCCCACTCCCCCTCCTTAAACACATCTAACCCGCATACTTGTTCTTTATGAGGCTCAGAGATAGATGCCTTTGGTAGACCGCAGGGGCTGAACCACCGCTCTGTTCTGGAGAGCTTTCTGGCATGGCCGGGGCCTCTGCGGCTCACACGAGGGGGGTGAATGAGGGCTTTTTACGGGGGTGGGGGGCATGGGGGGCTCCAGCGATCTGTTTGCGCTCCCTCGCCTGCTATTAATGCGCGTATCGTTTCAGAGATCAGGAAGATAAGTCTAATATTAGCACAATGTGGGATTTCGGACGGGCGCACGTAGCTAAAAAGAAAAGGGGGCCGGGGTAATAAAAGGAAACTGGAGCCGGTGCCATTTCGCCGGTGTGCTCCAAGACAGCAGAAGGCCCCCGCTGGCTTTCTCTGGAGTGCGAGAAGAGGGGGGAAAATGGATTAATGATGCCTGCGGTTAGTCTGGGGCTGATGTATGGAAGCAAGGAAACCGAGGTGAAAAAGAGGAAAAAAGGAAAGAAAATGGAAAAAAGAGAAAGAAATGTCACATGAGGAGACATTGTGTGTGTGTGTGTGTGTGTGTGAGTCCAGAGAAGGACCTTGAAGGAGTTGATCAGATAGGTGCACTAGGAGAACACACAGTGAACACTGCGAACTCACTGTGAAGAGGAAGGAGTCTTCTTAAGTCAGGCTAGGGACCTGTTCTGACAATGAACCAAGGTGTACGGAGAAACTTTAATGATATTTCAAGAATTTCTAATGGGGACTCGTGGTGAACAACAAGCAGTAAGAGGAGAAAAAAAGGGCCTCTGACAGATGCGTGATCTGTGATATACTCCATTGGGTCTGAAGCCACTGTGGAAACCAGGGCACTTCAGCTCGAAAACAAACACTTGCTGGCACCAAGGCGCAACCAGAAACCCACTCATTCTGCATTCACAGTCAGTAAACCCAGGAGGTCTCCTGGGACCTTCCCAAAGAAAGAGTGTTGAAAAAGAATGGAAAGACAGACAGACAGAGGAACACAAAGCGAAGGATTGAGTGAATAAATCAGTGAGATTGAAAGGAGGGAGACACATAGTACAAGTAAAACAGAAAGGGGAATAAGATAGAAAGAGAGAGAGAGAGACAGAGGGAGGGAGAGAGAAAACAACAGAAAGAGAAAAAAATGTAAGGTGGATGATGAATAGAGAAGTACAACGAAAACTGAAGAGCAAATAGGATAGTGAGAGTGAAAGATAGAGAGTGACAGAAAGGTGAAATATGAGGTGGATGAAGATGGCTAGAGACAGGCATAACAAGAGAGAGAGATAGATAGATAGATAGATAGAGAGAGAGAGAGAGAGGACATTGATAACTCACGTGGGCTCCTCTGAGGCAGCCTTTGGCTCCTCCAGCTCATGGGCCTGTCTGAGCCAGGGCAGCTTGGCCTCCACTGGTAGGCTCTCTGCAACAGCAGGACACAACCACAACTTAGCCAACTACTTCAACAAAGTTTAACTTGCTCAGAGAGAACCCGCCACCCTCCTCCAAAATCTCCAACATGGGGCCCCATGTTTGCTTTTTTGCAATACATCTTATCTCTCAAAATCAATTTCATTTCAGCTTCAGGGTATCTTGTATTACACTTGCTTGTTATTTGACTGTGTTTGACAGGGTGTACATGCGAATTACATCTGAAATGGATAATCGCGTCCACTTGACACATTTCAACTGCGCTGCAGCAAACATTTCATTTCAATGTCAACTTTGCGCAAATGCCACATCCCCAATGCTGTTAGGCCCCACCCTGTTGGGCGATATTGGCCGCATTCAGACAGAGGTCTCCGCAGACAAGATAAAGCCTCCCTCCCTTCCTCTCCACCCTTCTCCTCCTCTTCCTCCTCCGTCTCTGCCCTCCTCAGCTGCCGCCACTGCCTCCAAACCGCCCCATCTGATTAGGAGCGACATGAAGGGGGCTGTGTGTGTGTGTGTGTGTGTGTGTGTGTGTGTGTGTGTAAGCGTGGTGCTCTTATCTCCCAGACAGAGTTGCCTGTCGCAAGGCATTTTGGCTGCAGCCTTCTGCTGTCCGTCTTTCACTGAGGTTAGAAAACACTGGGACAGTTACAAGACAGCAGCGCCACCGACCCTCCCCAATCAACCGCCCAAAACACACACACACACTCACACTCACACACACATACTCATGCAAACACACGCCACTGACCCCCACCCGTCCAAACAAAGCTAATAAATCTACAGAGAAATCTCCACACGTCCCAAAAACCTCCCCCAAATATTTATGCAAGTAACCGTTTATTGAACTACAGTGCTATCATCACAGCTTCTTATGGCTGGGAGGAGGCTGTAAAGGCAAGAGGGGAACACATGCGGCAGCCTTGGGGGTTTGGCTCCGACTCCAGGGGTTTGAGTGATGGCAGAGCTCTGCTCCGCAGTCCACACGCCATACACTTCCAAAAGTCACCAGGAATCCTCGGGAATAGACGGCGACTGAGCAAGCGAGCACAAGGGGCTTCGCTTTCCCATTCTCACAGATATAGTGTGACTTTGCTTCGTCCCCGGCTCCATTTGCATTGTTTAAACAGCATTCAGGAGTATGGGACACTGATGCTCATCCAAAGAAAGTATTTTTCTTTGTGTTTCTTTTTTCCCCTTTGGTTGCAATTACCATTCAGGACAGGAAGAGTGAGTGCTGAATATGACATGACTCAGACAGGCTATGCGACGGCGTCATTGGTTGATTCCTTGAAGCATCACCTCAGGGGCAAGAGTCGAGAGAGGCAAAGGCTGAGTGAGCAGCAAGTCTGTGTGCAGCTTTGTGTGTGTGTGTTTGTGTGTGTGTATGTGTGTGTCTGCATGTGTAACTTTGTCTGTGTGTGTGAGACAGAGAGATACAGAGAGAGAGAAAGAGAGAGAGAAAGAGAGAGTGAAAGAGAGAGTGTAAGTAGAGTGCGACACACTGTCCAGTAATACAGAATTTCTTCCCATTACTGTCCAAAGCTAAAGACCATCAGGATGACTCAGAGAAGTGGAACAATCCTGCACCCTGTTAGCAGAGTGTAAGCTAAGGACAGAACTGACTATCTCTCTGACTGTCTCTTCCTCTTGTTTTCACTCTCTCATACACACACACATACACACACACACACATTATGACAGCACTTTAATCAATACCAGATGCATGAGCTAGATCTCTTTGAGGGGTCTGCTCATGTCCAGTTGACCAGCAAAAGGAATGCTCCATGTGCCTGTGACAGTGTGAGAGGAGGAGGATAAGATATGTCCTCCCGCCCTTCAGGAAATATACTCATGACATGACATGAAATTCGTCAGGAAAGGCAGGGTGCTAATCATGTCAGGGTCATAGAGTTGATGTGCCAAGGAGCACACCAGCTGGAAAAAATTTGGACACCTTGACTGATAAACAAAGCACTTTTAACATATGGGTGTCAGCTTCCTCTGTCGCAATTCATAAAAGTGGTCAGCAAAAAGTGCATGCTGAGTAGGAACAAAAAAATAGAGCTGAACTATTTTCGTAGGCAACTCAAGTCTTAATAATAACTGAATTCTGTTCTTGTCAGTGGCCATGTGTTGAGCAGCAGAGAGAGGAGGGATGGGCGAGGCAACAGATTTTTGTTCCCTTTTGGTGTTCTTGTATTTACATAATGGACCTTGTGCTAAGGCTCCAAGATGTATGGAAGACAAATTGTCCAGAAGTGCCTTTAGTTCTATGAATACATAAGGTAACCTAGCAACAACACAAGAATTCTATTATAGTGTTATAAAGATGAGAGAGGAAACAGCGTTCTGTGCTTCACCAGATGACGCAAAGTAAGGACAGGGCTATGTGGTGACAAAAAAAACAAAAAACTAAATGGCCTCCATACCTTTTGGCTTATGGCAGGCAATGGGCACCAGGCAATCTTCTTTAACGTGGGGTTTATGTTGTGCGTTACAGCCGCCTGTATGCTGCCCTTGGTGATCGATGCATAGCACCACTCTGTAACGCAACCCGCGGCCACAGGTCACTGTGCACTGAAAGATCAACACACATTTACAATACCATTAGCTGGGTCCTTAGCCACCACACACACACACACACACACACACACACACACACCTACACTCACAAACACACACACATAATACGCCTAGCTAAGAACGCCAAAACTAAAACAAAGGAACCGAAGTCAGCAATCACAGGTTTTCGTTTACTGCTTTGGCATTGCTCCAATAGTAATTTGTTGATTTAAAACTAACAGAATGAGGTCTCACAGGTCTCCTTGGAACTAGACTTCCCTTAAAAGTTCTTCAAAATATAAAGGCAAAAAAAGACAAGATGAGTTGAATAGGGAACATTTAACTATGCCTTGGACATGCTTGGATACGCACTCATCCAAACAATAAACGTTTAATGTTTTATTATTGAGAGAAACTAGGAACACAAATGCCCAATCCACCTACACTCAGTTAATTTGAGCCTGACTCCCTGACAAAGATCTCATAAAAATTATAATTTAACATAGTTATAAAACAAAGCTGACCATACTGCATGTTGTCTCGACACTAAACAAGAGGTAAGCCTACACACAATTCTAATAGAAAACCGAATGAACAATTAATTTTTAATGAACAATTAACAATCAATTTAACAGTTCTATGAGAGTGCAGCAGTGGGATAGGAGTGTCTGTGTGTGTGTGTGTGTGTGTCTGTGTGTTACCTGGGACCACTCCATGGCCTTCCACTGGGGACAGTTGAAGGTGTTGCAGGTTTGCTGGGTGATGGGCCAGGGTGAGTGTGTGCACTTCCACTCCTCCACCTGGGTGAACTGGCCATGAACATCTTCTTCCACACACACCACACTCCGCTCCTGGGTGCCCCCGCCGCACGACACTGAACACATGGTCCACGGATTCTGCTCCCAGCTACATACAGTCACAGACACACACCCCCACACACACACAATGTCAGACACATGCACACAATCACAGACATAAGACACATAGACATACACATAATCATGTACACACACATGCACACAGAAACCCCCCCTCCTCCCTCACACACATAAATAAATGCAGTCGCACATAATCACCTCAGTCACATATTTCTCTCATGCATTGGCACGGTGCACAGGCCCGGTCCATACACACCTCTTTTAACCCACACAGGCCTGCTGCAGAAGATGCATTCTGAGCTAACATTACTACCTTGGTATATAGTAGAGTATGCCAACATCAACCCCAACTCTCGCTCTTGGGTAAAACATACCAGCATAAACATTACACTTTCCTTTCAAGGAAAACCATGGAAACCACCGTGCAAGGCTACCTGTCAAAAATACTGTTTAGCGGATACCCAAAGAGGTACAGAGGGAAGCAAAGAATTGCATGTCTTATTGCATTTGCTGTTCATATAATTTGCTTGTGATGGACATTTTCATACGTTTCTTTTATAAATAGAGAAAGGAGCAAAACCTCTAACATATGTGGCACAGCAAAGCATGCATAATGTCCATTTGGCAACGGTATAGCGCACATACTTGCTGAGCCGAGTCCAAACCATCAGGACAATCTGAATGGCCTATCAGATACCAATGACTGGTGCCAAAGACTGACATCACAGTCTGAGTAATTCAGCCAGGTGACAGCAGAAAAAAATTGTATGTGCGTGTGTGTGTGTGTGTGTGTGTGCACGTCCCTTCAATTGCTATGAATACCATGTCCATGTTATGATTAAGATTTGCAATTACCTCACACATAATAAACCTATTACAATACATTGATTTGCTTATTCAAAACTGTGCTAAATGTATTATCGGCTTATCAACTAATTTCAAATAGTGTAACTCAAATCATATTGAACCTATGGCTTTGCTCAAATGCTGCACCAGGGTTCAGTGATACTCTACAGTTAGGTCACGTGTAGGTTGAGCCCTCAAACATCTAGCTAATCTTCTTATCACATAGATTAGCTATGGAACAAGCATAATGGAAACCAAAGAACCTGTTGTTGACAAATTGGCGCTTTTGAGGAGATTAATGCCACTAAGAGTTAACCCGACTAAGAGTAAATCTATCCGCCAGATATTTTGCTTATTTAACAAACCACAAATTGCCTTTTTATCAGATTGGGAGGTGCTGAGGTTTGTGAATGAAATGGGATGAGAGTAAAAAGGGAGACTTACCGTGGTAGTGGCTGGAAATGGTCGTAACGCATTACCTTTTTTATGAAGCCACTGCTATAAAGAAAAATGTCCCATCAGCTATTGCACCCTAAGTAGGCAGTTTTTTCTTGTTTTTACAATAACAATATAGTAGCAGATTCACAGTGACAATAACAGTGTGTGCTCAGATTGTTCTTGCTGGTGTCTCTGTGTGGTGGTGTGCAGCTGTGGAGGGGATAAGCTGTATCTGGTTAAGGGTACCTGTCTGGGCAGGCGTCCATGTTACACTCCTTCAGTTTGGGCTTGGGTTTGATGTTCTCTGGGTAACCCTCGCAGTGTTGCTCAGACACCACTTTATTAGTGCGGATGTCTACACAATCTGCTGAGTTTAGCTGGTAGCCTGGGATTCACATTATGGGATTAGTAGAGGATTAAAAAAAAACAAAATAGAATGTTGACAATTAAATAGTTTAAATTACAATCAAACATTTGGTACATGAAATACTGTTACAATTTTGGGAGAGAAGCACTCTTTTGAACAGTACCCACCGCCCCCACAGGTTACTGAACAGGGGAAAAAATCAGTCTCTCTCCACTGGTTGCGGATGGGCTGGTAGAAGACGTACTGCAGCATGGTGTCTCTCGGAGCTGCATACCTCACCTGCGGAAAGGGACAGGCAGAGTTTCAGCACCATCAATCTCGCTCAGCTCGGCCCTCCCTGGATATTTCACTGTCCTTGTGTACACAGCATTCAATCAAAAACACAGTTGTTTGGACAGGCTCTGATGCCAACCCAAACTGTCGTAATCCTCCGCGACAACAATCAGGCTCTGTGTAATCAAACACTGGACACAGTCGCTTCTAAAGTGGTTCCATCCAAATTAATAATTTCAACATCAATAATGGCATTAGTGAAAGGATGAGAAACAAGGCCGTTCCCATAAGCCAATGATGTTTTCAAAGCCAATAGCATTTGAAGTGGAGGACATGTGGAGCGTTTTCTTGGCTAAAACTGACGGGCCCAAATCCTAAATGCCATGACATCACTTGTTCCAGACAAAAGACGGCATCTTGCATCTGCCGTCAGAGATCCAGCGGTCTTAACCTGCTCATAACGATGCTCGGTGAGGCCCTGGTGCCGTGCACTGAGCGCTAATTTGCAACAGAAATGCGTCATCTTAAATTAGTGAAATCCTGCAATGACACCGACGGCATGCCAGGGATATTTATTCTGTGCACTTGTGTGGCCATAAGTGCTTTGAAATTGCTTTGGAGATCATATGCACTCCGTGAGAGTCTAGAGTTACGTGAAAGCTCTGTGTAGCAAAAAGGGGGAACATATCACAAACATATTTACAGCACAGAGAACTGATGCACTGAACACCAAAGAGCACCAGCGCAGTTATTGAAAGGCTGTAAAACACACTGCACTGCGCCATATCTTGGCTCAATAACAGATGGGTCTAAAACTAAACAGGCTTGTCAGGGTCTGGAAATGAATGCCGCAAATATTGTTTAAAATACTGCCATACATTTTCCGTTCCATGGCATGCCTTTTTATTCCTTTGCTCTGAACCTACCCCCCTCCCCTCAATGCATCCCCCAACGCCATCACCCTACTCCTCCCTGCCATTGCTCCTCTCTCGTTGAACTATACCCGTCCACCTGTTGAGGCTCGCAGCTAGTGCTTACTTTGATGGTGAAGTCGGCTGCCAGGGGCCCGGGGCTACGCAGCGTCTGTCTGTCTGGGACGCGTTGGAACTCCAGGCTGGTGTTTCCCAGGACGTGCCACCCCGACATGCTCAGAACGTGCTCCTCCCGCCTCCCCTGGACGGTCTGTGCTTCCACAACTGAAAGACACATTTGATGGAGAAAGGGGAAGAAGTGGAGGGAATAAGAGGGAAGTCAGCTTTCAATCCAATGGCCACATCACTACTGAAAATTAAAGAGCCAGCTATCTTTCTGTTGGAGGATAAATGTTATATAAAAGTCTGATGATGACAATCGTTAGAAAAGTACCAAATACCAAATGTCCACATAAAAATATGTTTGTATCTTGTTTGTGAAACATTTATATGACAGGTTTATTGTTTATATTTATCAATGTTGAGAGCTTAAGCATATGCTGTTAAAGAATCTACAGACAAACAATACAAACATATGCTGTTTTAGGCTTAGTAAGATCATACATTGGTAAAAGGGTATTTTGAAAACATCTTTTTTAATAGCACAAGACCGACATGTCAATGTGCATCCAAGACTTTTTGGGCTTTGCTAACCGCTGAGCACAAATGAGTAACAGAGCAAACTCTTTGAGAGCTTCATTAACATTCCCAAACAGCTGGAATCTCCCCAGTATTTAATCACTGATGGATCAACAAGCAAGTGTTTTGAATTAACACAACAAAACATGCAAATAAAAAACGATTACCTGAAGGTGATGTTGCATAAATCTTGCATGTGGCAATCATTCAAAACGAGCCGAGTCTCTGGACTAGAAAATAAATATGTAACTAATTGAATATCCCTACAATAATCACCCTCAGCTGTGTGGTAACACATTCACGGACATTTTTCATGTCACATGTAAAGTTTGTTTAGCTTTCCCTGCCTTAACATGTGTGATTCAGAGATAAACAGTTTTGCTGACGAAGACTATCAAACCGTTCCCAGAAAACATAGCTTCCATTAAAATGATGGAGTGACTAACATTTCAGTAAATGCATGATATGCTTTCAAAATGGTTGGGAGTGCACAATAATTTCAGAAAGTATGTTACAATTTGGAATTTCACAACTTGAATCAATTAACCAATGCGTTATCCTGCCATGTCATGCATAAAAGACATTCATAATTCAAATGGTTGTGGAATAACTCCATTAAGGTTACTCTGAAGGGAAATATGATTATATATTTTCCTAATAACTTCTGAAAATATTTAGTTTTTACAGAGTTCATGAACTGGAAAAAGGGGGTTTTCTTTTTTGTGGTCTTTTTCCCGCTCTTTCTTCCTCTCTCGCATATATAGCTAGTCTCTGGGCAGTTGATAAATGATCTGGTGTAGCAATTTGAAGGTCACTCAAAATCTAGACTTTTTTTTTCAACACCCAATGGAACGCCTGTAGCTCTTTCAAGTGACGGCTGCCACCAGTGCTGCGGAGAGAGGGCCCCATGTGTGTGAGATGCTGAAGGATTGCAGACTACACAACATGCGGGCCCCTGGAAAGGGGCACTGGGAGGGGGGGGGGGGGGGGGGGTCATCTCAGGGCATCTCTCATCTGTCCTGTCTGGAACACCCTCCACAGACCAAACCACCCCACTCCCCAACCACACACTCCCTTCTCTGCCCTCAGTCCTGTGAAGCTCAAATGCTGGACTTCACAAGCCACGTTCTCTCCAAATTCAGCACCTCCAACAAACCCTGGCTGCATGGATAGCATTGTGCTCAGTGCATGCCGAACAACAGAATACACAGCACATAAATTTGACATGTTGGGAGTGGGTAAACACCAGCAGCGGACTGTTTACCATGATGACCATCACCCTTCCCACACAACTAGTATACAAAGATCAGCAAAGAATGTGCAACAATGACAAACACTTGTAGAGCAAAACGAAAACTACACAAGTTAAAGTGTCATATAGATTAGCAAAATACGCCTCCAAACTGTGAAGTTCACAAACATGAGAAAGAGAGAGAGAGAGAAAGAGAGAGAGACAAGCCGCCTTCCAGCAGCCGCACAGAGCTCTGTGCTCAGACTGCACAGCTAGGGCTTCCTCTATAAATCAGGATGGCAGCTTACCTGCCAAGCTTCCCCACCGCATGTTAGGCCAAGGAGCGGACAGAGAGTGAGTCTGAGCGAATGTGACAAAGGAAGGAATGAGCGAGAGCGAGAGTGAGGACAGAGACAAAGAAACACAAAAGGACGGACTGTGGAGCAGAAAAAAGGTGGTTGTGGTGACGTTAGGAGAGTATGTATGAGAGAGAGAGAGAGAGAGAGAGAGAAACAGAGAGATACAGAGAGAGAGAGAGAGAAAGGGGAAGAAAGTCTGTGCAGCCGAATACTATTTATGTCCAGGCTTCAACCTCACTTAATGATGGCTTTGTTTGTCTTGCAAGTGATCCCTTTCCTGAAAAAGAGATCTGTACCTGAGAATTTACAGCCGTTCTAACGTAGGGGAAAAAGCCATTCAGCTCTAATAGGAGCCGAATGTTAAACGACATTGTCAGGACCACTTAAAAACTCGGCCCTCTCCAAAAATACATCTTACCCAGATAGGCAGGGGTGGGGGGGCGGGGGGTCTGGAGGAAACACAGGAGGATCTATCTCTCACACGTATTTCACATGATTTAATAAAGAGGAAACTATTCTCCAAGTGAGCCATGGTGGAAAGCGGTGATGTGCTTTCAGCATGGTGAACTTTTCACCCCAGGGAGGGTTTCTGCGTCCATGGGCCCAGCGCAGGTTGGAACTAAGCGGCTGACTGCTTGGATAGGTGATATTTTCAAGGTGAGGATGAAGGGGGTGGGGGATGGGGGGGGGCTGAGGAATAGTGTGTGTGTGTTTGTGGGGGGGGGTTACTCACTGATGACATCAGGTCCCTTGGCTGTGATCCTCAAGTTGCGGCTTCCTAGAGGAATTTCAATCACGCTCTTGACAGCTGCGAATTGAAGCACAAACAAGAGAGAGACCAGTGGTGAGTATATACACACACTCCCTGTCTCGTGCTTGTCCTCGCCACCACTAACTGAACTCTCTGTCGTGAAAGTTGAAAAAGGCCCTCTTCAAACTTTTAAGAGCTTTTACGTCTATATACACATTGTATACATATATACAATACTTGTATAAGTTGCTAGCAGTGGCTGCTAAGTGATTCAGTCTTTTCAGAGACTGAATCAGAGTTTTTTTTCCCGACTATATACTGTGCATCCGATGTGTGAGAAGCATTCGCATAACTTAATGAATACGGCAGCATAGGAAGTTGATGTCTGAAAAAGAAAACAGGGCCCACAGCTTCAACTCTGAGGGGCCATTTAGGGTCAAGCTGCAGACTAGGCGCCTCTGTGTGTGTGTGTGTGTGCGTGTGACATATCCCATTCCTCAAGGGCCAGTGGTGCATTACTGGGCTTGGCTTGAGCACTAAGAATCCTGGAGTAGTGCTCAAGGAGTGACAGACAGACGATAAAACTTGATCTGAAAAGTATAAGCAGCTCATAACGCTCCCACTAATGGGACTTCTTACATGGCCACCCAGCAGAACTGCCACGCCTATCAACAAGCCCCTCACCTCTCTCTCTTACACACACACACACATATACACACACACACACACACACAAAAAAAAAAAACGTACAGCAAGGCCAACCTGACAGATTCATGACTACCTAAGGTCATGGAATGGTCATAGTCTAGAATACCATAGCAGCACAGATACTCCTTTTCTTTCTTGATCTCTCTCTCACGTCTCTCTCCCTCACTCTCTCTCTGTTACACACAGACAGACACACACACACACAATCACGCACACAGACAGAGACACACATACACATAAAGCGGCATGCATCATGCTGAAATTAAAAATGGCTTCTGGAGTACTTGTCTCACGCTTCAGTGACTCTGCGCATTAGGAGCCAAGTGAAAGGAGTGTGCGGTGTCGGCTGTCTGCAGAGCGGCCTTCAGGCCTGGGGAGCGGCAGACTAATTGTGATCTCCCCGCTCTCTTCCCGTCTCAGACACATGCGAGGCACTGGGCGCGGCGTGCCAGGAATGCTGGAGTGGAACGCAGAAAGGCTGCGGCTCCACTGAGCCTTCCCCAGACTCAGACGCAAACGCATCTTAGCTGCCTTCCAGTCGCACCCTCAACCAAACCCTCCACCCCAACTACACCCCCCGACACACACTCACACACACACCCATCCCATCCCCCTGAAGCACGAGGCCGTGAAACACACTGAAGTCTGTCTGACTCTAAATGGTTCTTGCCAGCACTTAACCCACTTTAAACCTTGCTGATCCATGCAGTTGCCAGGAGGATAAGGCTTTTAGGGTATTCTTCTGTGTCGTACACCACCCCCACCCAAGTATACATCCGTTAGTGGGATGGGGCTCATAATTCTTCCTTTCCCAGGATACAAGGAGACAAGCAAGTAGAGTTTGTTTAATGAAGCATTTTGGAGGCTTTTTGGAAAGTTGGCCTTTTTCCACCCCAAGAGAAACAGTCCTGGATTTTGTTGGAGTCAGAGAGTGGACCGAAGTCCAGAGTGGATGTAGTATTAGCCATGCCTATTTTCTGTTTTGTTTTAAAGAGAAGCCTCTTTGGAAATTTATGGAGCAAAAATAATTTGGAGAAGATGCACGTCAGGACTGCAACACATCAAGCCGTCCCCCGGCATGTGTGTGACTCGTCCCGGTTCAACTCTTCCTTATTTGGAGTGTAATTGATTTAGCACCTGAGACAAGACAGCAAAACTTTACACGACATCTGCTCACAATAAGGCCACATTCAGGATAATCATCCCAGATGTATTTTAAACAGCATCACAGAGTATGAAACATCATTTTTGGATGCTTTTTTAAACTGACAATTCAAAACAACTGAATTCAATGGGACTTTGGTCAGACTATAGAAGCACATATGCGGAACATATCAATGAAATTTTAAAATATGAATCACACTGCTATAAAACTCACAAAAACATGTTGCTAGCCTAGGACTATAATAAAACCTATAGATTTGAGCAAAGAACCACTGGAGTCCATATGTTAGTGGATAATGTATAGTCTCTGCGTCATTCTTGAGAAATAAATCCAGACAAGATGAACAGGACCATGACGCACAGCTTATTATATGTTTACTTGCCAAAGCGATAAACGACATTTCTACAAAATGTCTTTTTATGATTCTGCTGCCATTTTGTGGCTTCCTATGAGGAAAGCTAGTTCTCCATGCAAGCACAACCTTAATGTTTCAGGTGTTGCGTAGCAATACGTTACTTACGGTCATAGTTTACAATGAATTTCTGTCACAATGGCAGTTGTCAATGGCAGTGATCATTATTCATTTTACATAATGTGAGAACTCAATGCAGGGATGATTAATTCAATGGTCTATGGTTTTGCTGCTTTCTGAAAAGCTGTACAATAAACTGTAATAGTTCTTGCAGCAATACAACTAGATGACTGACTGGAGTTTATATAGTGTACTGTTAGTTGTTTTACAGGAAGAAACCATCCAAACAAACCAAATAAGTTATCTGGCCCGCCTGAAAATGCGAGGTCCTCTCACTCCAGCATGCCCCATGGAATAGAGCAGCCAGTCACAGATCAGTTGACATTTACGATGCAGAGGCGCTGCCATTATTTTCAAACTGGTTCCATGGAAAAGAGGAGGCCATGTCCAAATGCAACTGATGTCCAAAATGCATTCCTATCCTATGCCAGGTTGGATTTGTAAAGCTGGCCGACTTGAGTTACAGCAGGAATTTAAACAAAGATGGCATTGGAAGAGGGAAACAAACAAAAAAAAGAAAGGATGTTTCAGAGTTTAACAATTCTGTTTAGGTTTGCGGGCTAAACCTGCTTCCTCTGTCCTATTTTGGATGTGCTGTGTGTTTGTAAACAAAGCTTGTGAAGTGTGTTCTTCTCGATGTACACATACGCACTGCAGAGGTTGGTGAAGCCAGATGCACACTAAACAGAACATTTAAATATGCATTATACGTCCTGCTTTGGCCTTTTGTATTTCAGGAATGTTTGAGGCAATAAAAAAGTGAAATACAAATGAGATTAACTCTGTTCAGTGAAAATTGAAATGTTCATTAGTTATCGTTACATTTATGAACATGAAAAATGTAACCTAATAGAATATTCAACAGCAACCTGCATGTTTATGCATTTACAGTCTACCTGCAGTTTATAAATGAAAATTTGTTGTGCCCTGTCCACCATGGCAATTTCTTTGACAACCTTATCCGTTAATCCACAGATATATATACAAAAAAAACATATTCAAGATGGAAGACATTAGTCATGGCCGTCTTCAACTCACTTATTATGCGGTACCTGCTATAGTCAGGGAATTCTGCATGAGACAGAGCTTTAAGTGTCATGGCCGGTTCAGTTCTGGACTGGCAGACTCGACCAGAGTGTGATAGGGCCGCATATTTAGACAAGTGGTGCTGAGATTTTAGATCTGCCACTGAGCAGACACCTCAGGGCTCCAGATATGGCTTTTTTGAGCACCCTCCGTGTGGTTTACGAAGAATAATTTTAATACAAGGCGAGAGGTTTATAGAAAGGTTGAGTGTTAAGCTATTTTCCTATGTATGAGAGCCCTACAGCACTTTTCCCTCTGGGTATGGGCAGAGTCTTTCAACAATTAAGTCAAGCTGGAAGGGAGCCAGTGTCTATGGTGCCCCCCCCCCAAAATAAAATAAAATAAAAAATAATAAATATATAAAAATAATAATTACTTTTGGAAACGTATTCGGCAAAATCTTGGGATTTATGAGGCCAATGAAAGAAGTGAGACTCCAGTGTTGAGCTTGTCAGCTGTCACCGACAAAATAGTCTTTCCAAACAGAGAGGAGAAATGCCACATAATTAGTTTTTACACTGATCATAATTGGGCCGATACGAGAGGAAATTAGCTGCGAGTTCACGTCAGGGCTTACTTTTCCATGCAGCTATGGAGCCAACCCTGGAGGCAGGCGTGATTAATGGATACTAGAGCACAAAACGCAAAGACGCCGGAAAACAAAAAGTCAACTATAAACCCTCGGTCCTGTGCTGCACGTCCTCCTCTCTCCTTCCTCCCTTCGTTCTCTCGATTTCTTTTCGTCTTTCTGTCTCCATCTTCCTTGCAGCCGGTATGCAAGGGCCGCTACACTCCTGACAGGAATGGGGCGTAACTGCCAGCGGCTCATTAGGAGGTTTACTGCATATTAATAACGAGAGGGGCAAGAAAGCAACCAGGAATCCAGACGATCATCCAGAAAAATAAAAGCCTGGAGAGTGTGGCCTATCTGATTACCGGAGTAACATGCGGCCGCCCGGTGCCAGCTCTGCTACGGGACTTAAAGGAAGCCGGCATGTCATCGCTGCATACGGTGAATTATTAGGTAGGCGGCCTTTATTAGAGTGAGCGTAACTTGCTTGGATTGAGTTACTCCGAGATTTGGTTAAACAGGCTCTTAAAGTGAACGGCATGATGCTGTGAAAATGCCTGCGACTGCCACACTGAAACAAAAGTTCTAGTCTTTCTTCGTCTTTGAGAGCTTTGTTCCACAGGGAATTTGGATGAGGTAAATGACTGGCGCGCAACTGGCAGCCAGAGACGCTCTGATGCTAGAGAGTCAGCTGCAGCTCTCCAAAAACAATATAAAGTTCTATTTCCACTATATAACATTTGAGCACATCCCCATATACAGGCTGGCACCAAGACAAGCTTGTGCATACACCACTGCAAGACAGTGCATTGAGAGGCACTATTTTAACTATCATGTATGGCACAAGAGCAAAAAAACAGCAGGTCACCTAATTATTATAGGTGTGCCTCACATGGAAAAAAGTACAATTCGGCAGTCTCACCCAGTTGTCCAATGTTCTTGTTCATGCTAACGACAGTAATACCAAAATAAGGCCTTAAATTCAAAACCCATTAAATGGAATGTTGTAGTATTTGTCTTGAGGACCAATAGGACACATTAACATTTGGCAACAGACTTTAAACACTCAGTGATTTTTTTTCTTTTCCAAATGTAACTTACATCATGAAACTATTTATAAAATCATTTATAAAAAGCAGCAGTAAATCATGTCTGACTGTTTAACCCACATAAATCCCAGACCAATAAACAAAAAGATGTCTGCACAGACAGAGACTGCTTCACCAAAAATAAAAACACTAAAAAATCATATTTTGAGTTCTTGAGGGGCATCCAGTACCACATGGCATGAGTAACCTCTGCAAACGAGACCAAGGATGTTCACAGGAGGAATGCTAAATGAGTGTGCTGGCCTGGCAGGCCGACTACTGGAGATGTGTCCTTCATTAGGCAGCTGTGGAGAAGGCCTCGCCGGGCCCTGGAGATGTTCTGGGAAACGCTGAAGGTCTTTTTGAAGCAGCCCTCCCCCTGACCTGGAACAGCACTGTCAGGCCTTCAGAACTTGAGTACAGTAACAAATAGTTACCAGATAAATACAAAGTGCCCCAATGTCAATACCATGGGGCTTTCTGTGGCTTTGTGCAAAAATGAAAACAGTCACGTCCAAACCATCATGGTTCTCGAGAAATCTGGATGGACTTAATTTTTTAAAACAATTTACAAACTTCAAATGCTCTTGCAAGAACCGTTGCAATTACGCTCCAAGTTTAGTGTCTCAGGCAAATACCCCAAATACATAAAAAAATGTGCGCTGCACAAAGAGTACAACACCGATGGCAGCCAAAAGGCATTTTATCTAAGCATTAACTTTTATGATGAAAACTGCAATGAAAAAAAAAAACAAACCATTTGCTTTTGAGTTTTTGCAGGACAGCTCTGTCTGTGTGCAGCTGTGGCCAGATGGTATGCAGAGGGGCCTGTGTTCACAGCGAGCTGCTGCAAGCCACGAGGAAAATAACAGCATAGCCGCCAAACGACAGAGTGTGTATCTACAAAGCAGTGGCCCTAACAGCCTAAACAGGTGCCAAAAGACTAGCAAGTGAGTGCTGAGCTTGTGGGTATGCAGGACGGGTGAAGAGACTGAGCGAGCCTTTTAGCACTGTTGGTGTTGTGGGGGGTGTACCTACGTTCTTCCGGTGAGACATGCGACAGGGTCTGCCCTCGGACCAACCGGCAGGTGGATCCGTCGCCGGCACAGACTCCGCAGTTGTCCTCCTTGGCGTTGCTCGCCAGCTGTCGATCACATCCCACCTCCTGCCAACAGCAACAGAGAGGGAAGCAATAAAGGGGGTGGGAATTGCACATTACACAAACACTCAGGGTTTTCAGGAATTCTGCTTGTTTTCCAATCACTCATGCCTGCCGTTCCTTTACCAGCGGCGCTTCATATAAATGTGCCCACACTGCTGGGAGCCTGCATAGCCCCATTCTGTCAGAGTGAGGAACCGAGTGAGGAGCCAGTCTCCAGAGTCATCCATCAAAGACAACATCATCACACGGCTCTTTTCCGGCACAACTCCGGCAGGCAGCTCGGACGTGAGCCAAAACGCACCCAATGCCAAGCTCCACTTCAGTGGCATGGAGCACAGCCTCAATCTTCATTTGACATTTCACATTTGGACTGTATTTGCACGGACACAGCGTATCACCAGTGCATATATAGGCAATGTTGACATATTGAGAAATGAATATTATTACAAAAAATATGATAATATTATGTCTTATGTATTTTGGAACTATTATGATGCCTGAAAAGTTGTGGGTTCGAATCCCAGCTACCACCATTGTGCCCCTGAGCAAGGCACTTAACCCTAAGTTGTCTAGGGGAGACTGGCCCTGAACAATTGATAGTTGACAAAAAAGGTCGCTTTGGATAAAAGCATCTGCTAAATGCATTAATGTAAATGTAAAACCATCTATAGTGTATCGTGGTTACTACTGATTGTCCTTTTCCTGCATAACCCCTGTCATGGATCTGCCCAAGGTTTCTTCCTAGACTAACAAACATAAGGGAGTTTTTCCATGCCCCTGTTGCATTGTTGTTCTTGTGTGCTCCTTGCTGTAAAGCGCCATGAGACAATACTATTGTAAAAGGCGCTGTATAAAAATAATTAAATTGAATAGAACTGAAGTCTCTTCTTGGAGAGAAGAGACTCTTCCCCAACTCCTCTGGTTGGAGAAAACCTCAGATGCCCATTCAAATACAAATAAATAAACAGATACAAAACTAAAAGCATACATCTACATGGAACAGAGCTAAGAGAGAGCCAGAGGATTTTTTGGTCTACTGTACTAACTACATAAATACAAAATATGATAGGAAAACAGGAACAGTTACATGGGAACACAGATGTGAATATAGCAAGCTGTATGTCTTAACACATGTGACCTTGTACTTGGGTCTTTTACACTCACCCATAAAGTTAGTGATATTTTGTTCCCCACTCATGCATTACCCTTTCATTTCTTGTGCACTTGGCGAAAATCTCCATCTCAATGGTAACGATGAACAGCGCAGGGACAGAAAAGCAGGTGCCATGTGAAAGGCACAGCGGGGAGAACAATGGCACTGCATTGCCTCTGATGGAGGCTCCCCCCACCCCCCCATTCACCGCTGCACCTGTTTTCATGCTATGGCCAGGTATGGCTCTGTCATCCACTAATGGAGAACTGGAATGTCAGCCCACTTACTGTGCTTTAGATCATACTTTACTTTTCTTCATCTCTCTCTCTCTCCTGCTCTCTCTCCTGAATGATGTCCCAGGAGTATCTACAAAGGCATCTTTGGGTCGATTCATTCAGCGAGGATTTAACTCTTTTTTTTCAGGGGGGTGGGGTTGGTGCCGGCAGTGCCCCCCCCCCATCTTTGGGTCGATTCATTCAGCGAGAATTTAACTCCTTTTTTCAGGGGGGTGGGGTTGGTGCCGGCAGTGACCTACCCCCACCCCCCCTCCACACAAACACACACACACACACACATACCAGCTCTCCTCATCTAGTGGCATGGCGTGCTGCTGTGTGCTTCCCACAGAATTTGCCACCTACAGGAGGAATGCGGCCAAGTCTCACGGCTGAATGATGAGGTTTAAAAACTGGTTCGCACTTCCCAATGCCATGGTAAAGGCATCCAGCAAAAACAAACAGCGGAGCAATAACCAGTAGCTCCAGTAAACAGGCACATGTAAACAGTCAGGCATCATTTAGGGTCATTTTCCTAATGGCTCAGGACTCTGAGCAAATTCGACACAGCACAATGCATCCAGAGAGAGCCTGTGCAACATGGCACTGGGCAAAATGATCAAGCACATTTCGGGATTCTGATACTCTACCTCTGTCCCGGAACTGATGGGCAGGGTCGCACTGAAAACGACTCCCTCACTCTGTGGAATTATGAGATTAGGATTATGGTGGCACAATACGACGGATTGTTCAGTGACAAACACAGGTCAAGGCAAATGAAGGGGGAAAGTCACTGCCTGATGTGGTAATCTCGAGTCCCACAGTATCCGTGACATGATAATAGCCCTTACAGACATGAGCTGAGGGCCGATCCCCCTAATTATGAAGTAGCGGTCGGCCTTCCGAAAGCATGTATTTGTATTGGAAATTCATGTCAAAATCCTAAAAACTTTTCAATGGAGGGGAAAGTAATTATCCTCCCATTCCAGGAAGCAGCAGGCCTCTTTGTGAATGCGGGGCCTTGTGCATGTATTGCCTCTGAAGCTGGACTCATGGTCAGCTGGAAACTGAATCCAGACTCTGGGCAGCTTCCCTGCGAACCTAACCTTCCCTACCAACCCCCCTCCCAACCCCAGATCCAGCCCAGTACAGCCATCTCCTCTTCCTCCTCTGTCTGAGGAATGCAGGACCCCTTCAGGGGGTTGAACTGACATATGCATGTATAAATACACACACACATACACACAAAAACACACACACACACCCCTACACCTTTGTGCCTGTCTGCATGCACAATCTCTCTCTCACACACACATGCAGTACACACACACACTTACACTTATGTGCCTGTAAGCATACACAATCTCTCTCTCACAAACACATACACACACCTACACGTATGCGCCTGTATGCATGCCCAATCTCTCTCTCACACACATGCAACACACACACACACACACACACACACACACACACACATATACACTTACATCTATGTGTCTGTATGCATACACAATCTCTCTCTCACACACACACACACACACACACAGACAGACACACTGTATGGAAAATAAGGTCTGGTCGGGTCAGACTGATTTCACTGTCAGTGCCCGCCCGCCTTAGCCTCTGCAGATGCCAGGGCCAGACTACACTTGAGACCACCCCAATCACTAAAAGCACTGGTATCTAAATAAGCAGAGGCTGACGGAGAGCTTCATCCATCTAGTGCACAGGAGTTGGCAGGGCTCTCGCATTCACTCCCCTCTTCAGCACTGGAGCTGCTTCCAACAGGGCCAGTGTGCACTAAATATAGGCTCCGGGGGCTCTTGGATGGGTGACACTAACTGGAGGAATTTTTCCATGTTTAAGCTTATTATTTCATTATCTTCTCATTTTTAGGTGTATGGTTTTTTTCCCCCTAGGTTGGCTACTGCACACAGATATTTCGGTGATGTCCAAGGAGAACATCTTGGATGGATGAGGCAGACCCCAGCTCAGTGGAGGAAGTGCCGTTTGTAGGCTTCAGGTTTAATAGAGATTGATAGCATGACACGGGAAGATGACTTGGGGGACTGTAGCTGGGGCTCAGCTTTCCAAGAGAGGGGGATAAGCGCTTTCACACACACACACGCACACACACACAGTAACCAAACAGGCTCACAGACAGCACAGGAGTTGATGTTCACACTCCCCAAAGGTGCGTGTGTGAGCGTGCTGAATTTTGACACATGAAAATACTTGCAGTCATTAACTGCATGAAGCACACTGCCAGATATTTATAGGCAGTCGTATCAGGATTATTATTTTTATAATTATTATTATATTATATAGATATATAATACACATATGCTCACACTGCCTGGTGGTAAAGTGTGTGTGAGTGTGTGTGAGTGTGCACACACGTGTGTGTGTGTGAGACTTTGGCACATGAAAATCCTAGCAACCTAACCATTTACTGTGAGTCACACTGTCAGACATTTATAGATAGCCCTATCACGACAATCACAATGAATGTGATTCAAAATGCCTATTTTCACACAAATTATGCTATATTCTTAATGCACTGCATTACCTGACAGATTCCACTGATGCACATGTCGAAAGAGTCTGTTCGGCAGCGTGTGCCATCAAGGACCTTGGGTGCCAGTTCCAGCACCAGACTCTTGCCTCGTGCCTGGCACTTGAGGGCACATGGTGAGACAGGATCATTGAGGACGGGCACCCACTCGTGAAACTGACCCTGGTAGTTCATGTCGTTGTGCGCTGAGCACTGCTGGGCTCTAAAGTCCCCTGACTCTTTTGGGCAGTCCTGCAAGAGAGAGAGAGAGAAAAGAAGTAAGTGGTGGTTTAAAATGATCGACCACTGCGGGCCATTTTTCCACATGCAGCAACACAGTCCAGCTGAACACTAAGCCATGAACACTCCAGCCTGCCCACATGAATGAGTCATCCCAGACTAGGGGCTCCAAACAGCAAGCGTCTGTCACTCAAACGCTCGGCCGGGCATCTGGATATCTCGCAGATGGCAATCTTAATCAGCGCTCCCCTGTCCGTGGCGCAGGCCTTTAAACTTTTCGCTTCTAATCAAAGGGCAGCAATCAACTGCAGAGGCCCCCATGCCCATTTGACAAGGCTCAAGTGTCCTTGATTGAGACAAGACCTTATGAGATAGAGTAATTCATTATGACATATCTTCATCTCTGGGTCGATCTTGAAATAAACAGAAAATGGCTTAACTCAAAAGCAAAACCCCATCAATGCCAATTTTAGTATGTGTAGGAGGAGGAAAAAAACTCTCGCTAGCACAGTCCATCTTCTCGACTGAATTTGTTATAAATATTATGCTGGGAAGCTTTCCCACACGCTTTGATGGAAATCATGGTTCGTCTACAATAAAACCAGATGAAACCACTTCAATAGTACAAAAACACATCACCCTTTGATTAAAATAGCGTGAGAGTGACAGCAGACCTCTTGCTCCTCGAAATAGGCCTCGTGCAAATAAGGGTGGTCAGTTATACAATGGGGATGACATTAGTGGGACAGTTTCCTTTTTCTGTTCATTTATATAATGGGCAAATGGTGCAGATTTGCCATATGGTAACTCACAGAGTTGTATAAATACCCTCGAAAAAAGACGGGCTGCTCCTCTCATCATTGTACACATAACTACAGCATATACCCAGACCAGTCGGGGCATGTGATAAAGGTTGGCAGGGCTTACCATATTGCTGCACGTTCTGTAGCGGATATTTCTGCCTTCACAGTTTCTGTAAGAGAAGTGAGGATAATAAAGGTATCAGTTCACAAAGCCTGCAGCAGATTCACTCAATCAGATTTCACTCACAGGACTCTATTTATCAGATTAACACATTACCAGGGCTCAAACACTAGAAGCTTTTACCTGTTCCATAAACTGTTGGCTCATTCTACTACCTACTACACTAGACAGTGTGAAAAGTGGCCTGAAGCATTGATTCACAGTGAGATGGCTTCCACCCAGCACTTGGCAATACTATGCAAAGGAACCACAATGCAAGAGCAGGTACTTTTAGCATGTGGGGCTAAACCTCACGTTATGTGTCCCGGAACAAGCCATCCTTTTAAACACATACATGCACCATGGTGTGCTGGGCAATCATAATCAGAACGGGACTCAGTAATCGTTCAGCAATCCAGCATTGAAAACAACTCCATGCGGCAGTGCTCATAAGTCAACCATTCTGGGGTAAATACATGAGTTTTGTCTTCATGTATGCATTGGGAAGAGACAGACTACACTGATGCCATTCAGTTGCCTCCAAGTCCCAACATGCGCTGAAACAATGTAGGAATGCTTGCTAATAAATGAGGCAATTAATAGCTTGAAAACCCATAAATCATTCAAAGGCATGGTGTGCAGCCACCACATGGCTTTAAGAAAACTATGATTTCAGGGGTCTTAGCAAATGTCCAATGGCTGCCTTGGCTGTTTTTCTTCTCCTTGGACCTTGCAGTTGTGTGTATACATCATAAAACCGATGGTTGCCCCCTGAATATGACTTGAGACGGAGCAAATACGTTTTGCAATGACAAAATATTATCATATCTCATCTTATGGGGACGTGTGCAGTTGTGCAACCGCGGCGACTATCCAGCGTGCGTTTTATAGGCGAGTGGGTCCGCTCTCTGAGACGGCCTCTGACAGATATAGTGATCTTTTCTCTGTGTATGTTGCTGGAGGGGGAAACCGGAGCGCTTCCAAGGAGCTGCTGTGAGAGACATGGTGTGGAGCCGTAACTAGATCAGACAGGGCACTGGGCACGCGGGCCCTCGGCTCCAAGACCAACACTAGGCAAAGACATACTCTGAATTCCCCTTTCCTGTTGTGACTAGGGCCTGTGTTAGGACATGCCTTTCTTTCTTTTGCTTTCTTTCTTATTTCCTTTCCCAAAAGATTAGGACAGACTTAAAGCCATCCCTCTATCTTGCTGCTGTCCTGCTCCTCTGAAGATTAGCAGATGGTTTTCGGTGTAGGCCACATCAAAGCACCTGTCTTCGCAACAGCTCAGTGAACACGAACAGGTGCCTTGGCCGGAGCTGAGAGAAGCTGAAAGAGTGTGCACTATGAATCACAGTGGACCTGTTGGCTTGACTACCTCATAATCAACCACAGAATCAATTCCAGACCTCCCCATAATCAGAGGAGGATAATCAACAACTTGCAATTTGAAGAAATACACCAAAAGGCCCCTACGTGCTGTGCATCTGTTGGAAAAATGCACAGAAAGTGACTGTTGTTCCCATTCATCCTCTTGCATTCCTGCAGGAAATTAGAAAAATGTCTCCATGCAATAGCAATTACGATAATCTAATCCCAAGGTTGCGTTATCACTAGATACTCTCAGTAATCCTTGTCTCAATAAACATGTATGTCGGTTGCAAGTTTATATTACTGTATCAAATCATCAGCAATAAAAGCTGCTAAGACATAACGCAGCTGATAGCTGCTAAGTGCTGGAGTGATAAATCCTGTGCAGTGAGTGCAGGGTCTTATCTAATGTGGTTTGAACTGGGCAGGGGAGGCCTGCTGTGCGTTCTGCACAGGCACATCTGCAAGTGGTAAAGGAACCTGAGACCCCCACTGAGCAAACGTCTTCCACGAACAGGAAACATTCAATTGGAAAACAATGATTCCAAATTGACAAAGCTGAGCCATAAAGAAGCTCCTTAAGGGAGCCAAAGGAGGGTCACTCACTGCCCCCCCAAACAACTACCCCCCCTCCTCCGATTTTGGGTTTCCAGCCGTAACTGGGTGCAGCCAGGCTACAAGCCGCACAATTAGCCCCGGGCTAAAGCTGCACTGTGCTCTTTATGTGAGTTTTATATTTGACCAATAAAAAGCTCATTACTGCAGGTCTGGCAATCGTCTTAAGATACACACACACACACACTGTACACACACACAGACACACACACACACACACACACACACACACACACACATGTTATCAGCTGATGTACAGAGCATGTTATTCTCAGCAGTGGAAAAGACCATAAAAAGCTCTGCCAAGGACAAAGGGTGCCAACAAAATACTAGGTATGTGAAATTATACATATATGGCACTGGGTCCCATTGTCTGAAGATGGGTGCAGCAGACATGTTAATCCAGACACGCAGTGGAATAAATGGAAGTGGTGCAGAAACCAGTCTCTTAGCAGATGATCTGATTTACTGCCACAAGTTCACATGTTTCAGGGAAGGACTCCAGAATGTGTGGGATGATAGTCAGACCTTTGATTTAATTTTCTGCCTCACTGTCCTCATATTGGACAACAAGATTCCTCAACAAGGTGTGCCTGCAGCCAGCTGCTGTCCCCACACCACAAAAAATAATCTGGGTAACATACTTAATTCTGATAAGCACTCAGTGATTCAACCACTTAACCATCTTTAACCATCTCTTTTCTCAGAACTATACAATTACACCTACACAGTGCTCATTTTCTGTAGAATGAGTCGCTTCCCTGATCGCTTAAATTGTTATCCAATTAGCATGATGTAGCCAGACCCGTTTTCTACATGGCCTGAGAAATTCCCTCAGGAACACTAAGGAAGGTCCATGACGGGATTTTCCATGATGTCTCCCCAATGGTGGACATGCTTCTTCCCCAGTGGTGGCTTCAACATAAAACAGGGAGGTGCATCTCCACATTGGAGAGCATGCCAGGGACAACATCAGAATATTATGAGACACTGCGCGCAGAGTAATAGATGTCTGTAAGTGTACGTATGATTATGGCAATCGTGGCTAGGAGGAACGACATCGATCAGCTGAAAAGAAAACAGTAACATCAGTCATCTGACGGCACGGTTTAGTTATCTACATCATACTGAGAAAAAATCAACAAAAAAAATAGTTTTGTTTTCTTAACAAAGTTCTGCCTGATTGCACAACAAATGTAACTCAATAAAATTGATGAGGTCCTGGGTATATTGGACTTGTGCAGAGAGAACATTCTTCTGTTTATGTATATTTACGTTTATGTCTATCGGCTCTTTTATCCAAATTCATATATTTTATGTTTCTGTTATGTTATACTTTTATTATTCTTGATAATTCTTTTATTTTATGTTTCATTCATTTGATGACAGGCATAAATCAGCCATGTTGAAAAATGATTAAATTTGTTATTTCCATGTGTGTGCACTGGCATATATCAAGACTTTTCAGGTCATTAATTTCGCAAGACCTTGTATTTTGCTTCAATGTCCTTTGTTAACAAGCCACTTGACTGTTGTGTTCATTTCTGTGTGACAATGCAGAAATGATTGTTCACCAGAGGGGTCTGAATAAAACACTCAGACTCGGTCCATTAGGACCAGTTGGCTCTCTGCACTCTTTTCATTTTGTGATTTATTAAACCTTTGTACCCAACAAATATATTGAAGTCTCTTTTCAATGACATGAGGCTTTCTGAAGTTCTTGGACACAGCTGTGTAGTCTTTGTCTTAGTGTGTGTGTGTGTGTATGTATGTATATGTGTGTTTGTGCATCTGCAAGACTAAGCAGCATGTTGATGAGGTAGTCGGCGCATGACCTGACCCTCCATTCAGACATCTGCGCAGGGAGTAGGAGGCCCCACCCCCGCAGGTGCGCGAGCACTCGCTCCAGGTGCCCCAGGCGTCCCAGCCGATATCCCTGTCCTCGTCTGACCGCGTGGTTCTGGAGGCCTGCAAGGGATACACAGAGCAAAGAGGCCCGTGAACATCATCATCTTCACTTAGCTCACCGCATCCTCCTCTCTCGCTCATCCCAGTGTGACATCACCTCACAGCTATGATGAAAACAATGTGGTCTTTACAGCGTGGAAGCTGTGAGCCAATGGTCTCTGGATTTAAGGGTGCTGAGCCCATGTGGATGACAATGGAAAGTTCAATGTCTGTTCAATTGAATTAAAATGAATACCTCAGCTCAATTTCTGAACATCAACATTTCTTTTGAAAATAAGTATAAGAAAGTGAGAAACTGCATGAGAGGACTGCATTTTTGTCTGAGATCTATCCCTTAATACAAAATGGTTCTGTCATTAATATTATGGTTTATTTTCATGCAAGATGGTGAAAGGTTGAGAAGTCAAAGGGGCAAGAGGTCACATGGGCATCAATATCACAAGTAATGTTTAGCTTGCTGTGATCTGGTTCATGACTAAAAATAATTCGGTATGCTGTATTTAGGTTTTAGTATGTGTTGGCAGGACCTCGCTCTTCTAATGGAGACATATTTTCCTTCAGTGGGGTGGGGGGTTGACATTCTGCGGTACTGAAAATACATTTTGAGACGGTAACAAATTCTTCCTTTATATATCCTTTAAATGTAAAGCGCGATATTATTCTAAATCAGTGAAAAAGGCACTGAGGTTATGCGATTGCCCTCAGGAGAGACATCCCAAATGACATACACATGTTTCATCAGCACAGAAGTCCCCTTTGAAAACTTGTGATAAGGTATTGATTGCCTTGGCAAGGCTCCCTGATTTTAATGCACAACATATCTGATCTCCTGACAAACTCAATCCCACACTAAGGCCATCAGGAAACAATGCTGGAACAGAGATGCAGACAATATTCACCTTTCAGACAGGATATGAATTTCTGGTGTGCAAACAGGCGTTTCTCTGTGTATGGGAGTAATGACAGTCACTTTCAAAGCCGGGTCAATGTGGCAGAGGAGAGCTTTAGTCTTTGCATCCGCATAGTCTGGCAGAGAACACTGCATCCTCGGTATGAGAAACAGGCCACTTCCCAAGGAATACTGGCAACACTAGACACCATTTATCGTCAAAAGTTTTGGCTTGTGCCTGTGACAAGTAGGAAAAAGTGATCCTATTGTAAACACACAGAAAGACACATATACACCCTCCTCTCTGCAGAAAAAGTCTGATTCATGTCACTTTTTAATTCTTTTTTTTTGTCTGTGTTCAAACAGTCTGCCAGATATATTGGATTAGAGACAAATAAAAGTAATTAGTCAACTAAATAGGGCTCATGACATGCAAGACCCACCAAATCTGGGATAGATACTCATAATTTTGATTTAATGTAAACCATTTCAGTCAAAAAAGCTCCTTGGGTGTTAACACCTATGCCCTAATAAAAGTTGGGCTGCAGTGCTGACATGAGAAGCTAGTTCAGTAAGAGGCCTGAAGTCCATCCATTATGCAAGTGCAGCAGCAAACTGTCTTTGTTGGACTCTTCTCTCCAAATAGAGAGCAGCAGTGAGGGGAGAGGTGAGGGAAGCCCGGAAAAGGCCTCTTGGATGAACCGTGCTGTAGCAGGTTGAGCTCCCCCTCAAGCTAATTGGAACCCCCTCTGCAGGTTCTCCTCTGCGGCAGCGTATCAGGAATACCAATCAGATGCTGATATGAATCACTACACTGTTCAAGGCACTTACAAGTCAATCCATAACAGGGGCGGGGGGGGGTTCACTCAGCCGCTTTGCGCCTAGTGTACTCCAGGGGCCCCTGTCGGCTTTATCTTTCCCAGGTTCTGCATATCTTTGAGCAGAATGGTCAGGCGCGAGAACCGGGGCTTTCCTGGCGCCTGCTCCCCCCAAAATAGGAAAGTTGGCCAAGCCTTAACGTGTGATGTCAGCAGGCCCTAAGATGCCAGGGAGAAAATAGGATGCTCTAGTATTCTTTGTTACAGCGTCAGAAGAGAGAGATGGCACAAAGAGAGGTGAAAGAATTAAGGGAACAGAGAGAGAAAGAAAGAAAGAAAGAGACAGAAAAAGAAAGAACAAAAAAGAAAGTGATGAGAATTGAGTAGGATTGAAAGACTACCTTGGAAGGAAAAGTTTTATTTTTCTACAAAGCTGCGTCTTTCTCTGTAGACCTCTGAGTGGAAATCGATTTACTTTCAATTGTACAGGCTGTTATTCCTGGACGCGGCTGGTGGACAGAGGCATTTCTTGCGGCCTCATCCAAATTGCTTGCACAGGAAAAACACTAATTCCTCTGACAGCATTATTTATGCTTGGTCACCAACATTAACATTAGCCGTGCTCCCTCCCTGCTCTCTTTCACTCCGTTTAATGCGGGCGCGGGAGCCTTCGAAAACCCCTGACCTTGAGTGTAACCGTGGAGGGAGTGTTGCCCAAAAAACACTCCCTCAGTCTCTCTCTCCGCTCCGGGCGTATGGATGGAAGCCTGTACTCCACTGCGCCAGTGGGAGTGAGGGAGGCACAGCCTTGCTCATGCGTGGTGAGCTCGGCATGGCCGATGAAAAGCAAAGGGATCGACTTCAACTTCGAATTTGACTCTCGATTTGGCACTCGGCTCAACCCATTCTCAGAGGCTCTTTTGACGGAGACGAACCGTTCCTCCTCAGCTGCCCCGAAATCAGCTGAGCCTGAGACATCAAGCAATAACAACGCAGACCGGGTAGACGCAGTCCCATCCAATCCTTTTTGGCCGCAGCCTTTATGTCCATTCTCCCATCGAGAGTTCTGTGCGAGGCTACGGCATCAGCTCAGTGCCCATAGACGAGTCAGCGTTGGAGCCTGTAAAAACATAATTACATGCCCTGGGTAGAAGGCTCACTCAGCAGCCATACTGCTGCACACACACACACACTTTACACACCTCCTTATTATGTTAGAGGAGGTGTGTGCCAGAAAGCACCGGCAATGAATGAGATTGGGACACACTCGGCTACATACTCGCTCACCCCTGGACCGAACGTTTCAGGAAAACAAGGGCTCTTGCATCACCTATTGGTTCTGATTTTCCTGGAGACCCCTCATGATAAAAGACAAAAAGGAGGCTTGCTCTGCACTCTATGTTGTCAAACTGCACTGTAGTTTACATGACAATATAATTGCTGACAGGAATGATACCATTGTGGTTTGAACGTGTCGAAGTGCATTTGTGCTATTGAATGTGTCAGCAGTCAAGTCAAGTCTGTGCACTTGCATGTCAGTGTTTATGTACACATACAAGACCTTCATGTGTTTGCATGCAAGTTTGAGTCTGTGTGTGTGAGAGAGAGAGAGAGAAAATGGGAGTGTGTGGGTGAGTGCATTTGCGTGTGTCCAGCCGGGTGCGAGTGCGTTTCTGTTCCTTAATTCCATAACTTGGACGGCGGTCAGGGAAACCTGACACCCACCACTGCAGCCTGCTAGTTATAAAAGCCTGTTAATACCTGCCAATGAAAACAGGCCTGCAGCAGTGGACGCTGCTACGATTTCGCCTGGTTAGCCTCTCCTCTCGACAGCGGAAGCCATGGGAGCTGACGAGCGCCATGTCTCCCCTGCTGGGTGGAGTCGCTTCCAGGCTCCAGTCGGCTGTCTCTCTCTCTCTCTCTTTCTCTCCCTCTCTCTCCCGGTGTGACTAACCACATCATCCAGGTGCCAGTGTGGCGCCCACCCTGCTGAACTCCATCCATCTACACCACCTGTCACTCAGGGTCCCTCTCTCCCCTTTTATCACCATCAGCTCTCAGCCTCTAGGCACCTCGGGCTCATACAACACACTCACACTCACAAACACACACACACACACACACACACACACACACACACACACACACCTCTCTGCCTGTTGTTGTTGTTGTTACAACACACAGAGCTTAGAGAGAAGCACTGAAGGCTTTTCTTGTGATAAAAACAAGTCGTTTACTCTCTCTCCCTCTCTCTCTCTCTCCGTGTATGTGTGTGGTGTGCGTGTGTGTGTGTGTGTGAGTGTGTGTGTGAGTGTGTGTGTGTGTCTGTGTTGTGCTCATGTTAATGCGGGCCTGTCTGGGGTTGATTCATAAGGCTGTCTGGCCATGTGCAGGGGCTCATTAGATGTCATTAGACTCATTCTCTGCGTGATTGCAACTGAGCCGAGTCCCCCTCGGCCAGGTCAGGGACCGTCTGCAATGTGCACAGACGACATCACAACGTGCACAACTGCTCAAGTGCACAAGCAGCCACTCAGCACACAAAGAGACAGTCATGCCCTGCTAATGGTGATTAATTGAGCCATGCATATGCCCGGGGTGCAGCAGACACTATTGGACGAGGTTGAAACTCATGGGTAAACATTAAGAAAATAAGGCACCCTCCTTTCAACACCATGGTCTGATGTATACCATATACTCACATTAAAAAAGACCATGAGGAATCATGTGAGACAGTCACACTGCGTTGCGTCAACACGAATTACTCTGCACCAAAACCCTGGCTATCTCAGGCCGTATACTGTACGCCACAGGCCCGGCACACTATATAAAATCACGCATCGCAGCACGTCCAACACCCTTTCAGCGGCTGGCTCTGTCCCCACCATCAGAAACCCAAGGAGCAGGGCGTCTGTGAAGCCAGAGCATGGGCCATGTAAAGATGTGTGACTCAGAAAAGCCACAATCCTCGGGAGGACCCATTAAAGAGGCACTTGGGTGAACGTGGTGAGAGTCTGAAAGAGAGAGAGAGAGTGAGTGAGACAGATAGAGAGAGAGAGAGAGAAGAAACAGAGGCTATTCCCTTGGCAGTGTTAAGACACCACCAGGCTGTTTTCTGTCACAACGGGGCACCCTCAAATAAGAGTGTAATTACCCTTAAGAGAGGGCTTCAGGGAGGTGTCCCTTTGGTGCTAAATTGGCTTTCTTTGATTATTTTTTCCTGGGAAAATGGGTCAGCCTCGAGAGTTTCACTTGTTTTTATTATTGTTATTTTTACTAGATCATGCCACTAAAGGTTCAGACCACACGCTTCTTACACATCAGCTGCTTGAGTTTTAAAAAATTATTTGCAGCACAGCTGCGAAATAATCAACGGGAAGCCTTTCATAATTAATGAACGACTGCCATCATACTCTCATCTCAGTCATAGTCTAATCATCTGAAGCAGTGTGCAGAACAGAATGGAACAGAGAATGCACAACCTAAATACCACACACCCCATTAGAATTGGTATAATTGATTGTCAACATTCAAAAGTAATAAAATTAAGACTCACAAGTTAATCGTCGTTATTGAGAGACATATTTCATCGAAAAACCATATGTGACTGAGCAAACAGGCTTCCAATGGTGGTGGTTCAGTAATAAACACATTAACATGGGCCTTGATTGATTCTGCCGCTGGCAAAGTTCCTGGCTGGTGACAGTCCAGAGAGACAGCCATCTGTACAGAACCCAGAGGCTGATGAACTTAGACGTGGGGGCGGTGACTTAGAGAGAGATAGAGAGAGAGAAAGAAAGTGAGTGTGTGTGTATGAGAGAGAAAGAGAGAGAGGAAGAGAGAGGGAGAGAGAGGGAGGGAGAAACAGAGAGAGTTAGAAAGAAAGTGAGTGTGTGTGTGTGAGAGAGGGAGAAACAGAGAGAGATCCAGACAGAACTCGCCCCCACAATGCACCACAAGACAGGGAGAGAACAGACTGATAAGAGAGAGACAGATGAAAACAGAGAGGAAGAGGGACAGGCAGAGTTATGTTTATAAATGTATATTTATATATGTGCACATTTGTGAATGTGACATGTGCATGTGTACGTGTGTGTGTGTGTGTGTGTGTGTGTTTGCTAAGGGAGAGAGAGAGACCAGGAGAGGGGTCTAACAGACAGAGATAAGGGTCCAAGGCTGCTGTCTGTAGATCTCTGCCTCCTCAGTCTTGCACAGGCAGCCGGCCTCGAGGGAACCTCCAACGGAACTCTCTCATCAATCATATCTCAGCTCCAGATGTGTTTGTGTGTGTTCAGCCTGTGAGTGACTCTGTGTGTGTGTGTGTGTTCAGTGGGAGAGTTAGCGCAAGCGCCTAAAACAACGTCTGTGAGACTGCTTGTACGTGTGTGTGTGTGTGTGTCCAAGCGCGGAGGTGGATGAGGGAACAACAGGTCCGTGAGGTCTGTGAAATAGAAGGTGCTGTCAGTGTGGGAGCACTGGAGAATTGGAGCTCAGCTCACTGCTAACATAGACACAGTGCACACAGAGCACTTCGATCTCGGCCACAGCAGCGACTTCAACATCTGTGTTCGTTGAAAATCAGCCCCCAGTGCAAGAAGAACTGCATCTGAGCCATCCACCACAGCACTGACCTTGTGTCAGCAAAGTCCTTATCCAAAGACCAGTGTGTCAGTCATCCTCTACCCACAACACACTGCTCTCTCTGTCCAACGCCGATGACTGTTCTAACAAGCTCTGACAAACAAAAATGCTAGGACCATGCCCCCCCCCTTCCATCTCAGAGATCAAAGCTAGCAACAAACCGACCCATATGGAGGGTTCGTATTGTGGAATATTGTACAGAGCACAAGTCCAATAATCAGCTTGTCAAAAGCAGTCATGCTTTAGAGGAAAAAGTCTGCGGCAAATGACAAATACGTGGCCATCTGTGGCTATCTGTCAAATTAGAATGGGAATATTCAGTTCATACTGAAGTATGCATGGTGCCTTCAAGCATACAACACTATTAACACCGCTCTTCAAAAAGAACATGAAGTGGGAAAAAGTTAGTGGTAGAAAGAAACAACTTGACATGTAGAAAGGTTCTCTTCTGTGCTGGGGTGGATGCTCTGTAAACAGGAAGTCTCTTCCTTTCTTAGAGAGAGAGAAAGAGACATGGAGACAGAGAGAGAGAGAAAGAGAGAAGAGAGAGAGAGAGAGACAGAGAGAGAGTGATGTCATTTATTTTCTTTAAGTTTCCCCAGATAACATTTGGGTGTTTCTTCCTCCCCCAGGTCTATTCTGGGACATTCTGTTGGCTCCTCATCCCTGTCTGTTTACGGCAAACACAGTCAGGAAGAGAACAAGGTGAGTCACTGGTGTGTAGGATCCATCAAGCAAACTACTAGTAATGAACACTATATATGTCTACCGATCAAGTTCTCCACACAAACAAGTGATTGGCACAAAGGGGAAAACTTCCAAAGTAATTGTGCAGCGCAAAGGCATGCAGCACTAGATATGTAGGCCTCTTGTTTTTTATTACCAAATGTCCCTTGCACAAGACGGTGATCCACGGCAAACTGCTGAATACTGCCAGTCCCCATTTTGGTGATGGATTATCTTTGATGGTTGCGCACAGGCATACCACTGAAGGGAGCGCTGAGTCAGCGATCATAAATCCCCTCAGCATAACAAGCTGCGGGTCGGCCCACTGACAAGAACTCCGCCATTGTGAAGTCTGATGGCAAAACATCATGTCACATGAACAAATTTACACATACTCGACTCATATACACACACACAAACACACACACACACATGTGCACACACACGAACATGGGATCTCAAAGGCCACATAAGTAGTAAATTCTGTAGTCCTGCAGCTCCCCCACAAAACAAAAAATCCTCTTGGGACAGTCTTCTTGGATGGTGGGCTAAAGCTGAGAGAACACAAAGGCATTTGGGGGAGGGGGGGGGGGGTGGGTAGTTGCTCAGTAGTTGCTTGCAGGTGTAACATGTTTGCACCCATGGAAACGCTTGGGTAAATTATGGGCTTTTAAAAAGAAAGCCATGGATAATCCTGATGTGGTCCCAAGACTCAATCACGGCTAGGCCTCTGTGGTGAAGCCTAACACATGGGAAGATTACACGTCCACTAATCATGAGGGAGACCCAAATAATGACTTTAAACTATGATTTTGGTTTTATTTATTAACCTGACTTCTTCTCAAATCTCATATATGTTACTAAGCAGAGCTTGGCAATAAATCACATAAATTACTTCTATTTGAATAAAATCTAAATTACTTCTATTGTCACACAAGACAGGAGGGTATTAGCTGACTTAGCAAGCACGAAACAGGCTTTCCAGAAATAAGAGGGTATTATTCTTTTACTTCGTTTGAACAAATTTATCAAGATCTGGCAGAGGGGGTGAGAGGAATTTCTTATAACAGGGGCCCGCACACAATCAGAGAACTTTATAAGTCAATATAGGGAGGCCGCTGTGACCACCAACGCAGCTGCGCTGGCCAAAGAGCTGAAATTAAAGTTATGGACGGTACCATCGGGAGCTGAGGTCAGGAAAAGTAAGATTTGTGGATTAGACATCTTAATGAATTTGGTTTGACTAGCTGACGCCCCGGCAGGCTCCCATTGGTGAAGTGGTCTCTCCGCAAAAACCCTTTGTGATTCAGCCTCAGGACTAAGGGAAAAACTGGGCCCTGCACAACTGAAATGTAACCAGGCAATGTACATGGCCAAACACTACAGAGGGACAGTCCTCCATTCTCAAAGTTGACTAAGATGAGTGATGACGAATGCACCATTTGGAGCATTTATTCAGCACAAATGGCATCATTTCACCCCAACATTTGATTTCATATGGCTCCGCGGAGCACAGGCCCCTGCTCTGGATCTGATAAAAAGCCCTAAGTAATTTTCATAATGTTTCAACAATGCACGCGCTAACCCAATCAAAACGGGAGGTCCGCTGTGACTAGAACTAAGGCTCCCAACTCATGCAAGGTTAAACAAATGCGGAGGGGAGTCACAACCTATAACTCTTCATCACCAAGATGAAGGATTTTTCCAGAAGAACCCCCCCCCCCACCACCACCACCCAAAAAAAAGAACAGAAAGTCATCTCTCTTTCCTGATAATGAATGCAAACACAGAGCAACACTTAACACTGCAAAAACATTTGGCTCCTTCGGCTCCTGATTCTGGCACTTTTGTGGACTTGGACCGAAACAGAGGATTCCTGCACACACAGGCTGAAGCTACTGTCACCTCATCCCCTCCTTAAATCCATGTGGTGTCAACACAAGATGGCAGCGATGTCGAGGGCTGTCATACACCACAGATCACACAACAAACAAACTGACTCCCCACCTTTTTTAATCTTTATCCTTATTTTTATATTCATCTATTTGTCTATGACATGATATTTATTGTTTGTTATTATGGCCATCCAAATCAGCCATAATTTTTTATCAAGACAAATTTCTTGTTTTTTTTCCTTGTGAAAACCTTGGCGAATAAACAATTCTGACTCTTTTTTTTAAAACCAGATTCAGTGTCAGGTTGAAAACACCCCATTTGCTGTATGTATAACAGAGCTACATCTCAGAGAAACTCATCTGAGTAGTGTTTATGAATACCGCTGCAAGTCTATGAGATCCAAAATTAACATCAGAGCCTGCTTCAAAGAGATCCAGGGTGAAAACATAAAGTTTTTCTTTGTGTCCCTCAGTGGCTTAATTAGTTTTCACACCAGCAGAGAACAATCTTTTCATACTTAAGGAAATTAATACAACGACTAGACAGACGAGGACTGCAGCATGGAACGTGTGAGGTCTAAATTAATCTCAAGCCTCCTATTTTTGTCATTTAACCATTTGTGAATAGTTGAACTTTTCCATGCATTAAAAGAAAACATAATATATTATGCCTTATTAGTATGCCTATGCAGTAGCATCTGAACAGCACAGTATCTTAAGTCTTATAAGTTATGTTCATGAACTTGTGTTCCCATGCGAAACATGGGTGAATTTCAAGGCTGATTTGTTTCAACACAAACACATACCATAACATACGTTTTAGTATACATTTTCTTCATCACTGACTGTTTGAAACTTTACATTAACACCTTGATTAATCTGAACTCTGAAGTTCATTTTCAAACACTCAGAAACTATCTCTAATTTTTTGTACTCGGCCCTGGACACTAATGGAAAACATCTTGCTGTTTCAATATTTATATTGGCGAGGGAGCACCAACTTCATCTCCTCTTTAAAATGCTTCTCATTTACACACATCAGACTGTATAGCCAGCATTCCCACAGTGGTATACAAAAAGTCACAGATGTAAATGATTGCCAAAAGATGAATTTCATCAGCTTGGCTGTATGGATAACAGTTCAGAGACAAATTGTCCTCTAATGTTGTTCACTAATTTAAAATCAAGCTTTTCAAACAGAGCACACAAGATGCTGCTCAGGTTTTGAGCCTTATTCCACTACACTGCTTCAATCTACATCTCAATTCAATCTACTTCTTTAAACAGTGGTCACATACAGGCTAACACCAAGTTACCAAGGCTGTGACAAATCCAACTGACACTACCTTCTACCTTCCAAATGCAACCATTTATTTTGATATTTATTTCATTATTATACCACTTATGTATCCCAATGCCATCAACTAGTACACTGTGCAGTGACAAATATTACACAAGCTGCACCATAGTGCCTACGTGATGACTTAGGCTGTGAGTAACGCCAATGACAGGATTTAATCATCCTCACTGCCAAGCAAATCTGCACGGGTTTCCCCACACAACACAGTGCATCCAGCAAGAGCTCTCCAAAGCCATGCGCACACTCCAGCCAGCGCCACAGTTATTCACAGACATACTGCGCATCGCCCCAGGGATTTCACTGGGGTTATCAAGTGTGCACTGGCCTTTGGCAGTACCACTAAATAAGCCTCCCAGCCCTCTGTGCCCACCTCAGAGGCACATGCAAATAAAGCCTCCCAGACATGCTATTTCATCATAAAACTATAAACAACTCAGCTACGCAGCTGAGTCCCTTCCAGCCTACACATGCATAATGCATCACATCGTGCTCAGGCCTATTGGCTGCAGGGGGTGAAGGGGAGAAAGGTTACATGCTATCTCCTTATTTCCTTATTTTATTCTTCTTTTTTTGCTGAGTAATGACTCTGGCATACTTGACATTTGGATGTCTCCCTGATGCAATGCATACACATGAGTGCCTCCAGTCTGAGAGAGAAGACCTGGGGCGCTGGACAAATATACTCTGCATTCAACAGTTGCTCTCCAGTGTTATTTCGAATTGCCCCGGTACCCAATATATGAGCGCTATTCTGGTCTATCCAGGCTGGCAAGCGAGAGTAGAGCAGGGCGAGAGACAGAGCTGAAAACACAGAGACAGGCCCCCCGCAAACAGCTGCTAAGGTCATTTGTTTACCTCTGTGTGGACCGTAGGTGGAGAATGTTAAAGTCAACTTTTAGGTGACAAAAGGCCACTAAAAATTCCCCCCATAGACCGGGGTCTTTAGCAATAATCAGTGGTTCGGGGCGGTAAAAAATCTCAGGCAAATGGACCAGCCACCTTATAATCAGCATGTGCATTATTGAGGTTAGAATTTATGGTGACTCCTCAACCACTAATCCACCAGTAATGCTTTGAGAATGGAGCACCAAAAAGTCCTGGGTTCCTGACTAGTAAGACAACTATGCAATTAGTGCTATTTTTATAACAATATCAAATTCCATAACTACATTGTAACTATGAAAAAAGAGACTATGTGCAATCAATGGTGGTGCACTCTGTATTCTGTGAGCTATGGATGTGTATAATATTGTTTTCATATGTAAAAACCAGACAGACTAAAAAGTACCCATGTCTAATCTAGTTTGGTGAAGTCAGGGAAGTAAATGCTGTGTGGGGGACTGTCTACACATCCAATTCAGCCCACTTACCTCTCCACTACACTCAATGCACACAGCTGAAGGCTCACAAACAATACCAGTCATTAATTTAGTCAAAGTCAGACTTTGCCTGTTTTTTATTACTATTTGGCCTAGAACAAAAGTTGTCTTGGTGACATCAGTTGTGTTTGTTGTATGTATTGGGGTTATTTGGACTATTCTCATTGCACTAAGTCAGCGTCAACACACATAGGCCATCATTTATGCTCCAGATCCAAACATTTCCTCAGGGGCTGATCCTTCTGAGGTTTGGGGCTGCTGGGTCTATTCCCTGGTCACCAATACATTCTCCAACAAATCTGGAGGCAGAAGAAGAAATGTAAACTGCCTGGGACATAAACATACTTATTGCTACGTGAAGAATGCTGGCTACTAATTCTTCTTTCATGTATTGACATGTGAGAAGATGAGTGGTGCACAGAGGAGCAAGAGACAGTGTGTTTACTTTACTGCCTGTTTACCACTTAGAATCTCACTCTAAAGCTCTCCAATCTGTGTTTGTCAAACTGGAGCACATTTCTAGTGTGCACTTTCAGAGTACATTCCCTACTTCCTACCCCAAAGAATGAAATGACTCCATAATCAATTGCTATGAGCTGGGGAGGCCTTCTGACAAGTCACATTCCAATCTAGAATAAAGAAGCCAAGAACCATCGAAGTGAGTAAAGAGCTGCACCTAATGCCCCTTTCTCTCAGCCTCTGTTGAACTGACCAGTACCCTCCTTTTGGACTATGATAGCTGCTGTTTTGCCAACTAAAGGGAAAACGTTTAGGTTTTGACACATCCACGCAGCAAGCCTCCCCATGGCGACCCTCTCCTGGATAAAACAGGTCAATAAATTTTCTCTTTGCTGACAACGAGTTTGGATATTTACAGTAATTTCCGGGGAAGTCCCACCTTCATAATTGAGGCAGAACAGGTCGCTTAGACAGCAAATCACAGCTTTGGCTGAGGTCCAACGCACACAGAGCAGAGAGGCAATTCAATTAAACAATGCAGCTCAGCCACACTTCAGTCTTTGTCTGAGTCCACTGTAGTATTAGGTAATAACAAAACATAAAAGAATCAATTACACTGAATAATATCTGACATACAGTTATGCCCTGTCCTGTGACAGATGAATGACACACTGTTGTAATGTGATAACTTTGGAAAACTGACATAGAAGAAAATATTTTTTTAATTTGGATTTTATCTTATTTTCTTAATAATAATAATAATAAAAATCATATCCACCTCAATATATGTTTCAATGACAATAGCCTCTCAATTGGATAAACTGACCTATGACAAAATAAGCAGGTTTGGTATTGTGTAAATACAACATGGTTTTAATTTAATTCAGCATCTATGTAATTTACTGAAACACAGACCATTCAGAGAGTATCCATACGACAAACAAGCCACTCAGTCCAAACCCTTCATTTTTTTGTATCTTTGGACCATCACACAATATTTCAGGGAAAAAATGTAGATATATAATCACCAATTATGCATATTTTTCCAAGAAATAACTTATTGCGTTTAACAGTTTCGAGACCCCTGTTGTCCAACTGGCCACGACGCATGTTTTCCATTGACAGCACAGCAGATATAATATTTCCAATTATCACATGCCACTCAAAGCTGGGCTCCATGCAGCCGAGTCCAAAGCAGCACCGGGAGGCTCCTTTTTTATCCCCTGCTGGGTTTGCCCTGCAATCCAAAGACATTACCCTTTCACCTTATGCATTTTCTGCATGGCCTTGCCAAAAACTCCACTCTTACGCAAGCCAGCCAGCAGCACTGAAGGAGACCCTATGGAAGGAACAACACAAACACATCATTCCAACTGGCACTGGTCTGAAAGCTGCCAGAGCTTTTTGCCTTTTCTCACAACAGGCAAAATAAACAAACTGGAGAAGAAGAAGAAAAAGAAAAAAAAGGAAAAAAGCAATCTTTCCTAAATGATTAGATAGTTTGCAAGACCAAAGGGCTTCCCTTGGGAGTAAAGAAAACAAACTTAAAGGAGGGTAACAAGGGGGTTACTGTGGAGGGAGATAAAAGAGAATCAGAGAGAGGGAGACAGAGAGAAAAAAAAGACAGAGGAGGGCGAGAGAGAGAGGGAATAAGACAGAGAGTAACAGAGAGAGAGAAAATTAAAGAGAAAATGAGAGAGAGAGAGACGACTGACTCAAATAGAAAATCGGTGCTGGAAAGCTGTGGCTCGAGGGAGATTGCGAATCCTCCTCTCCCCAAGGGTCTTCCCAGCCGCCTCTGAAGCTCTGCATGCTGGTCTTTCTCCCAATTAAGACGGCAGGCCCCTGAGGAACCCCATCGATTAATACAATTCAAAATACTTGGGGATTTCACGGGTCATTTGGACGCTGGCTCTCCCGCTGTTGTGGCCCACCTCCCTTATTGGCCAAGACAGCTTCCCTCAGCACAGGGTCACCTCTAAGCCGGCCTTCAACACTAACATTAGACTGGCACTTCGGAGAGTTCACACACTCCCTGGACAAACTCACGGCGCCCGTAAAAGACAAGGGCCTCGGCGACCACAATCATTTTATAGACACCGCCCCTCTGTTTTTAAAGACTCCGGAGCCTCGAGTGCCCAAGCTGGTCCTGTTCGTTTTGTTGCTCTGCCTTAGCAACGGCTACTGGCCAGCTCCAGTTAAGTGTTAGTGAAAAAAAAGGTGTACACCGTCACTGGCTGACAGTACGAGTGGAGTTTGGCACAACACTGTGTGTGCGTGTGAGTGTGTGTGTGTGTGTCTGGGGGGGTCCTAAGGGGCGTGAGTTTCCTTTGTTGGTCATGGGCTTGGCTTGCTGCTGAAAACTGCATCCGGGACAAACTTTCCAAAGCCCCCAAAGTCCCATTAAACCTTGAGTGGATTCAAAATACTTGCATGAACAATTAACGGTTGCTTACTCTTGTTCACAGTTGCACGCAGCCTGTGAAGAGCGCCAATGTAATCCTTCTGTCAACAGTAGCTTTGCTTCTCGAAATAATAAATACAGTCTACCAAACAATAGGATTAAAGATCATAACACCCACTGTTGACGATAACATGGAGACAGTGCTGTCTCCACAATACTAAAACACGACTGCCAATTACACATCACTGTCTGGCTTCCAGCAAATGAGTCCTCCTGCTTTTGGGATGAAAATTACTGGTTGCTAGCACAACCAAAGACAACTCACAACTTATTTAGAACAGACTGTGGTCCAACTCATCTGAACTCCAGAAAGTAATTAGCGCAATCATTTACTGTGCTTATTCTTCCACACGATCCTATTACTGTGATATATATATACAGTATACATATTATAATTAGCATGTAGCACAGCTACATCCTAAAACACACATAGCTCTTCATTAGTTTGACATCAACAGATACCTTATTCAAATACCTAACTGTGCTGATAAGTAACTGATGTCCACTGTATATATACTGTTTGAGGTAGTTCTGTTTTCACTCACACAGTCATTAGAGTCCCTTGGCCCAGAATGAATAAGTCTATACTTTTGTGATTTGCATTGCAGTTGGCAATATACCCTGCGCTTGGCCAATATGCCAATCATTTTTATTCCAAAGCACAAAACTTTCTAATACATCAGAACAAAACAGGTAACCTCCTGTTTGAAGGGCTGAGAAAGCACAGCTGCTGTTGGATGTTCTCATACTGGGTTTTGATTGAGTTGGCTCCATCTCATGTTTTAAACACCAAACCATTCATCATTCAAAGAAATCATATATTTACATGCTCCTAAAAACAAAGCCATCTGTGTAGTGAGAGTTTTCATCAATAAATAGTCTTTATAATAATACACTCTGAGTGACAATAAGGCGGGCGCTAATCATTTGCCAGTTAGACATACAAACAGATATTTCCCAAGGGCCACGGGAATCAAAACACATTCTTTAAGGAACGTGTGAAATAACAAACACTAAAGGGTGCAGATACGCCCCTGATCCAATACGCTTATTTTCTCAAGCCATCACCGAGCTCTGTCACACTCCAACCCCCCCCCCCCTGCTTGCTGATAAGGCTTCAGTCAGTGACATCTGGATGATTCCTTTTGTAGAGGGCTGCTGTTCGCTTGAGTTATTTCAGCAATGTTCTCTAGAAGCGCTCCGGGCGTCACAAACAGCTCTTCAGCAAACAGAGCCAGGCCTTGTCCTGCAATTCAGCTTGACTGCAATCTTGAAACATCAGCAGATGCTGTGTGGAATGGTAAATCTGTCATCGGGAAGCGACAGCTACCTCTAACATGTTTTGGGTACTTCATATATCCTAAGCTAGGAAATGTCTAAATTTGCCTGATTGATGCACACTGTAAACATTCGGGAATAAATTGCGGCCCATGCTGACAGATTAGTCGATGCATTAGGTATTACACAACATGGACACACACTGAGGTAATCAAATAAAGCATACAAGAAATGCCACGGAGAACCAGACGACTGATCTCTGCGACTAATGTTCTTTTCTCATCAGTTCGGACCCAACCTTGGCAGCCTGTATGCAGCATGACAAAAATACAGGACCCATGGAACCTCAGGCTAATGCACTCATTGAAGGTTTAGCCATTTGAACTGTACAGCTTGGTCAACTGAGAGAATGAAAGGACAAGCTCATGAGAGACCAAGAAAGCCGCAACATAGAGGAGGCACTGTTCCCCTGCCAAACTCAGCAGGCTGAACCCCCTCCACTCATCTGTCCACTTGATCTGCCCCTCAGCCTATAATGCACTTATACAGATGTGTGCAAGGTAGCTAATAAATCTCCAGTGAACCTAAAAGAAGAAGAGGAAGGAGAAAAAGAGGAGGATAAAGTGGGAGGGGTTGGAGGGGGTTGAGGGGGAGAAAGTAAAAATCAACTGGAAACTTCTATGGCTTCTTCCAAAGGCAGTTGTGGCAGGTTCTACCATCCACTCTGCCTTGCTGTCTGCCTCTGGGACGATAGCACTGAGACATGGAAGGAGCTCTCTCTTTGAGCTGTTGGCACATCCCCACGCCAGATGGCAGAACACAGTGAAGCTCTGGAGCACCTTTCTGACAGGCGGAGGAGAGGATGGTTGGGTGGAGGGAGTGGTATGGAGGGGGTGTAGAGCGCGGCTGTGTCACCGAGACACTGTCAGACCGCTGGGGCACCACGTGGAGAAGTGAACCCGGGAGCTGCATGCACTCCTTTAATTCCCTCCTCCCCCGCTGATATGTTCCTTTGAGATCACAAGCGATAGAGCTCTTCAGGTTTGAAGAGGGAGCTAGGACTAGTCATTAATGTCATGACTTCATGCTCAGGAACAAAGTATAATGTAACTGAATCCTTCAAATGGGAGGAGAAGGGTAGTAGGAGTAGAGGTGGGGTGGGCGGGGGGTGGCGGAGTCGTTGAGACCATAGCACTGGCAGGCAGGAACATTCCAGAATCTGCCCGTGTGTTCCAGCGAGAGCCCTTATTTGAAGTCCTCTGAGGCTTACTGGGGTTTGCATCATTTCATTTTTCATAATCAGAAGCCAGAAAAATAGAGTGTGAGGATTCACAGCTTTAGCTCATTCTTTCAATTAGCCTTGACTCAAAGGCATTTATGTTCATTTAAATGGGTGCACAATTCATAATTTCATTGTCCTGATTACATAAAGATGTTGGCAGATTAAAATCTATGCTATCAACAATCTTTCCTTGAAGACCCGCTTGCAAATACATAAACCCAATGAATTTGCTTTATGAATTTATGTTTTATTCAGCCAATGACTGAAATCAACTTTCAGCACACTTTTAGAAAAGGGTGCACCTTTGATGAAATATGGATACAAAGTCACAAAAAAAGAAAAGAAAGCTTGGAAAAGCTTGGAAATGGCCCATTTAATTGAATTTTTTTTTTTGCATTTATTGCATTGGAAAGACATATCATACTACATCTCCTGACTTATATAAACCTATAAATATGATATCTAATACCTATTTGTAGTGTAACAACCCTATCTAAGCTAAGCCAACAGCCCCAGCCTTGGGAGAGCCTTTTCTCACAGCACTGCTTAGTGTTCAGGGCCTTCTGCAGATTGCACTGTCTTCTCCTTCCCACCAGCACAGTGATTTATAAGGGGTCCCATTTGCCAAATAAAGGAGGAGTAGGCGTGCAGATGTGACAGCTCCTGTGCCAGATTGTTTGCAGACTCGCTGCGCAGCAAGGGACAAACAGTACCACCAACACAGGAGGGACGGCCTAGTAACCGGCCAAACAAAACCGCTGCGGCCCCTGCGAAGGGGAGGAAAGAGAGGAGATAACTCACAGAGGCACTCTAGGGGGGGAGAAGGAAAGGTCAGCGCCAGCTCAAAGGTGATCTGCAAACAAGAGGCTCACCAGCATAGACGTGCCAGTGTGAGGCTCATAAACGAACCACACACACACACACACATGCTCACACACCTCCCAGATGGGCCCACAAGAGGGTAGAGTCCTTTCATATTAACTCTTGGTGGGAAAAGAGGGCAGAGAGGGGAGAGGTAGCGAGAGGACTAGAGAGAGAGAGAGAGAGAAAGAGAGAGGGGTGGATCAGGGGGAAGCAAGTAGAGGAGAAAAAAAAAACTCAACATAAATAAGCTTCCTGTGGAAGGGATCATTCATTCTAATTAAAGAGCATTCCGTTCTGAACTGGGAATGGCAGCCCAGTGGTGTTGATGGTCATGGTGGTGGTCAGAGCAAGGATGGGGGGAGGCTGTGGGGATGAGCAGGGCCAAGAGAAATGCGGGGCCGAGAGAGAAAGCGGATAGGTATTCCAATTTCACTTGGCCAGGGCAAGGGCGTTTTTAAGTGCCTCTAACCTGATAGATTCCTTGCCTTCACTTGCCTTCAAAGGAGGCGCTGGGCTAGGTCGTGCCAGCACCATTTATCAAGATTGGGGGGGAGAGACATCTCTGCACATCTGGCCTGGCAGAGTGATCACGGCCCCCCCACGTTGAGAGAACGGAGAGAAAAAGAGAAGAAAAAAAATGGCCCATCCTGATCCAGCCTCTTCCCACTCAAGAGGAGAGGAGATGAGGGGAGCTGAAAGGTGTGCCGGAGGGAGAGGACCAGACTGGAGCCAACTTCCTCCTCCACGCACTTCACACGACACACATGAGCAACAGCAGAGAAGCCGAGTAACAACCACAGCCGGAGGAGTGACCAAATTCACATGCACACTAGTCGGGGAAAAAATGGCTTAACTTCAGGGGAACATATTTTAACAATGAAAGGAAAACAGACGTTCAGCAATGACAGCAGCTGTATACAACAGTGACTTGGCTGACATAACGGGTCACATGTCCTGATTGTGAGCGAAGGCCAAAAAGGACATGCAAGGATAAAACGCGTAAAACAGGAAATAAGCATTTCAAATCCCCACTATCAAGCGCCTGAAAGAGCAAAGTAAATGACCCACTTTAGTAATATACACAAAACCTGAAGGGTAATAATATCCTTGTACAGCTTAAAGAGATAGTGGTGCTGCTTCTACTCTGAGGCTAAACTATGGGCTTTGAGGGCCTTGCCGGCCAAAATTACATTACTGCGGTCTAACTTCATGGGTAAAGAACTTCCCAAATGCCAGAAAGTCATCAGAGAAGATCAGTTAATGTCCTGAGCAGTTTGAGTCTAAACTGCACGAACAGCGCTGCATCTTATATCATCTTGTGAAAGTAAGCCTGCTGGAAAACGTATTAAATCAACAGAGACAAATATGCATTTGGTGAACATTAAAGCTTGTCTATTCAGCACATGGATGGAATTTAATGTGTTTAAACAGCAATTACTAAAACCCCCAGGTACAATCAGCTGCCAAACACAAATTTGCGACGAAGGAAAATTAATATCGCTTAGGCCTGCATACATAGTGTACATTAGTCTGAGTAATTGTGCCATTTCTCCACATTTGGAAATTAATTTAAGTAACTTCTGCAGATTCCATGCCCTAAGTTCAAGACATAACAACTCTATCCAAAATGGAAAAATATCTTGCCTTCTAAGATTGGTGGCACCAAGACACTGAGGCATGTTTGAATCTAATATTTCTATAAAATTCTGCCTCTGGTAACTTAGCTTTGCCAAATTTTGAAGGCAGTGTAGAGGTATCTGTCATGCTATCTTCAGTATCCAAAAGTTCTATTGAATTATGAAGTCAGCTGTCAGTATCTTGGCAACAGTATCTCAACAACAAATAAACTATGGACAGTGTATGGTGTTGCTGTTTTGCTAGACCGTCCAAAACAAAGGTCAAAACTCGCAGCTTGATTGCTGCTATGGCAAGTGATATCTTGGTCAGTTGAAGGTAGCAAAGCAGCTGGTGGTTGCCCCTCTGTTTTAATCAGACAACAGTAAAATCCAACAAGGTAGATCACACATGCGTGTGCATGTTTTTGTCATCATGAAACTCCAATAATGACTCCTCTTATACAGGAATATATTATACATGGGATAAACTAAGTTCTAATTGTGTCAGGCCACACGCTTTCTCCTTTTTAAACATTTGGCTAAGCATTACTGAATGTGAGTGAATGAAAAAAGACAGGCTTACAGTTTAAGGTAGCATGAGGTTGGAGGAACTTTCATCATTGCAATGATGGTCACCTTCCCCAAGAAATGTTTGAATCCTTTTTCTCTCCTCAGAAATGACTCTGTTTTCATTGGATTCGAAAGTCAAGGTTTCACTGCCAAGTTCAGACTATTCTTTTTCTCACAAACCAATTACAATAGCTGTTTTTAAAAATGCACACATTTCACAATTTTACCATGTTTGTTTCTCTCAGCAGTACAAGGACTTGCCTCTGTTACAAAGGCAATGTTGATTCAATATATCTTGCAGTGTTAATGGAATTGTTTTTGGACAGTATCTACCTCTGACTAGTGTGCTATCAAAACAAGTTCTGCTAAAATGACATGAATTTACTAGACGTGAGACTAAACAGTACAAAATGTCACATAAAACAAACACAGAATACCCCAGTTCTTTAACATGAAAGAAATACTCTGTTCGAAAAAGCGAGCCAATACAACAGCTGCAACTGAAATAATTGACATCCAAGATCAAGCGAGTTGTCCTCTTAGTCCATGACTGCCCGGTGACTTCTGCTAAACTATTCACAGGTTACAATGTCACTGCCGGTTTCTACACAAGTTATGCTCCACACACACTGCGGCAGTAAATAAAACAAAGCGTGACCATGGCAACCTCATATGCAGGCGGTGAATTGGCTTTATCGGAGCCCTGTTTCTCTGAGACACTGATGGGAAACCAATCAAGGTGTAACTCCCACATGGGTAACTAGCGCAGGTCTCTGTCAGTAATGAAGTGTTCTGGATGGGCTCCATGCGTTTCATGTGGGAAGAGAAGCAGCCCACAAAGTTAGCTGGGTCAAACCGCTATTAGACTAAAGTCAAAAGCACTCTCTCTCACTCTCTCTCTCTTTCATCTGAATTGAAGGGGCTCAACGTGAGGAATGGATCTTCACAGAGCTTTGTGGCCTACATCAGGGATGCCTCCACAGCATGACAAGCCAATTATGGATGACAAACAGCAGGCAGAGGGAGAAAAAAGCAATGGGGCAGCAATTGTCTATTGAGGAGCATTTTTCATTGTCTTTCAGCAATTTTGTAAGGTTAGCAGAGGTCTTGCATGTTAGGCCACTGCTATGGAACAGTAAGCGCCTTTAGGTGCATTTAAGTGTAGCCCCAGGTAATCTCTCAAACTCATCACTCACCAGAATCTTGGTACATCACCCCATTACCAGACATCTGTGCATCATCACGCACACATGCAGTACTCATCGGAGGTACAAAACCACAGGTAGCCGACCAGATCCTCAAGTGAGTGTCACAGACAAAGAAAGGGAGCTGTGGTAAGGCACTTGTTCCCAAAGCCTTCAATAGCAATCATAACATCCGTCTCACTTAATAAATAACACAGCCTTGTCTGACTAGCTGTCAAAAAAACTCATATTTCAGACCCAGCATGAAAAAGTGACGTTATTCCCTGTGTATGATGATCCAACCATATATAATGGTGTTGATCTATGAATTATTCTGCAGGGGAGGGGAAATATCCAGTTGGCATAGGGAATCAGTCTTCACAGTACAGCCTTTAAAAGCCCACAACTTCAAAATTTCAGTGTCATTATTTGTTTAATTTTTAACAAAACAGAATCAAAACTGGGCTTAAAATATTTGCACACAGAACTCTTGCAGATCATGGAATGACAGCGATCATTCACCTCAGCCTTTAATTTCTGTGGACAGGTAAGGTGAGGCGCCCTCTGTCAACTCATCACAGTGGGGGGTGGGGGAGGGCAAGGAGAGGGGCCCTTAGGTCTTTCCAAAGTACCTGAAAGGCACCAGCTGAGGCTCTGTAGCTTTCATCTAAAAGTGTCCCCTAATTAAGTTACCCTAAACAGCACTTAGTGACATTCAGCTATTCTTATCCACACTCCTCCCCGCGGACTAAGTGACCTATTCGTCGGCAGCCAGCAATCTGCTTCCTGGTGGGCGCAGGCAGGGGGAATTCCAGTCTCAAAAAGTCACGCCGTGACTGCACGCGGGCCATTATTTGACAGAGATGGAGACAACGCTGGGAGTAGAGCCAGAGTCTCTCTCGGCTGCGAGATGTAAACACCACTTCGGCACATTCGGCCGATCGCTGGGAAGATGAATCGGGGAGTTGGTGGTGTGACGCCTTGGCAGTTGACCGTGGGGAAAACACACTTATCGTAATGACCATAATCAGAGTCATTCAGCGCAAAGATAACGGCCCCTTCAAGACTACAATCACAGAGCCGAGCTGCCTTGGCTTCCCACCGCGCTACCAGCAGCTGTTTACCACCACAGATTGCATGGCACATCTACCAATGTTTGATTTGTCAAAGGCACCGATGGGGCTTCACAGACGCAATGTTTACAGTTGTTAGAAGACTTTGAGACTGGCAAGCGGTTGGTCACTTGGGAGAAGAACCAGAAGCTGCGTCTGACTTTTAAGCTTGCGCCACACATGAGTAGAGCTTATCCCATTCGAAACAGAGAGTCTGAAGGGGCAGTCTTCTCCCAGGCCAAGGACATGGGCTTCCCTTTGGACACACTTTATGGACACGTCCTAGGCGGTATTTGCTGGTTCTTGTATAAATGATGCAGTTGGCCAAATAAGACATGAATCCATCAGGCCACCCCCCTCTCTTCCCCCCGAGGACTGTTTCCCAGGTAACCGTCTTCCCGAAATCTCTGTCAGATTTATACTCCCAAAACACAAGAGTGTCCCACAGGGGTTTGGGCTTCAGGCCCAAAGCTGATTGCAGGGGCCTTTATAGCCCACTAAACTCTAGGGCCTTTCAAAGCTCTGAGAGCCAGGCTCTAAGGGTACCATATTTCTAGAGGACACCAACAAGGTACAATCCAATTAAAGGATATTTTTGGTGCTTCAAAGGCAGAACGGCACAATCACAGATCAAATTAGAAGTGCACTGATTGACAAGAGCCGACCTATATAGTCGACATTCCCTTCAAGGAGAAGCCTCTGTCTTGGTCCCTGCTTCCTGTGTCTAGTGCAAGAGAGCTGCTATTGCGAGACAGCAATGACGACCTGTCACTTTCCAGTCTATTTCCAACTGCTCACCTCACTGCCACATAGGCAGTCCTACTGCACTAATGAGCTTGATCTATGCCAAGCCAGTGGTGAGCCCTTAAGCCTGGTATGCACGGCTTACTAAATCTACACTCCATTAGCAGCCCCAACAGCACAAGATCAGCAGGGGGGTTATTTGTGGACAGATAAAACAATAATAATTAGGATTGGCTAAAGGGGAAGAAAATCTATAAATGCAAAAAACCTGCTTACATTGCTCAGTGAAGGTGAGAGAGTGAGAGAGGAGTTAACACATAGGTGACAGAGTAGATCTTTGAGGTTTTCCAGTTGCACAAAGCATGATTTCAATTAATTATCTGACTCCTGAATGAATTATCTGACACATGAAAGACTCGTTCAAGAGTTGATTGATCCTTATGAATATTCAACTTTTATTATTTACTATTTTACTATTTTTATTTTATTTTAAACATACAATTTGTAATGTAAATGATGCAGGAGACATTTTAATTATAAATTATTATAAACATTCAAAAGTGAAACCTCAAAGCAGATCTGAGACCATTGCCATTTGCAATCTTCAGCTGTTCAGCTGCTGTTTTTTTAGACATCTCACTGAAAACACTGAGCTATAGAAGTTTGTTGTCGCATTTTAATATTCACTTCTTGGAAGGAGAGAGGGCAAATCCTCTCAGAGTCTGAGCCGTTTCTGACCTGCATTCTGAAATTAGGACAAGTTCCTTTGAAATTCATCTTCCATGCAACAGGCACCTCTGTGATGATGTGCACTTGGAACAGCTCATCTCAGAATGCTTAGCTTCATTTTGTGTCTGACGCCAACACATTTTGTATCTGATGGTAACACTATGCTAAAAATTTGCCTTGATTAGACAGAGAGAAAAGTGGAGTCCAGCAAAACTACACTGAAGGACATTCCATTTGGTCTCTGGCCTCTTAATGATTTTTTTCTCTCTCTTTTTAGGAGCAGAGCTAAATGCTCCCCTTGCTCATAACATGGGTTATTTATGGCTTTGATCAATGAGAGGCACTCCTGAGGCTCTCCAGAGAACTAATTCAGCAGGGGTTGGAAAAAGCAGCAGCCATTTGCCAAACTCAAATCAAGAGAATTGAGAGAAATTATAGGCGTCTGATTTAGCTTGATAGGAGAATCAAAGGACATTGTTTGTTTCGCTCTCTCTCTTTCTCTCTCCTTCTCTTTTGAGAAGCTTTAACAAATTATCACAATTCCAAGCATGAGAGACCTCTCTTTTCTCTCCCCCACTGCAGTCCATAGAGGTAACAAAAAGATGGGTACGAGCCTGATGGAGACAAAGCAGGTGTACACATCGCCCCCTCCGAAATGTCCACTGTGTAACAAAGGCTGCCGCTGGCATTTCCCTGGAGGGGGTAACACAGCGGAAAATCTATGCAAGGTCCTCTTTGTTACATGGCAATGGTAATCCATTTGAGCTCCTGTAATAAAAGTTAGAGACTGCTGTGGTGACTGGGAACGCACTGTGTCCCTGTCCAACTGGGATAACATGGCACTTGGGGGCAGGATAACCATGGTAACATCTTAGTGCCCTTGTCCACAGCCAGCGTGGGGCAAAAAAAGGGACATTTTGTGTCGCCTTGCCTCTTTAATTTGATCTGGCTGCAACTCTTCGGTATAAGCAGCCTGTCACTTTGAACCGGAACTGTGCCACTGGGTCGAGTAGGAACAGAGAAAGAGGGAGAGAGAGAGAGAAAGAGAGAGAGAGGGGAAAGGAGAGAGGACGGACTGTTTGATAAATCAGATGTCTGGCATTCTGTGCTTTGGAACGTCTGATGCTGATTTATGATCCGAGAGGACCTCTGCCTTTCTATCCCTCAAAGCCACAAATTCTTCACTTTGAGATTTTTAACAATGACAAAAGCTTCCTTTCTCCATATTCAGTCAAACTTGGGGCCATGCAGTGAAACAGCTCCGATCTAACCTTGACCTTGACCGATTCCTTGTTCTGTTCCTCAGCCATACTCTACAAAAGCAAGGACATCATCTGCCAAAAAGAAATCTACAAAACCTTTTCATATACGCTCAAAGAGCATCCAGTGGACATGAAAAAAGGCTTTTCATCATTTGAAAATTCACATAGCAGCTTCCCCACAACAAAACATATAGACAGCATGTAAATCTATCCTGCACTTGTTACAATGTGCAAACGACTCCCCAAGTAAAAGCTTTCATAGGAATTTGAAAGGCTTCGATGGCCAACTGATTTGGATTCCATTTTGGTGCTAACTTGAATGTGTTCCATCCTCTCCCCCAAGGTGGAGAAATACAGCTCTGGGGACACCAAGATTCTCACCCCTGTCAACTTGACCATGGCTGCACGTGAGAACTCCACTGCACCTCTCTAGCAGGCATGCTCTCTTTCTTGGGGTATTTTTATAGAGTGTGCAAATTTGCAGTTGCAGCAGTTGTGCTGCTAATGAGTCTACAGGGAAACAACAAGCTGTGATTAGTTGGTTGACTTCTCGCAAGCTTCTCTCTCTCTCTCTTTGTCTCTCTCCTTTGCACTGTAAAAACATCAGAGGCCATGATTAACGGCAGGTGAGACAGAGTATGGCAGCGTTTCAAAAGGCCAGCCCTCACTGCAGCCGCCTTCTTTAGAGGCCTATCATTATACTCCGCAGCCTGCTGCCACATTTTATGATACAGTACAGAGAGATATGTCCTGCTTCTTCTCCTAAGACATAAAACTTGGATGAATCATAGGCAGGATTAAAACAATATCGCCAATTTTAGAGGCTTTAGCGGGTGCCTGAGAAGAGGGGAGCAGCTTTGTGTGTGTGTGTGTGTGTGTGTGTGTGTGCATGTGTGTGTGTGTATGCATGTGTGTGTGGGAGAGACAGAGTGTATGTGTGTGTGTATGTGTGTGTGACTCCACAACTTCAGCGTGGACTTTTCTCATTTGATTTAGCAGGTAATGACTTTCGCATGAGTTACATTTTTGCCCTTGTTAAGACGTCTTTGTGTGATTCCCTGGCAGACAGTTTCTTTGTGCATGCGTTCACCTCTAATTGAGGCAACCCTCCGGGACTTTATCAGATCTTTCCAGTATGCTCAAAATCAAGAGAAATTCCTCACTGGGCCAGCATGGTCTCTCTGCAGAGGAGCGACGGTTGTATGTCTTACAGTCTTAGACTCTGCTATCTGCTCTTGTTTTTTTAAATGCCTTTCTGTGGAGGAGGGGGGGGGGCCCTTGCAGGAAGACTTTGCCTTGCTGCATCAGGCTGATCCTGGCTCACAGTGAAGTGAACTCGCGTTCAGGCCACACTGTAAACATGTCTTGTCTTGTTTTACTGTGTGGGTTTTTAACGAGCGTTCTAGCCCCCTAAATTCAAAAAATTTTGCTAAGCTCCTCTTGAAATTATAACCAGCTCCTGTCCAAATGGTCTTAATCAAGAGCTTAGTTGAAGATTAACATAGCAAATGTGTTGAACAGCCTTTGATGTGCATGGAATACAAATCAGATCAAATTATACCTTAATGATGCTGATTTTGGAGAGCATTAATCTACTTTATTGACCTCATGGTCTTATATAGAACATGAAGGTTTTAACAGAAGAAATACATCATGTGACTGTACACCGCAAGTCCTCAGGCAGTTGTCAGTTTCCCTAATAATGGCCAAACAAGGTGCAAAAGGCCTTGGAGGGTCTGTGTGTGACACACACCTGTTGTCCAGGAGAAGCTGGCTAACAGGAGAGACCTCCACACTAGCGGAGAGCTCTCGCAGGGAGGGGTGCTGCTCCCACGGCACCCCTCGTCTTCACGGCTGACTTACAGAGGAACCGAGTGAGCGAATTCACACATGTGCTTCTACACGGCTGTTGCGGTAAAATTTACTACCTTTGGAGAACCTGAACCCGAGGAAATTACACAACAGGTGTGTGTAGCTGGTCCAGGTCCCTGAACTGACTGTCCCAAGCAGGTCGGGCTTAAGTCAGTTCCTATGGTAAAGGAGAGGGTTGAACTCCACTCACTTCACATCATGCAAAGTGCTGTGGAGTTCTCACTGGGAGAAACAAAAATACACGTTTGAAGCAGAAAAAATTCAGAAAATACTACCTTAAATCTGAAAAGATGGCAAAAGAGGAAGTTTCATGTTTGGGACGAATTAGACGCCCTACATTTAATATACAAAGTGCACTAATCTGGAATATGATACTTGGGAACTACCAAAAAGAAAAAACATTTTTTTTACCTTCATTCATCAGTTTTTCATGAGCGCTTCATAATATAATACACGTGCAATCCATTACTAACCCCCACAAGCCCTCATGTCTTACATCAGCAGTCAAACGCTCAGAGAGAAAAAAAAAGGTGAAATAAAAAAAAACTCAAAAGTCTTCAAAAGTCTCTTTGCTGTATGGCACACTCAGTACTGCGGGAAAAAAGGACTCTGCAACCTTACAATAACATCCAGTCATTATGCCACAGGCTAATGCAAGAATAACATTGGCCTGATTAATAGAACCAGGAGCAGAGGTAGACATGAGACACAAGCTCCTTTCTGCTGATAATACACCCGTCACATTATATGAAGCCTTGGGGTTGAGCACAGAAAAGTACCCTTTCCCTCACTTAAATAGCATGCAGCTAGAACATCAGGAGACACATGGCCTCAGCTTTTATGCATGCCTGTGTATGTATGAGTGAGTCCATGTGCAGCTTTGGAAGAGTTTTCTGTGTGCAGATACAGAATATCTGAGCTTGTAGGAGACAATTAAGCTCACAGAGCGCTCAGCTAGTTCTATAATTTAATGACGATGCCATTTTGAGCAGGCTTAGGACACAGCAGACACTAAAATGCACCCACCTCCTGTATCCTGCTTCATAACCATTCATGTCCAAATCATCCTAGGTTTGCTTTTTTAAAAAGCAAGTTTAAAAAGCAGAACTGTTCTCTTCTCTCCTTATATCTTAAGTATGTAAGTTAACCAACTTCACATTTTCAACCCTCTCTGCTATGCTGTAGCTTTAACACAGTGAAATGACTACTTCCTACTTCATAGGACCAAGGACTAACCAAGGACTCACAGAATCATTGCTTGTTTCATCTGATTTACAATTATGATGTTACATAGTAAATAATAAGCACTGGTAATAACGCAATATCTTATATTACAGCAATTCAGCTTTATTTAAGATGTAGTGGCTTTATTTATGGTGTAACACATATATTTAAATGTAGATGTAATGCAAGATGTAAACACACCCTTTCCTTCACAAATGTATTGGTTTACATTCTCCACACAGCGACAGACTGATTATGCATTCTGACAAAACCAGATACTGAATCTGATAAAGAATCTGATAAAGAGATTACTGCTTACCACTGCATATGTATGTACATCTGCGTGTGTGTGTGTGTGTGTGTGTGTGTGTGTGTGTGTAAGTTTCTGTATGTGTCTATAAGTATGTGTGTGTGTGTATATGTCTGTGTGTGTGTGTCTGTCTGTGTCTCTGTCTATGTGTGTGTGTGTGTGTGTGTGTGTGTGTGTGCCAGAAGTCAGAACTTTCTCTTTACACACTCTAACTGCCATTTGTGACATTCCAGATGTTCCAGCCTCTGGCTGGTAGACAACCCTTAGGCCATCCTCTCTTCCTCTCCCAGTAACTTTACAGCTTAGATCAGGCACCAGTCCAGCTCTGCAGCCAGCAAAGTGTTAAAAACAGATGTCAGAGGTGATCATTTTTAGATTTGTCAGGGCACTAAGCAATATGTATGTCTGCACTTTGTCATGACAGCATATGCTGCCAGCATGTGAACACACACACATATACCACACACACGCACACATACACCATACACACGCACACTCACACAAGGGTGTTAAAGCACCAGATCTGCCTTGCAGATGGGGACAAATTTGTTTTTGCAAGCAAGGAGTAATACAGAGACATTTTTGGCACATTTGACACTAAGGGTGAACTAGCTGAAGTGTGTTGTGGGGGCAGGTGGAACATATCACAGATGAGCAAAGAGAAAAACAATGCAACGCCTGTTGAGCAAGAGAGAAGCTGGGAGACAGCCGGTTATGTGGCACCAGAGACTCAGGCCAAACACATGGCAGTCAGTTAATACAATGACAGCTATGAATACACACACACACGCATACACACACGCATACATACACACACACACACACACACACATCAGAATGTATTGGATCTACTAGTACTAAATCTAAGTGAAACAAAAGAGGCAGATGTTAATGATGACGAATTACTTGTTTCTCAGTTTTTTAGAAGCATAAAGATGACAAATTTATTTGGTAACAACATAAATGAAAACCTGCATGTCGCATTTCCTGACATTGTCCATGGCTTTAGTTCAGCAACTGTCTAGGCTCTCTCTGTTATTCAGGAATAAAAAGAAGTCCTGTCTCCATATTCAACAGAGTTGGTGCTAACAGCTGCTAGGCTCCCTCTAGGAAATCTCTCAGAGTCAGCAGGTCTAAGCCCAGTATTGCTGATTCCACACACTTCTCCTATACATCTTAAAAAGCCAAACATATAAAACAATAAACATTGATTCCTCAGGCATTAAGGCGCTCGCCTCACATTCTGCAGCCTGTCAGATTGGGCACACGCACACACAACCTGAGAGTGGGTCCAGGAGGAACTATGAAGGTGACAAGCAAGTCTGTCATGAGTGACATCAGCCGCGTACCCCATACATGTGACTGAGGAAGCTCTGTTGAACAGGGCAGAACTCTCCTGAGAAAGGGGCAGAGGTGGAGGAATTAAAAAAAAAGTTGAAAAAAAAGAAAAACCTAACACACCTCTGGCTAATTTCTGCACAATGAATTAGTGTGCACACGTCTCAGGTTGCTCATGTCAAACGTTAGCGGCAGCACAGCCTCTGCTGCCCCAGCCGTTTCTTGTCAGACATTCCTGAGGATTAGGCAAATGGGAATTTGCATAACACGCTACTGAGAGCACCGTCAGCACACCGAGGTGTGCAGGAGATGAGAGAAAGAGAGAGAGAAAGGGAGAGAGATAGAGAAAGAGAGAGGTAAAAAGAGAGTGAGTGGGCCCTTTGTGATGCAGCGGCAGTGACAGAAGAATAATCCCTGTGGGGAATAACCAGAGCGAGATATAATTTGGAATTATGCAAATACACATTAAAAATAGATCAAGGCGATGGTGAGAAAACAGCAGGCATGCAGGCGAGCATAGCCAGTTGCCTCAGGGGGGAAGTGAAAAACGCCTGTTTCAGCCATCTTGAGAAAAGAAAAATTGCAAGGTTTTAATTAGAGAAGATAAAGAGTTCTCAACAAAGACACACATGCACACACGCAGTCACTCACCCACAGATACACACGCACACACCATCCACCTACCCACAGACACACACACACACACACACACATACACATACACATAGACTCACTCACACACACACACACACACACACACACACAATGACACACAAAGGTTAGGTCATTTTCCACTTTTCCACCCTTAATGAAGTTTTTGTCCAACTGTTTGGGCCCATTCTCTCATCGATCACCTGTGTGTGTGGACTGAGAGAGAATGAGAGTCAGTGCCAGCGCCCCACACCACTCAGAGCTGCATTAGGGCCTGGCAGAATAAGGCAAATAAACAGGATAGGGTCCGGGTGAAATTCAGAACCCATTTCCTAGCGCCGGCCCGCCGGGCTCCCCAATCTTCTGAGCTGTGCTGAGCATGCCATCAAGGGATTTTCAGGGTGACTGCCTGGCTGACATAACAAAAAAAAAGAAAAAAAAAAAGTCGGAAATCTAACTGAGACAAGAGTTTCCCAACTTGGAAAAGAGAAACAAGGGAAATCTTCCCCCCTACCCCAACCCGTCTCTTCTCTCTGAATGGACAGAGATTGTATCTTCGGCAACCACTTCAGACCCCAGAGTTGTTGCTAAGAGTTGGGTCATAAACTGTCTCTGTTGGTTCCTCTGGCCATTGTGGCTTTCAAAGTCAAGTGGCGTGAGCAACTGCTTGTAGCCCAGTGAGGGAAAATGGCAGGGACAAGAGAATGTGTAAGTGTGCACATAGGGTACTTACTTATACACTTGAAGGTCATGGACAACACTGGGGTGACACAATTACAGGAGTGCTGAGAGGTTTAAAAGACCACAAATCCAGCAGGATGAGAGTTTCTTCGCTCTCTGACATACCTGTAGTTTTACAACCCATTTTCTCCTTTCAAAATACGTATTATTCATGCACTGAGCCTGCCTTTAAACCAGCATGACGGGTACGAGGAGTAAATTATTAATTATCACTGAGCCACAAATTCTTAGGGATGAAAAAAAACTGACAGACATAAAATGTCTATTGTTTTTCTTCCAGAGAACAATCTAGAATTTCAGTTGTGTGATTAGACAGGATATGGACCACCCATGAGATGAGGGAGATGTTTTCATTCCGTGCACCTCCACTCTTTTCGCTCTGTCTTGTGCTGATTCACTGTACATAATTGTGATTATGAGAAGCCTGTGTGTGTATGTGTTTGTGTCTGTGTCTGTGTGTGTGTGTCATCGTTTGAGCAGAATAAAACATGACCTGTCGATTGCACAAACAGGGATCCGTGCTGCCTCTCCCTTTCTTTTTCTTTATAAATAGCTGAAGCAGACACACTACAAACCACGGTGTGGCTGTGGTGAATTAAATTTAGGCACGTCACCTAAAAAATAAGCACCCAAAAAGCCATTAACCATTAGCCGCTGACCACAGTTTCCCTTTTTGCAAAAATTAATTATTTCAGGCCCAGCCCCATCCATTAAACGGCAGTCTGCCTGCGCAGTGTCAGTCTTTGTGCAGAGCCATTTTGGGGGGTGCTGGGCTCATTTAGTGGAAACACTGCTGCGCTCTGTTCTCCAGTGCCAAAGCTCGACTCAACTGGCTCCTCTCTCTTTCTCGCCCTCCCTCCCTCTCTCTCTCTCTCTCTCTCTGCGCTGCCTGTGCAGGTACCTCCGACCACATGAAAACCTATTAGATGGGTGAGGGCTGTTTACTGGCGGGCGGCTGGTTTACGCTCGAGCTCATTTGGTTTGCCCCCGCCACCACCGCCACCACCACCACTCCCAGGGCCTGGCCAGAGAGGACAGCCAGAGGAAAAACATGTGTTTTATCTATCACGGCTAGCCTGGTGTCTGAGAGAGGGCCATGGCTGGGCCTGGGGCTAGCACTGGGGCTGCACGGATGGGTAGTGGTGGGTAAAGGGGTGGAGGAGAGTAAGGGGCCCTCATCTGTGGCTAACCTCAAAAAGCAGTGCTGGGATGCCATCGTCTGCTCCTGGGCACGGGTGAGGGCTAATGTTTCAGAGGGCCTTGCACGAAGGAATTGCTGCCGGCTGGCGTGGCACTCGGAGAAAGAGGGACTTTTCTCTGACAATGGATGCCTTTGCCAACAGCAGGTTAAAATAAAGTCCCTTGTTACGGCAGACCCTGGAGAGGTATTTGTCGTCCCCGTAATAGATGCAATGTGGCTTAAAAAACTCGACCTGTGTTTCGCTCAGTGCACAGACATCTCGCTGAACTTTCAAACGCATTTGCTCTCTTGCCATTTCCCCCTTTGTCCCCTAAACCCAGCTCAACAGCACACTGCAGCACTGACGCCGGATGGCTGCAAAGCCGGAACAGCTGCCTCGGCAGAAAAAGTACAGGACAACACACACACACACACACACACACACACACACACACACACACACAAGCCTATTTCAGCACTGTCCTGGGAGGGCATTTGATAGCCACATGGTAGGAGCGGTGAATTATCAGAGGCCCCCGGTGAAGGATGCTGGGAACCTCTCAGTGTGTACATACATACGTCCCGCTGTCCAAACACCAGGAAGTCATACGTCTGTTTACATGACTGCTGTACCACTGGCAGATTCCTACAGTAAATCACCCAAAGACCACACTTGTCCCAGCGCCAGCATATTTCACGGCCTTGCAAAGCATGAGAGAGAGAGAGAAAGAAAGGGAAAGTAAGTTCCTCCTCCAGCACGCAACCACAACGCCTTCAGCCACTTTAATGGCATGAATGGGACTTGTCACAGGCTTCTCTGCGGCAACGTCATGGCCAGAAAAAGTGGACCAGGGTTAGAATAACACAGGCCCCAGCAAGAAAAAACAGTTTTCCAGGGAAACAAAAATGTACCTGAGCAAATGGCTCCCAGCACTGGAGTCAGAGCAGAGGAACTCCATAAAAAAGAGCTTTGACCGGTAATGTACCTGGAACCAGCTATTAGAAGGGGCTCACCAGGACAGATCGACCTAAATTCCATGTAAGTCAAGATGTTCCTATTAAATCTCTCACTGATCTACCTATGAGGCAACTCTCCAGATCTCCTTGGTCTTGACTGTCCACATCCTATCCTGTGTATGTCTGAGGAAATAAAACTCATTTGACATCTGACTTATAACATACTTGAGGTTAATACCATCTGTCTTAATTCAGTAATATTAGGTGCGAACGACCCATGACAATATCATTAATTATATGTCTTGCACCTCTATTCTTGGAATGGAAAACTCTACACAACCATAATGTACTGTAATGGTGATGGTGGTGGTGGTGTTCCGGGGGGGGGGGGGGGGTGTGCTATTGTCTTGTTGCATCGGTAACAGAGGAAAGAACTATGTTTTTCTCATGAATAAATGTGTAAGCCAGGGTGCGTCAAGCCCTCTCCAGAACAGGTAAATTATGCTTTGTAGTATTCCCCAAACCAAAAACCAAGAGTGAAAAATGACTAGGAAATGAAATCCACTTGGCCGCTTTGATGACATGAAGTTCAATAAGTCAATTCAATTCATTTATTAGGCAATCCATTTTATTCTTGAGCATTTCATCTGCTCCCACCCCCCACCCCTCGCTGCCTGAGAACTTTTCACAGCTTATGATGCAGTAGCATCAATGAAAGGATCTCGCAGCAGTTTTGGGGGTCATTCTGGTAGTGATGGGGCTGGACAGGATTGGAAGCTGAAGGGGAAATCAAACTGTCCCTTCGGAGAGGCCCAGTGAGTCGTCATCAGAATGCAATGTGTTCATCTCCTGTCGCCTGCATGCCACTGAACAGCCCTGTGTCATCTCCGTGGCTGGAAGAGGATTGCACTCATTCCTGTCAGAGCTAGTGCTCTCAAGTGATATTTCATCGCAGCTTTTCCAAAAAAATTAGAAAAAAATACTGTAGAATGAAGAGGAAGAAGAAGAAAAAAAAGCCACTGAGTTCACCTAAGTTCATCCTCCTCAGAGTAAGCTAGAGAGATCTGCTCTCTGGCGTGGAGTGTGCTGTCTGCAGTCATGGCTTAAACAGAAATATGGGCCATTTTATCTTGTCTGTCCTTATCTCGGCGACTTGAATAATAACACATTCAGTGAGAGCAGGATATGCTGCTTTTGAAAAGGAGCGGAGTGGAGGAATCCATTGTGCTGAAAGTGGTCTGCTGGGATGAGTCTAGTCTGACAGTGATAGGGCACAGCGCTCCATGGAAAACCATCCACACATTTTATTTTCTTTTTTTGAGAACCCTCTTTGCCCATTCCACTATAATTCACATCAGATCCACTGGGCATGAGACGGCCACAGGGCAGGATTTCAACAAAACACACCCACCACCCACCCAACCACCTCCAGCACCCGGCTTACCCCAAACAGCTACAGAGCCAAGGCACTGACAGGGGCAGCTGAAAATTGCCCAGGCACTGCTCGAGTTCTGCTGATGAAGCCAACCCACACTTAACTATCTGTTGTTCACTGGAGGATCTGATGGGTGAATGGAAATGAATCATTCGTAAATAAATGAAGCACCGCTAGCCACGTTTATAGATCATCCTCTCCAGTGCGGATCTGTAGAGAGAGAGAGAGAGATGGCCAGCAGCGCCGCCATAGAGAGACACTTGTTTCACATTTCACAAGGTTCCATCACTGGCATGAGGTTATGCCATGAAAATTGGGGATTTTGTAAGGAAATCTCCATTCCTTTGTGCTAAAACCCCTCCAAATCCATTTATATCTCTTTATATCACTTTCTCCAGTTTAGTATTCTTCTCAGGCCCATTGCTGCATACTTGAAATTCACAGACAAATTTAGTCAAAGTCATATGCATGCACTGAGGCCCATCTGGTACCACTGGGAAGTTAGGCACAGTTAGCTAACAAGCCCACAGTTAGACCACTAGCACAACTTCACCATTTCAACAGGTACTGACATTTGGTGGAAGCTAAATGAACCAAATAAACTCTTGTGAGGTACATTTCTGTGCTGGGGAGATTGCTCAAATCAGTCTCTTAGCTAACACTTAGCTAACTGTGCCTGTGGGCTAGCACCATGTCTACAAGTAATGACATTTTGTGTAAGCCAAATAAACCAAACAAACTTGTGAGGTACATTTCCACGCTGGGGAGATCTCAAACCAGTCTCAGAAATGTAATTAAGCCTTGGCCTCACACCTTGTCACAAATCAGCAGGGACAGCAAAGCAGCTTCGCTCAGGACGCATTGTTTCAGGCTTCTGAAAGATCATCTGTGTTTCATTTAATGGGTGAAACCCATTGAAACACTCAAGCGCCAAAATCTACTCTACGCAATACATACACCCACTCACACACTCGTGTGTGTGTGTGTGTGTGTGTGTGTGTGTGTGTGTGTGTGTGTGTGTGTGTGTGTGTGTGTAATCGAGTGAGTGAGAAACGGAGGAAAGCAGGGAGGAATGGAGAGAGAGAGGGAGAGAGAGAGAAAGAGAAAGAGCAAAGGGACCACATCTGCCCATTGGCTCAAACTCCAGCTAGCTCTATGGAGTCCCTGTCTCTGTATCAACGCCACCCCTCCTCATACACACACACACACACACACATATACACTCCAATGTTCTCTTAGTGAGCGCTATATAAATCAGAAGCCTAGTCTGGCCTTAAAGAGAGAACTGAGTGTGCAGGAGGAGGCAGTGGAGAATCCACATCTTCCCCTCTCTCCTCTCTTGCACACAATAACACTATTGTCTACCCTTTTACACACTGTCAGAGAGCACGCCTGGCCCTGGCCTTGAGCCTGGCAGAACTACCGAAGGAACACATCACTGGGGTCACCAAACTTCTATTACCACCATGCAAATAAAAACTGGCCATGTGCAGATCAATAAGCCATCAATTTTCCAAAGCACAGGCGGTCATCTGCGGGTTGTCTTTGATACCTAACACTCTGGGACCATTTTTTGAGGCGGTGAGTCAGCGGACAGGGGAAGGAGAGAAGAGCGCGGTGTGATTTCTCTCCAGACGTGCCCATCTGATCTTGCTGCGGAGCTGTCAGCAAGGCCGTCACTTTCCCTCTCTGTCGAAAACAAAAGGCTCTCACAGGGGAAGATCGCGTCAAAGCTGGGGTTAACTCTGCTAGCTCAGGGGTGGCCCTGCTCTGCTTGTTTGCACAGAATGGCCCTGCTCTGCCCACTGTGCCAATCTGCTGGGCACCTACCGTATGAAAATATGTCTGTGTGTGTGTTTTTTTTAATATAAGGGAAAGGTTGTGGTGGTAGGTTTGGTTTGCCTTTGGGGATGGTGGGGGGGAGTGTAGAGAGAGCTTTGCTCACCTGATCGTCAGAGCGGTAGGTCAGAAGCTGTTCCCCTGTTGTGTCCTCCAGAAAGCTCCCCTGGGGCGACAGCGCAAATTCAGGAAGGAAGTAGGCAGTTTGCGACTGGCTCGCTCCTGTCTGCAGCAGGAAATAACCCCAAAAAAAGTTGAGAAACAGAAGAAATGACATCATCACAGACATCTGACCTGTTTATGCTTGCTTGAATAGGTCCCTAAAAAAATAATAAAAACAGTTGGGCAAAAACAAACAGCACATCAAGGAATATATGATGATCATCTCTTTGGACATGGCTAACCATGGAGCCTGTAAAAGCATAAGGTTTGAATCTGTGTTGATCTAACTGACGATAGGAGAACCAAAAGAGCATGCATGAATGTGTGTGTGTGTGTTTGTGTGTCTATATGCATGTGTGTGTGTACGTGTGTGCGCGTGTGAATGGAGATCGTATAAGCAAGGCGTTTCGCGCCTTCAGATATGACACAGTCCATGTGTCCAGACTCCAACCCTTATTTGCATTAAATCCCAACAAGCCTCTGTTGTGGTTCTCTGAGACACACTCGCTGCTGTGGCGGCGGCAGCAGCACACTGCACCGGACCTACAGTATATCTGGCTTTTGCACGCACAGTGCAGATGTGCTGAGTGCAACTCTCAGCTGCACGCGGTCCCTGTCCAAGAGCATAAAGTCAGTCCTGTGCAACAGCCCATAAATCATAACATTAATCGCTCCAATATTCATTAGCAAAGCCAAAATTCTGGACCCGGTCGGTCATCAAAAAAGGCCAGTAAAAGTCATTTTACCAGCTCTGTGATTATTGCAGTGCATATGCATGGTGCGCAGGGGAAAAGGTTAGTCTTTCGATAATCTAAATAAATCTACTGAGGACAGTTGACAGTTTATTTCAGAGTGGGCCTACCAACTAGGCTCCGCTCAGGAGAAACTGCAAACAGAAAACACAAGAATAAAACAAAAAGAGCTTGACAATGCTCCCAGAATAAAAGTCATCCTCACAGAAAAGAAATCAAGTTATGTCAAAATGCAACACTCCCTAAACAACACTAATCCTCAAACAATGACCTAGCTGTGCTAACGGTTACTCAGAAGGTGATTCACAGGGGCCACGTGGCTCGCAGCTATTAATAATTAATGGAAGTACTGAGGCAAGGAAATAGAGACGGACCAGCTCAAGGGAGTGAACTTCCTCCACTGCATTCAATACAATCAGGCATTTGTAATGAGCACCAAAAAAATCTGGCATCGACACACACACAGACACAAAAAGCAGCCCTTCCCTGACTCTCCCACTCTCTCTCACACACAGACAGACACACACGTGCGCCCACACACACACATTCTCTCTCTGTGTAAAGCTGTGCAGCGTAGTATATAAGACGTGTGACTGGTATCTATGAATACATTTAGCTCCGGCTGACACAGGCTTTTAAAAGCACTTACAGCTCAGAGGGCCGGCGATCTGCTTGGCATGCATTCCCATTAGGCCCCAGCCGGCATGCTTTCATCAGTGACTTTGTCCCCCACTGACAGGACTGAATTAACAGCCCTCTGGTATCACAGGCGCTGCAGATGCCTCCTATTCCAGGTGCAGGCCGTGGCTCTGTGATAAAACCGAGCGGACGCTATCAGGGCCTCTCTGGACCTGGGAGTGTGGTATGGAACTTGTGGATGGGGTGTGGGACGCAGGGGGGCAGGGGGATGGTGGGGTTAGGAGGATGGAGGTGACAGAGGTGGCCTACCAGCTAAAAAGCTTGGACTTCTTGCCCTTCTTTCCTCCTTCAACCAGACGTTTTTCTCACAGCAAACTTCCACACAGACTCTTGCTCAGTCTAAACAAGCTCCATCTGCAAAGCCCCCCCAGCACCACCTCCCACCTCACGCTGGGATCCTTTTAAGCGCCCAGGCATCCACCCCCTGAATAAGGGCCTGCTTCCCTCACAAGTATTTTGGGAAGGGAAATAAAAACAAGCAGGCCATTCATTTCTCCACTGATGACACCTGGAAGCTACGGCGGCATTCTTCACTCCTCTGTCACCTGTCTGACCAATGCGAGCCCTCCAGTCAACGGCTTAGAGGGAGAGAGACTCCCTCAGTAGCACTCTACAGGAATGGAAACCAGGAGGCCTGACATAACAACACTGCTTCCCTCCCAGCCAGTCCCACAATAAGCTCTGTGTGTCAGAGTGTGGGTGTTATGTGTGTGTGTTAATTGTGTGTGTATGTGTGTATGTGTGTTTGCATGCGTGTATGTGTGTGTGTGTCTGACTTGGGGGGTGGCACACTGTCTGAGTGATCAAAGTGCCCACTGCGGCAAAGTCCCATCTGTGGTGATGCGTGTGTGTGTGTGTTTGATGGGTTGGAGTGGACTGGTGTGCTGTGTGTCTGGGCCTCAGGGTTGAAAAAAGGACTGTGTGTGTGTGTGTGTGTGTATGGGTGTTTGCTAACTCACTGGATGAAGCAGCAACGCCTGGGCTTGTCATTTCAGCTGAGCTACACTTTGTGCCAGAGACATTTACAACACACACACACACACACACACACACACACACACACACACACACACACAGGTGCACAGGTCTGCTCCCTGCGACCTCTCTGTACACGTACAGTGTTTTCGATTAAGAGTCTTAAGACCCAATAGGGTTTCCAGAGCAGTGACTGAGTTAAATAAAAATACAAGTCTGTGGCATGAAATCTTGCAGCGTGGAAAGAAGGTGAAAGGAAGCCACATGCCCAAAGCAAGAAAAAAAAAATGTCTCTATTCTTCGAGACAAAACCTGGCTCCTGGGACCACTGCGCACAAGGGTCTGGCTGGGTCTCCCGTTTACATAATGCATGCCTTTACCTCTGCGGAGCAGTGGAGAGCCCAACGATTTGTCAGCCTTGGCAGCGCGGGTCATTTGTCCGCTGGGAGAGCTTTTGTCCCACATCTGGGTCGAGCTCTCTGCTCGCATTCCCCTGCTGTGAAGTCACCGTGCGAGACGTCGCACCCGCACGCACGCAAAGCGCCCGCCGCAACAGCCCCAGACCCGCTGCACAGAGCAGGACGGGCTGTGTGAACACTAATTGAGCTTACATACAGTACCTTCTCCAGGCGTCTGAGCAAACAATGGCCCATTTCTCAGAACAGGGAGAAGGCTCTGTGACTGGCCGCCACTGGAGGGTGATTAAGTCATATCAGCAGGGGGGGTTCGAGGGGGTACAAGAAGGATTACATGAACAGATGACACATTGGGCTTGCTATGTCCCAGCACAACTGGAGCGAACAAGCCGTTATTGCCAAGACTACGGGCCTTCGAGTTTCAATTAAGACCTCCCTCCTAACTGTAAGCAGCAGAGGCTGCAGGGGGTGGCGGGGGTGGCAGTGGGTGATTCTGGGACGAGTCCATCAGCTGTTCTACTTGGCTTGTTGTGCGGCTGGCCAAGAAAGGCCAGGTGTCTGAGGCCGGAGGCCTCCCTTTGATCTTATTGTGTGAAAGCCTATTTTCACCGAGCAGCCAGGCAGCATAAATAACAGATTTATTCATGACTTACACGAACTCTAGCCAGACAGGGGAAACAGCCTATCCCCCCCTGCCCGTCTCGACTAACCCTCCCCACACACACACACACCCACCCACACACACACACACACACACACACACTTTTCCCCCAGCCCACCCTATGTTTCCATGACTGGGCCATTCTCTCGAAAACAATATTTGGATTTAAAACTGCCCACCCTGCCTTAATTCAACTCCCTATGACTCAATACATTTCAGAATTGGTGCATTTAAGAACTGGAGGCAAAAACATGGAGAGAAAATGAAAGCAGCAACACAGAAAGGAGAGCAGGAATAGAGAAGTGCTGTGGACCAAGGAGGCTGTGTGTATGTGTGTATTTGTGCCTGTGTTTGTGTGTATGTATTTGTGTGTGTGTGTGGGGGGGGGCCTGGTTATCAGCGCTACACCTGCAGCGGCACCCGCTCCCAGCACCAGCCCAAGGGTGAAGCAATCAGCCGGCCGGCTCACAGGCACTAGAAACACTCTGACCACCACATAAACACGGCTCACTTCCTGAAACAATTAAGAGGCACTCCACAATATGAGCTGTTTGACAGGGCATTTGAGGCTTCCACCAGTGTGTGTGTGTGTGTGAGAGAGAGGTAGAGAGAGGGAGAGAGGGAAAGACAGAGTAGAAAGCCAGTAGAGAGAGAGAGATAGAGAGCAAAAGTGCCACTGACAGCTTCAATCAGGGCCAGCGTCATGCTGACAGACGTCTAATCTATAGGCCTTCCACTCCAGGGCAGGCAGAGTCGAGGGCAGAGGTGTAATCCTACATCAGACAGACACCGGCCTCCCTAATCCTGCCTCTCGGCTCGTCAGGGTACAGCTGAAGGTGACAACACGGTCGGCTCATTCAGGGGAAAACGAGCCACACTTCACTTCCAGGAGACCATGGTGGCAGCGGCGGGTAGACCGTCGAGGAGAGTGAGAGGGAGCCAGAGACAGAGACAGCTAATCCGTTTGTCCTCTAGGGCTGAGCGAGGTCACCAGCGACACGGCCTCCGCCTATCTCTCTCTCTCTCTCCCCCTAACCTGAGAAGAGGGAGGAAAAAAGGCTCGGACTTGGAGCCCAGCGGGCAGAGTGGGATTTACAGCCTTACGTTTAATGGTCCTTTCATCCATAACTCAAAACATCAATACCACCCAAAGTAAAGGAGCAGGACCAGGGAGAGGAGAGGAGTGAAGTGGAGGAGAGAAGGAGAGGAGGAGGTGAAGGTAGAGAGAGATATATACATCTCCTTAATATCGTATTATGCTTGGCAGGAGAGCCTAAAATCCTGTCCAGTATTCTGGCCGACTGATCAGGAGCAGTGGATGGAGCAGTTATGAAGTACCCTCGTAAAAAAGAGACATGTCCACCATCTGTCCCTGCAGTGTGTGTGTGTGTGTGTGTGTGCACGGGTGCACATGGGAATGTGTTTCTACATGTGAGTGGGCATTTGATTTAGCCTATGTAGGTTAAGATGATGTCTGTGAGAGTGTGCTTGTTTGAGTTCATGCGTGTAAATGTGTATTTTTCTACAATATGTGTGTGTATGTGTGTGTGTGCGTGCATGTATATGTTTATGTGTGTGTGTATGTGTGTGGGGGAGAGAGAGAGAGAGAGGGAGACAGAGAGAGGGAGGGCAAGATACAGAGACCATGCTTCCTTCTCCATATTCTCCAGAGGAAGTGAAATCACAGCTGCCCACAGGGAAGTGCTCTCATCTCCCTGCTGCTCTGTGAGAGAAATGGGAGGTGGGTGCACAGGGGGATGTGAAAACCGCACTGAGCCCTATCTGACTCCTCCTGAAGAAATCTCCCAGATGCTGCATGTCGCCCGTGACTCACCATTGATAATAAAGTGAAGTGTCCGAGACATCAAGCAACCCACAGCTAGGGTGTTGAGAAGCCTCGCCCTGAAAATTAATTAAATCCAAAAAAAATTAAAACCAATTAAATAACGGCAAAGAAAACACAAATTAATCACGGCAAGAACCACAGAGCACAGTGCAGAAAGCTCTGACTAATGACATTTTTTCTTGTTTTTTTTCAAATGTTCGTGATGAACAGTGTTTTTTTCAGCATGTCCTAGAAGATGAACCCATGTGCCTGATTGGACAATGTGGATCAAGGTCAAGCCAACAGCAGCAGGCATGGGACAGGCGCAGTGGTAACCGCAGCCCTCCTCGTCCTGCTCCTCCACTGCCTGGATCTCAGCGCCCCGCCATAGGGGCCACCAGCAGACGGAAATCATATCTGATGGCTATCAGAGGGGTCGGGTCCCACTCCCCCACAAACTGCCAGGTTTGATGTTGGGGAGTGTGTGTGTGTGTGTGTGTGTGTGTGTGTGTGCGCGCATGTGTGTGTGTTCTGGACAGCAAGCAAGCTGCCTCTTTCTGCCTCCAGGAACCTGTAAAGCGGCAGCGAGTTACAACCCCCGACCACAGACTGCAAATCACGACTGCGCCCCGCTGTGTGAACAGTGGCGGGCAGCAGCAGCAGCATCTCACATCCAAATGCATTTGCATGCAGTACGCGGGCTGGAGGAGGAGGGAAAAATCCTGCACAGAGGCAGCCATCTAATAACAAAATAACAAAAACAGGGATATAAAACTACTGCAGGATAAGAAAAACAGATCTGTAAATACCTGTGTAAGAAAAAAAAAGAAAACAACACAAAAACTTCTATCATTTTGGGTCTTCTAACAATTTTAAAGTAAACATGTATTCCTAATCTTTAAAAAAGCATGGAGTCCTCTGTGCTTGGCTTTCAAGTCTAGCTTTCCATGGGCTGTCAACCTACGTCCTATCCAGCTCCAATCTATTTGGGTTCAATAAAGCATCTTAAAAAATGTATACGGCTGTTGGCTCTGAGGCCTTTTTGATATGGTGGAAATCAGAACAAGCAGGCAGGGAGGCTGAAAAATGATTGGCTCCAGCTGATTGGCAGAGCACAACGTGCCGAAGAGGCAGCTTCTCTGTTTACAGCCATGCAGAGTGAATGGCCACACTGTACGTGTCTATGAAAGAGCCTTTCACTCAACCTCTGACCAGCTTCTCAGCCTCACCATGGGCCCTGGGCAAGATGGAGAGAGAGAGAGAGAGAGAGAGAGAGAGAGGGAATCATATAGTGAGGTGGAGAGTGAGATACTGAGTGATAAAGAGAGAGATACTATGAAAGGAGTAAGAGAGGGAGAGAGATACCATAGAGTGAGGAAGAGAAGAAAGGAGGAGATACTGAGCAACAAAGTGAGAGATAATGTGTAGCGAGGAAGTGAGGGAGCGAGAGAGAGAGAGAGAGAGAGGGAGCGAGAGATTCTGGGTGATGGAAAGCGTGCAAGTGGATAGAAGGTAAACGTGTGAAGAAAAGTAGCTAAGTGATCTTTTAACCTCTGGCTGAAATCGCGAGCTGACTTTGGCATCAAGCCAGAGCAAGTGAACCTTTAAGGGCACGAGGTGCAGCACTGCGCCCTCACCCCCATATAAAGCCAAAGCAATACCCCACCAAATTAGGTTACCACGCATTCAACCACGGCTGATATTTTTTCACTAAACAATGATGCCAACAACAACAGCACACTCATCTCTCAGATTCTGTGATAAAGACCCTGCAACTGTGGTGGATAAGGTAGACTGAGATGCCTTCAGATTATCAGCCTATCTCATCCAGCCACCTCATATTCCATCAAGATCAAAACAGCATAACGAAATCACACTGAGAAAACAGATGAACTGCACAGACAAATGAGCTTCGCTCCAGGTTCACTCACGGTCACGGCCAACGTGTACAGTCAGCATGCACGACTTTGAGTACAGTATGTTTGTGCACCAGTGTCGTTCGAGTGCTACTAGTGACTAATACTCGCTTGTCAGCTCTGTTTGATTTGAAGCAGACAAAGCATGAGACTGAGAGTGAGCTTCAGCAACCTTGGAGCATCTCAGCAGCCTCTGGCCTGAATGCTTGTTGCATATACTGTGTGTGTGTGTGTGTGTGTGTGTATGTGCAGTGCTACAGGCTTGATGCGAGCCATGTGTGCTTTGGTGAAGACAGACATACATCTATGTTATTTCCCTGGTCTCTAGAGCCTTTGTTTCTTGAAGAAACATATTGATACGTTAGAAATGATTCACGGCTTTATCTGTAAAATTGCGCTTACAAGCAGCTGTGTGTTGGGTTTTGGGTGTTCCATCAGGCAAGTTAAAATGCAGACTGCCGGACTTATTGCTGAAAATATTGCAGCTTAACAAGTTAATCGCTAAAGGAAAGTGCAGAATGAAATTTAATAAAGGCACACATGAAACCTCTTGTTCTTGCCAGAGCTGTGAAACTCAAAATGAACAGGATCTAAATTGCCGACCTAATGACATTCCACCTCTAATGAATCCACAACTGAATAATAAACACATGTCAAAGTGTGGATAAATAATGACAAGGCAAATAACACAAAGCCCTCTCACACATGTGGTCATTATTTCGGCACAGTCGTCTCCTGGTAGACAACACTTGCTAAACTCATGGCAGTGACTGGGATTGAGAATGTGCTTTGAGAGGAGCTCCTATCGCTAACGAGAATCAACTTGGGGGGGGGCTGGGGGGGGGCTTCCCCTGAAACTAAACCACATTCTGTGTCATGCTCCCATGCGAGTGCATTTCGCATGATGAAATCAAAGCCGGGCCATACAGTGGGCCCTCCGACTGGAGAGGGAGTTCCGCAGCATATAGCCACCCTGATATAAACCCAAGATAATGTCCATCTCTGAGGAGTCAGGTTTCGGCTTTTGTGGAGTTTCTGCGGAGCACAAATAATCGCAATCAGCAGCCCTCCTTTCATGTCCTGTGTCTGGGATGTGGAGAGGCTGACTGAGGGGTATCATGCAGAGGTTGGCATTATTATAACACACCGCCTGAATTAGGTTAGCATTAATTGAGTACAAGACACTAGATTCTTCTGGCACTTCTGTGCACTTCTGTTACAAGTCCTTAATGTTTACCAGGGGTATTTTGCAATGCTAGTAGGCTAACTCAGGTTTATCATTGTGGCTCCATCCAGCCTGTGTGGAGAAGCCAGCACACCGCTAGCTTTCACCCACCCCTCCTTCCTGTTAGCCCTGCCCGGAGGACATGCCTGGAGTGAGGCGCTTCCTCTTGCCCATTGCTCTATTTTAAGTGACAGCTGTTCAAACACGCCGGGGCTGTGCCACCGTTTCTCCCCCTTGCTCAAACAACAGCCAGGCCTACGCTTTCATCCAGCTCCCAGACACCTCCACGGAGATCTTCACACCATACTGAACATTGCTACAGCCCTAGTAGGCTGCACATACACACACACACACACACACACACACACAAAGACACATACGCGCACACGCACACACACACACACTCGGCCTGACCCCAAGGGTTGCTGACATGCAGGCACGGTGTTTGTGTCAACGATGACAAAAGAGAAGGGAGGCTTTCTTGGCCTGGTTAATGCGCATTGAATGACCTGACTCCCTGCACTACTGAGACAAGGTGTTGATCACTGGCCTGCTCACACAAGCATGTCCCCTAATTACACAGAAAACTCTTCCACCCAGAGAGAGACAGCAACTTTGTGTTACTTAGCTCATATTATTATTCTGAGCAAAGGAAACTGTGAAGACGAGGAGCTGACTGAATAAATCTTTACATCAGTGGGGCATGAGTTGTGCTAAACAACCACAATAAAGAATGGGGGGGGGGGGGGGGTAACCACAAAAGTCACCATGATCTCCAGGCAAAAAAAATCTGTCTGTGTTTCTCTAACTCTAAAGTCAAGCTCCCAGCATTAACTGCTTGAGGAGCCCTTGAGATACAGCGAATAATAAAAGCAAATCAGGCAGCGTGAGGCTAATCCAACATCTGCTTGTCATAATCCATGCAACAAGCCAAGCGTGACCTGCCACCTCAGACCTTATCTGCCATGACTTTGCCTCGCAATATGTCCTCATTTTCCATGACATTTCCTTTTGAGTTTGTCCATAAAAGGGAAGAGGCAAATCTCCTCCTGGGAGATTTGTGTCCAACAGGTTTAAACATAAAGGTCTTGAGGAGGCTCAAGGAATCCATGGGCTGGGCGGGACGGTGTAAATAAGGGCCGTCCTCTGTTCGCCTGCCGCAGAAATCTCTCAAGCACATGAGCGGCCCTGACAACCCCTCCTGGGTCACTTGGGTCGTTCAGCTGTGGAGCTCGCTATTGCACGGGAGGTGGAAGCGTGAGGCAATCTAAAGTCTCCAACCAAAAAAAACAAAAACAAAAAAAAAACCTTGCCATATGCCTCTATTCTAGGGGGATTGTGAAAATGCTACAGCACTCCCAAAGCTATGCCACAAATGTGTGTTTTAACACTGTTTGCCTGGTTTGCCTTTGAACCAGCAGCGACTTTAATTTTCTCTCTCTCTCTCTCTCTTGCCTAAAGAAACCAAGGAGAGCCTCTCCACAGGAGTAATTTGTCTCCACTCCAGAGAAGCCTCCACCTCACGCCAGATGAGAGAAGAGGAGAGGAGAGGAGAGGCGGCAACTCGGGAGGACTCCGGTTGTCAGAGAGGAGGTTAAAGAGCGGAGCAAGGTGCAAATTGTAAGTCCAGATGAATGGCGAGGGTGGGAAAGTGATATTGGAAACACCTGTCCTGACAGACACTGGTGCTGCTTTTCGTTGTTGAAACCTCACAGCCCATTCAACAGCCCTGTGGCCACTCGCAGATCAGACATAAATCAAGACAAAATGTTTAGCGAGGGGAGAGCAAATATTATCTTTACAGATTATTGTGAGAGTTGTGGAGCATACTTGCGAAATCCCCTTGTAAATAGAGGCCAGGGAGCAAAGTACTTTTTCAAAGAAAATGTCTCTTCCTTGTTAGATCCCAATGAGTAACAGACTGTCCAGTCAGGTATGGCAAAATCACCATTTTGTCAAGCAACTGGCCTAGGTAGGCAGTCTATGTGGAAAGAACAGCAAGTCTATAGAGCCTGCATGGGCATAGGGTCCAATTTTTTGAGTGACATTTGCCACATGCTCGAGAATCCATGTCAATGGAAACGATGACTGGACGGCGACAGGAGTATCCCACAGAAATATTATCCTCTGCACTCTGGACCACATTCATGCCACACCAGTACCTACTGCTAACTCCGGCTCCATCACCTGTCTATTCAGTCCATAAAAAGATCAGAGAGCGCTCTCTCTCTCTCTTGCCCTGAGGAAACTATCCAACTTCACAATTAAAAGGTGGATTCAGGTTTCAGTGTATTCTGGTCACGCACTTACACACTAACACGCCAAAGAATGAGCACTTCATTCAGAGCCTTGACTTACGAACCTGCCATTTGCAAAGTGGAACTCAGCAGCCTATTGTGTGAGATTAAACAAGCCTTATGGTTCTGCCAGCTCTTCCATTAGGTGCTACGATATATTTAGCTTTCCACAGGCAAAGGAGACTTCTGTCTGCAATACTGTCATTCTTTAGCAAATTTACTGCACTGACAGACTATTGTCATGCAAGACTTTTTCTGTGTGTAGACCACATTCTAATATAGAATACAACTATTTAAAGAGATCTATTTAAAAAGATTTTAGCATCTTTCCTGCACCAAATAAATGAAATGAATCTATGCTTGTTTCTTGTATAGTGCATGCTCTGTTTAACTGAGCTGTGCCTGCCCATCAACCTCCAGGTAAAACCGGATGAAGTAGAAGTATACACTTTTTACCATACCTGGACCGGACAGATGATCAGGGAGACAGCCAGGTATATCCATGTCAGAAACTTCATATGACCCATGGTAACCTTTCTGTTTCTAACAGGAGGGTCTATCAGCATTGCAGAATCAACCTGAGGAGAAAACACATGACCTGAAATGTTAACAATGAATCTCATAAGACATTTCCCACAGGAGCAATACAACTACAGGGAAGAGCACCAACTCCGTTAATACAAATATAACATTGCTGCCATACTTAATGTAGACCTCTGTGTGTCATGCTCCGTGTAATTTGCAGTGTAAAATGCTACAGCCTCTCAACAGGAATGCACTACTGTCCCTAGATGTAGAAAATGCAGGCATGGTTCGATAACAGCACTACAGGGTACCGCTGTGAACCCCAACTGCATTCCGTGCTCATACATCACCATGCGTAACGCGGCAAGCAGATCAACGACTCCCATCAAAATGAACTTCGAAGAACACAATCAGAAGGACCGTTGTAATGTGTGCCCAATTTTTAAAAGGTTACGTTGTTGATGTTTAAAATTCACAACATTAAACAGTATCTTGATTGGCAAGAAAGTGATATATTACTGGGCACCTGTTTTTTACACAATTCAGAAGTGTGCATGGCAATGAGCATTTAATGTCTTGGGTTATTGCGCAGCGATATAATACCATGTGAAAACGTAGATCTGCTGCAATTCGTGTTAAACATCTACCCAGAAATTAACCTGGTAACCCAGACATAATTCAATGAATTCAAGTCATTAATCAAGACAGGGGTATGTGTAGCCATTAATATAGCTTCAAAGCTATTCGCATTCCGAATTAGAAATAGAACTAGTAACAGTCATGACAGACGCTTACCTTCTCTCCACAGAAAACTCGTGAAGAAATCCACATTTCTATTTAATATTTGACATGTCTTGTTTTAAAAGCACAGCAAATATGTTACATTGTGAATACATGTATCCCTACGTTCGAATATCAACCAACACCTCGTCTGATACAAAATTACACCCGATTGTTTATTTTATAGTCTGACAACCCCCGTCGTTGGGTATCGACTACTCGCGAACTTCTCTATCGCTCGCTCGCTGTTGCGTGTCTTGAGGCTGAATTAAAATAATGAAGTGACAGAAGTTTGTGTGCTGCATACTGCTATCCCGCTAGGCGTCCCACGATCTGCACCGACGAGGAGTAACATCAAGGGGAGAGGTTGCGGTGGACGACCAATTAGACCAACAAGACTTCTGTCCTCTCTTTTGAAATTCTACGCTCTTATTTCATCTCAGGGATTTAATCATCGCCGTCGTTATCATTTATAAGAAGGATGGTTTTGGCTCTGTCATACTGCCATTTAATGCAGGTACGAGGTCATGTTTGGTTTTTACGACCCACATAACAACGCTCAGATATTAATTTTCAAAATTATATTTGAAGTTGTGCCACTATCAAAATATTCCTTGAAACAAATACTGAATAAAGCCATGTGGATCCTGTCACTATTTATCATTAAGAATGCTCTTTAAGGTCCGAGATCAAAGACGTTATCCGCAAGAAGGCACAGCTTGCTGCTTTATTATGAGGTGAAGAATAAAAGCTGGCACTGTAAACGGAGGTCTTTGACTTTCATTAACTTGAGCAGACCCGGGGTCTCCAGTAGTCTGCTATAGGTTCCACTATAAAACCTCATCCCATTCAATAGTCCACATTCATACCTACACTGTTTGTCCATCTTTTAAGCTTCACTGGTGAAAGGCCTTACGTCAACTGTCATAATGATGATTGGGTATATGCCATGTTGCACAAAAAAACCCTGTGCGTCAAGGAAAAGTCTCAGAACTCATAACACCAAATCCGTGATGGGCTGCAGACAGAGGAACCACAAACCCTATGATGATATTCAATTTCAGTTCATCTATATCCTTAATTTATATAGCGTCAAATTATTGGATAGAGTCGAAAAACAAAGTAAAATAAGTAAAAAGTAAAATTACGCAAATGATCTTGCCCAGACCTTATGAAACAAACATTTAAGCTAAGAAACGGCATAATAATTAAGGCAGTTAAGTACATAGGGGGACTGCCATTAAACTTAATTTGCCAAGGTTGATGACTTTTTGTGGTTGTGGTGTGGTGCCCCAAGTTTCAGAGAATAAAGCCTAGAGAAGCGTTTCTATACGGCTCTGCACAATGACTGTACGTACAGTCATTGACTCTGCACAATGGTAGGCTGTAGCTCCCTCTGCTGTTCCAGAACTGCAAATGCAGTCTGAACTACTTCACCCAACTTTGCATTTGCGTGTACGCTACAGTGCAATGTATAGGATGTCAATTCTGGTCTGGTCTGTTGCCAGAGTTAACAATGATCAACAATACATATACACGCATTTACCAAAGAAATAAAACACATCTTTTGTCTTCATTTTTTACTTTCATGTGAATCTTATATTATCTTCCTATTCAACGCAAAATATGTACGATTGCGCTGCACTATAATGCCTAGCTGCCCTACTGAAATAGCAAAATCCACCGATATTTTCTCATCCTGTTCCCTTTAAATTCCACTGCGACTACACAACGTGCTTCTGGTCTTGTGATATGACATCACTCCGTTCAGGACCCTCAGACAAGTCGTTTTCCATCAGCTAGCTACCAAACGCTATCCCAGATTCCTCGAGCACAGCTGTTCCAAGACTGAGTTAAGTTATAATTTATATTTCCACCTGTAGGCTTACGTCCATGCCTGTACAAAACGATTAGGGTACATTTGTTTATTCACGACGCGGCGTGTGTTTGTAAGTGTTCAGGCAACTGTTCTGACTGACTGTCTATTCTCAGGCTCTCAAGTTGTCTGAGCTAACCTTTCACTGTTTGGCAGCAAGGGTCAGCCAAATAAATCTATTTTTAATAACTGATTTAAAAAAACTTTGTACTAATTTGCTTTTACCTTGGTCTGAATGACAATTACAGTTGTTTCCCGCAGTCTTTGAAGAAGGTTTGCGAATCATGGCCTCTGCCATCTCAACACCGGTTACCTCTTCTAGCCGCTCTGGACGCTCCATGAGACGCACCTCCGCACCTGGGGTGTCTCCATCCGGCACGAGCCCCACACGCATCACTCGTATTCAGGAGAAGGAGGACCTGCGGCACCTAAACGACCGTCTTGCTGCTTACATTGAGCGTGTGCGACAGCTAGAGAATGAGAAATCGTCCATGCAGCTGTTACTAGAGGAGAAATCAGAGTCCAGCAGTCGGGAACTTGGGAATCTGCGACGTATCTATGAGAACGAACTCGCGGACGCCAGGAAGACTCTAGATAACACTGCCAATGAACGGGCAAGACTACAGATAGAGTTAAGCCAGCTTGCTGAGGATCATAGAAAATTGCAAACCAGGTATGCCATTTTCAAGTTCAATAATATGTAGTGCAAACCAAGCTCAATAATATGTAGTGCAAACAATTAAGACACTAGGTTTATATATTAGTTTGCTGCCCATCCAAAGAGAATTTAAAGCCTTGAATGGTCTATCTATATGCTTGCATTGGATTGTATGCATTGTGTTCATCGTATGCTATATTCAGTGCGTAGAACCATCTACAGGCCTCTTGGGTAAATTCAGGGGAATGATGATCAATTAACAATATGCCTTACTCTGGCCCAGCCATTCAGGGAAATAAAGTATGATTGCATGCTGACTTCAGTTATTATTGATGCATCTGTCCTGTGTTGAACATGAACTTGGAGCCTGTTTGCCTACTTGCCTGCATGCTGATCATGTATTTGTGTGTAGTTGTGGTTTTCTTTCTTAATCTGTCTTCCCAACTAGGAATAGCAAAAAAGAGTCTGAGCTGAACACGGCGACTGGGCATTGGAGGAACCTTGAGGCTGCCCTGAACTCTAAAGAGGCAGAGTTTGCCAACTTGCTGGTGGAAAACCGGAGACTTGAAAACGAAATCGCAGATCTCAAAAACCAAGTGTCTACTGTAAGCCCAGTGGCATCTCCCAGGTTTTACTCCTCAGCATCAGTTGAAGAGGATCATTGAGGTGTTAATCCAGTGTTTGTTTTGCAGCTGGAAACTGCCCTTCAAAATGCCAAGGCCCAGCTCAATGCGGAAATGCTCCAGAGAGTTGATGCACAGAATCAAGTACAGACCCTCAAGGAACAAATGGATTTTCAGAAGCACATTAGTGAGCAGGTACTTAGATTTTTTGTTTTCTTCTGGATGGTTTCAGGCATTCCTATGTTGTATTTTAGTCCCATAAGGCACACAACACAAAAATAAAAAGTCAAGAAAGACAAATACAGAAATAATAACAAAATTCATATAATGTCACACAAAGTCCAGTAAGCTTTTGTAAAACACTTGAATCTAAAATGTCACTCACTGTAATAGTGTATCCACTGCTGCCAGAGCACTACGTTTTTCAGATAACATTGTCTACAATGGAGCACTGGAAGTGATGCTTCATGGCTGACTAACAAAACATTGGTCGTTGAGCTTCGACATGATGCTGTGTTTGTGTTTGTGTGTGCGCATGCATTCGTGTGTGTTCAGGAGGTGCGGGAGATGCGTACCCGGCACGAGAGCAGGTTGGTGGAGGTGGACTCCGGGCGTCAGAAAGAGTTTGAGAGCAAACTGGCTGAGGCCATGCAAGAGCTTCGTAAGGAACATGAGGGTCAGATCCAGCAGTATAGAGAGGAGCTGGAACGCACCTTTGCTGCTAAGGTAGACTACACCTTTCCTGGCTTACATGTTTCACATTCACCAACCACAGAACACTATCAAACATTTCAGGAGTGACCTTTGTCACCATGTTACACTATCGTGACCTAACTGGTAGAAGCAGTTTCCAATATCTGACCTATTTGGTTCAGTGGATAAAGGAAGGACAGTTAATAAGTGTAAAAGTAATAGTCAAGCCTTTAGTTTGGGTTGAAAGGGTAGCCAATCAATGCCAAGCAATATGTAAACACATAAAGCCTTTCGCAACATTCAGCAAATATTTCCTCAGGATTTGTCAACTATGTCAGTATCGATTAGCCAATCTTTAAATATTAACAGCAAAGCAAGTGTAGGGCATGTGGTGTTGTGGATAGTGATTATATTGTGTGTTTTTTAAGTTAGTGTGATACATTTTTATCTTTTAGTTTTTCTTTTTTGTTGTTTTGGCTGTGTAATCATCAAATATTTATACATGTGTGTCTGTAATAGTTAAGACTGGATGAGACATTGTTGTTAGATAGCAGTCCACCTACAGCAGAGAATCAACAGGTGAAGTTCAACACCAGGGAATGCCCAGTGATCAGGGATGTTTTGAAGGTATTTCAACACCTTGGCTCCCAGTGTCTCCCCAGACCCTCACAAACTTACCAGCCAATCATGAAGTTGATTGGTGCCAGCTAAGTCTTTAAAGTTTCAGGGTTTAGGGTTCAGGATGGACATCATGGGCATGGAGTCAAAGATAGGTGTTCTAAGTTCAAGGCAAACTAATTCATTGCAGCTTTTGAAGTCAAAAAGTCAAGCCAAGATCAACTATTTTGCCACATTCCTACATTCATCTTTGTATTTCTGTATATGTGTTAATCAAGCTTAAATTAGTCTTACTTTTGCCCATGCTAACAAATGGGCTGGTTTCTCTCAGCTGGAGAATGCTCAACAGGCAGCCACAAAGAACAGTGACTTTGCCTCTTCGGTGCGGGAGGAGCTAGCAGGAGCCCGGACTAGACTGGAGTCTCAAGCAGCAGACCTCAGCCATTTACAGAGACAGGTAGTCTACTCTCTACCATGCTCCTGAGCCAGAGCATAAGTATGCCTCATAAGCCTATTAGCAGGGGAATGAACATGTAGTTGGGTGCCGTTTCCTACTGAATAGACTATGTGTGTTGAACCCATGGGAGAGGGAGTGCTAATGTGAATGGGATGCTTTGTGTGTCTTGTGACGACGCATGTCTTGTGTGTGTGTGTCTGTGTGCGTGTGCATGCACAGAATGCGGCCCTAGAGGCACGGGTCCGGGAACTGGAGCAGACACTGGACCGGGAGCGGGAGGTGGCCCACCAGAGGCTGAGCCGCAAGGACCAGGAGATGGCTGCCATGAGGGAGCAGATGCAGGCCCAGCTGGAGGAGTACCAGAACCTTCTAGATGTCAAGCTCTCCTTGGATATGGAGATCAATGCTTACAGGAAGATGCTGGAGGGAGAGGAGCAGAGGTAGTCTAGTTTTAGCAGTAGCAGTGAATTACCACTAGTTGGCATTGTAGAACAAAATGTAGCAAAGTTGCACCTGCCATAGAAATTATTGGTTGTTCTATGGTGGATTTGTAAGGTTGTTTCTTGCTACCCCAAGTCATGGTGATGCTGATGAATCTATACATCAATTACAGTTGCTGTTAGGTTGTTGTACTGTTTTGTTTGAACAGCAATTAGGTCCCAATGGTTTTCCTTATGTCTCATGACTCTCTTGTGTGTGTGTGTGTGTGTGTGTGTGTGTGTGTGTGTGTGTGTGTGTGTGTGTGTTTGTATTTGTGTGTCAGGCTGAAGCTGTCACCAAGTCCATCAGGCCACGCTGCAGTGCCGCGCAGGCATGCCCATGGGGTCCGCCGGCTCAAGGGGGCTAAGAGGAAACGAGAGAGCGGGCACTCGCCTTGCTACAAGATAACGCAGCAGTCCTCGGCACAAGGCAGTGTGTCCATCGACGAGATCGACAAAGATGGGCAATACATCAGGCTGAAAAACAATTCTGACACGGTGCTCCAAGCTCTCTTACCACGCTTGTGAACATATTCACGATCTTAGGATTCACATGGATGCCTAATGCAACCGATATCTGTTTCTCATTGTTATTCAGGATACGTCTTTGGGTGGGTGGATCTTATTGAAAAGTGACACTGCTGCACCCGACATCTCCTTCCAGATCCCGTCCCCATACACTCTGAAAGGTGGACACACACTAACTGTAAGTGGATGGAATTTACACTTGCATATCAGTGTAAAAGATGCACTCTCTCCCTAAAATCCCATCTTGTTACCCATCAGAAGGCCTTTTTTTCCATATGGCCTTAAACCAGCTTGTTTTCTCATTGCCAGTGTGGGGAGTTAATTGCACTTGGTTGCCAGATCATTTTACAGTGTTATCAAATAGCGCCTGGATGCCAGCATGTTTGATGATGTTATCAAATAGCTAACAGTGTTGTAGTGTTGTAAGATGGTTACATTAAGTTAATTGGCATTATATGATATGCAAACTGTGCAGATGCATCCTCAGAAAAGTATACTCACTGGTCAGTAAGGATTGGATTCAGTTGATTTGAAAGGACCATTGCCTCTTTTGGGTCCTCTGATTATTCTGAAACACCAACTAATGTCCCATCTGAACCACAAATACACATACGTGGTGTTTACTTTTTTTAACTGTGTATTGTCTAGTAACATAAAAACACCTAATAAAAAAGGTTAAAAGTAAAAGGCACAGCAGGCAAGGCTGCAATTATTTTTTTTACCTCCAGAGCGCAGTCTCAGTCTGCTTTATATTTATTTATTTATATATATATATACACACACACACACACAACAACTTTGTATATTCTTACCAATCCATGTGGATTTGTTTGCAGACCAACGAATAGTAAGGAGCGCAGATCATTCATTCAGTTTCGTTTAACATCAGGACGCCTTTCTCATATTGCATGTTCTATGCAATTAAGCGATAGAGGGTGCCGAGAGCCTTCATTTACCCCATAATGAGCCATTTAACCATCGTAGTGACTACAAAGCTGGTAAATTAACTTAAAAACAGCATACAATGTTTCCTGGTGTGCTGTTAAATTGTGTTAGCCTGGTGGATGCATGCTGGACTCTGTGCAAAGATCATAGGGATACATTTATTTTTATTTTAGTGGTTGAATTTTAAAGCTGCCTTAAATCACTAATGTTTGACCATGACCTATGTTATGCTTTGGATTTGGATAAAATCAACTGCTTAATACCCTTGTCTTTAGGAAACTAAAGCTCATTTGCCTTGTCTAGTGCCTATAATGTGTATGAATATGGACCTGTCCTCTGTACTTATCGTGTCTTCCTCAGGTGTGGGCAGAAGAAGCTGTTGGACAGGCCCCGTCTGGTGATCTGGTTCTGATGGGTCACAGGAGCTGGGGTCCGATTGATGACGTCAGAGTCCTGCTGATCACTGCCCAGAATGAGGTACAAAACCCCAGCTCTCTCATAGTGGAAATGCACTGAACACTGATGAGTTCTCATGGGCTTCAACTGACAAAGATTTTGGTTGGGTTGGGTTGGACATGTCCTGTAGGAGACAGCAGAGCGCAGGCTTTCCTGTGTGCGGCAGCGGGCTGAGGGAGGCGACTCAGACGAAGAGTTTGATGAGGAGCCTATTTCTGGCAGTGACATTCACCTCAGGAGACAGGTACACAACACAAACACAACCACAAACACAAACACAACAAGTCTCAGAGTTGCTGTTAACCTTGTGCTTGTTTTACCCCCACAAAGCCCAAAAGGAAGAAAAAGGAGAAATGTTGTCTGGTCTTGTGAATCAGACAGAGGGTAGGTGAAGCACTGGTGCAACAGCAGCCTCCGCATCTGCCTGCCTGATGCCTGCTTCGCTCTAAGACTAGAAACCTATGGCCGTCTGTAAATAAATGACTGAATAGGAATGCACATTCAGTATTGTTTGGTGTGTAGAAGCAGTACTCCAGATGTCCTTGCATGAGCTGGCTTCCTAACAGAGTCACAAGAGATTTTGCATTATGCGTCTCATCCCTTATATTAACCCCTGCCTATGTGTTTGTCGTTTGTCTGTTTGGGTATGTTTATTTCTGCTTTTCTATAAGTGCACTTCAGTATCCCAAATAGCATTGGGATATTAATTATTGCGACTTTGTGTTTGTGCATATATACACACCTTTTTCTGAACTCAGTATCCCAAATAAGCCCTTATCCCAGTTTCTGGAAAATCAGGATATGCTAGGTAGAGTACCCTGAAAGAAACCTGTGATCCTGTTGCATGTAAACACCTTATACTGATGTCTGACAGTTGCAGAGAAAGATGTAATGTGCTGGTAAGGGCTTTTTAGAATCCTTGGTGAGAACATCGCAAGACTGCTAAGACTATTTTGACTGCTAAGAGCTACTATTTATCATGTAAACAGGGATATCAATAACCAGATTTTTCTGCGTTCAAATAAACACTTTATCCCGAATACGATCAAAACTGGGACAAGCCTCATATTCAGAATACTGAAATGCATGAAAACGCAGTCTAAGAGTGTTTGCTCAGATTCATACACCTTCGCAGTGGGCGTTTGCTGGGTACAAGTTCACTGTGTGAATCTGTGTGTGTCTTACAGGGACTGTCTGGAGCCAATGAGCCTAGCTGTGCCATCATGTGATTTGTACTGGAAACCATCTTGTGTCTGCAGTCGGGCTTCCAAAGGGTGAATATGGATATGGTCTCTGGAGTTTGACTCAAAGAACATATACATTCTCTATGGTTGGTGATTATGTTTTAGTGTCTTTTAAAATGTATACTTTACTGTTGCCAACCCAGTTTAGAAACGGAATGAGTACTTTTTTTTCCCTTGTTTCATGGACAGAAACGTTCCCTCAGTCCCACCTTAAGATGGAAGAAATGCCTTCTACTAAACTTAAAATGCCTTCTAATATTAGGTACAGAGGAAATGTGACTGTGCCTTAGTGGAAAATGACTGCAAGCACTTCTCCAGGGTACTGGTGTGGTAGTTGTCTGGGATTTGAAGGTGTCCTGGCTGCACACCTGTCAGTCTTGTGTAGCGCTGTGTGCCAAGCAGGTGCTTTTTGCTAGTTTAGCATTCTCTCTGTCTCTTTCGGGATTACTTATTTGCACGTCAGGCAGAAAAGTGGCCACACACACTTCCTGTGGTTTCAGCCAAAGTAACAAGTCGCTGCTGCTAACAGGGAAGAGTTCTGAAAGTAGAGGGACCACTCTCTGTATAGGAATCTTTGCTTTTGTTTTGGTGAAACCCTTTCCGCTAGAAATTAATAAGTTAAATGTTAAAATATATGATGCCAATGCTTGTTAAAAATTTAAGTGTATTTGAAAGGATGTAATGCATAAGTAAATATGTTGATTCAGTCTCTCAAGTGCTTTATTTTTTAAGTGTTGCCCAATTTGCTTTCCAGTCGTCTGAGGAACACATGTTAAGTATGTCCAAGATGTTTCCTACTGGTGGATAATCTGACAAATGACAAAAGTGTAGCTAAACCAATACAACAGGAGATGAACCTGAAACTTGCCTTGACTGTCAGCCCTAGCTATTTAAGACTTTTATTGCACAAATACATTGAGCACATTTGTATAACTTCAATAAAGATGGCGATTATAAATGAATATTCTTAAGTATGCTTGTTTGTTTGTGTTCTTTTTGGTCAGTTTCAAGTATTTTCCCAAAATGAGTACTGAGGAGAATGTTTCTGTGAATTCCAGTGCAGATGCTGCCAAGTCATTGTGATTGATTTCAGTGGTATGCTCCAAAAAAAAGAATTCCTTTTCGCTGGGAGCATAAAAATGTGTTTGACACCAAAACCACCAGCGTTGATTGTTATCCTTGTAATTGATTGTTATCCTTTTTAAACTGATTGTTATCCTTAGAAAATGATTATCCTCAGGTTAAGAATCCACAGGACGCTTCTACTCCAGTCAGTCCATTCAGTGTTGTAGAAAAAAGTCTTTACAAAAATAGTAAGTTTTGCCTCAAAGAAGTTCAAAAAATTTTGGGGTGCTCAAAACACCCAATATAAAAGTACTGGTCCATTGCTAGCAGTCATCCTTGGTCAGACCACAGTCTCCTTCCTGGTGTCCTTACTGAGGAAGAAGAAGGAGAGAGACTGCTGTTTGGCCTGGGTCCGTGGAGGGATGGGGATCTGAAGACGAACCCTCTGATTTGTCTCCTTCCACGTCCTAAAGAGGTGGATGTGATACCGCAGAGACACCTGCAGTAGCACACAGAACATTTCCCATTAAAATATTACAGTGAAACTCATTACATTAACTATCCATTGGTCACTCTCTGTCTCTATTTCTTTCCCTCATATTTTTCATATGTTTTTGTCCTCTGTTACTTCTAGTGTTGAGAAGTGTTGAAATAAATTTCAAACATCAAATAAAACAAAAGTAACAACTGACTTGAGTGATGGGCAGAGCAGATCCTTACCACAGTCCAGAAGAGGTAAATGGTGAAGAGGGCCAGGGTGAGAGCAATGAGGCCCATGGCCTCCATGCCATTGCTGTAGTAGAGGTCCATGGCACCCTGCACACACAGCCAGCCAGACAGGCTAGCCAGCGGTGTGATGAAGAGGAAACAGATGGCGTCTCCGCACAGAGTTCTCCTCTGGTGCTGCATGGAGGGGGTGGCAAACCACTGAACAACACACACACAGAGATACACAGTGCCAGCATTAGTAAGGGACCACTGGAGATCAAAGCTGCTTTACATGCATCAACTCTAGTTTCAGCTGCTGCATTTGCACACACCATACTAATTCATTTTGGGGTTGATTATAACTAAATATAGCAGGTACCATCGATCTATATAGTAGGATCTCTCATCTGACAAATCATGATTTCTGAGCGTTTAGTCTTATTATTACCTCATAGTTGTACTGATTAATGCTGATTCAGAGTTTTTACAATCTTATATTCACCATATCAGTAGCCTGATGCTAACAACTGAAATACATGCATTTTCCCATTTTATTCTCATCTCATCCGACTGGTCTTAAAGGACAAGTGATCTAGATAATATTACAAGGACATAAGGAGAGTTTATAGTCACATGTATGTGGTTACTGGGGGTAAATAATGCAGTGAAATTATGTCTGTCTGTGAGCATATTTTGTGCATGGGGGTGGGGAGTGGGGGTTGGGAGGGGGGGCTAAAGTGCATATAGTGCAGTACTGAACATCGTAATATTGTAAATTATTGTTGTCTATTGCAATCTATTGGAATATTGCAACCTCTCTGTCCTCACTCGTCGTTGCTTGGAAGTTGTGAGTAGCAATTCTTGTCAGAATCCAAATCAGTGAGTGTTACCTAGGTGTGTAAAATGTGGGAGCGTTACCTAGGTGTGTGAAGTGTGTGTTCCTTATGCCTTGCCTTGTGATAAACATGTCCTTAAAGGAGCAGCTTACTGTGTGGCAGTCACATCTTTGATAAAGGCCATTAATATAGCGTAATGTCCTGTCCTCTGCCGCGGATGGAAAACGCCATCTAATCTCATTTTCATACTAAGTGGCTTTGCAGTTAAAAGCAGTCTGAGGACAGTTGAAGCTCCAACGTAAAGCAGTGCTTCAGGAGGCTGTGTCAGTGGTGCCTGTGTGTGCTGCCTGCCTGCCTGTCACAATGGACAATCTCCCCAGCAGCACACATGCGTACAAGATCACATTTGAATGGGTAACGATGAGTATTTGGAGTTTCATTCACTGTAACAAAAAGAAAACATGAATAAAGTTTGATGTGGCTGAATATAGAATATCCAACTGCAGCCCACTGCAGTAAATGACCATGTGAAAAGATGGCCGTGTCCTTGTCAGAGATAAGAGACGAAAAAGAAACAAGAGAGACACAGAAAGGGGACAGAGGGAGAATAAGTGTGTGTGATAGAAGGCTTTCTGTGGCTTTTGTGGGCTTTGAATGCTAGGGAGTGAATGACCAGTGCAGCTGAGCCCATCTCTCTCTCTCTCTCTCTCACCTCAGTGAGTGGTTTTGGCAGGCGTTCCAAGGCAAACTGGAAGTGACAGAGCTCACAGCGGCTGGTGTTGGAGGCGGTGAGCCAGCGCTCCAGACAGCCCCGGTGCACCATGGCCAGCGAGCCGGAGCACTCACATGGCGACATCAGCTCCTCCGCACCACCGCCCTCGTGGCAGATGCGACAGAAGGGCTCATCCACACAGAGGCTGGAACACAGAGAACACACACAGACACACATAAATGTACACACATACCAGTCATTGCAAGTCAGTTTAATATTCAACCAGTTCTTTCCCATACTTATCCTACATCAGGCATACTATATAAAACCAGGTACAGATTCTAAATTTAAGTCCATAGTATATCCATGTGTTTATCATTTATATGTTAAAGATTATATTACACTACACTATTCTGTGCATAATTCCACATACACACTGACATATACTTTTTGGGCTTGATAAAGCACTAGTCCCATTATCTTCCATAGCTCCACAGGTACCCACCTGTTAGTGCTGGAGCAAGTCAGGCTGGAGGAGACACTGTTGCACTGCGGCCCTTTGCAGTCCACTGCCTCCTGCTCTACACAGACCGGTGTCTCATCCCCTGCGGGCTCCAACTGGGCCTTGAGAAGAGTGACTGTGCTCACTGCCAACACACTGGGAGCTTCCTCACTGGCCATAGCTGCTACAGAGGGGGCCAGGTTCTCCATCCAATCAGCTGAGTCCAGCCTGCAAACCAGACACAGGACTTTTACCCAGATCAACAGATGTCAACTCTTTCAGTTTCTTGCTCTGAAAAACATAATGCCCCTCCAGGCTGTCTGTGCACTCTGAGAAACCCCAGTGATTCTGAGCATCAGTTCATACCAGTCTCAAATTTAATTTGGATGCTATTTGATGTTTAAGAGCAACCAGCCTGGAAATTGGAAAAAAATGAATCTCTTGAGTAGTCTGCTGGCTACTCCATATCTGTACCCATACAATGGGAGGGTAGCCCGCAGCCTCAAGTGATTTCCTTCACCTTTCTGTGAGGATCAGGATAGCGTATTTATCTGAAATTAAATGAGGGGTGTCAAAGGCAGATGAAAGTGAGTTAACAGCAGCCAGGGGCTCCCTGCTCAAGGACATAATCCCCCCTCAACTACGTCTGCCCTGAATCCTCAAATCACTCACTTGCTTTTCCTCTATTACTTAAGAAAAACGAGGCAAAAATACTCTGTGGTGTGGTGGTGAGATGAAATGGGATAGAATACTTTAATTCTCAGATAAGCTGTGGGTTTATACCACTGATGTATGTGTCCACTTGTTTGTCTGTGGAACTCAGAAAAGAAAAAAAAATACTGTCTAAGTGCTGTGTCTGAGGTGGACTGAAAGAGAACAGCTCAAGAAGTCCTCATTATTCCTTTTTCATTCAGATTTTAAATGTGTGAGTGTGTGTGTTAATACATGTATGTTTGTGCATGTTTGTCTTTGAGTGCATGCATGCGCACATACATATAGAATAGAATAGTGTGTGTGTGCACTCTACAGCAAAAGTGTGCACTCTACAGCAAGGCAAAATGCTAATTTTATTTATAACCTTGTGCATTTCTTACAATTGTGTAACGGAAGAAAACACACATTTATAATTTGAATAACAAAGATTAGACAGAAATATAAAAGCAGGATAAATAAAATTAAACAAATAAATAACTTAAACACAGAGCTGTATCTGCTACTATTCTTTAACATAGAACACACTGTATTATGCAGGTGTGTGTGTGTGCATATGAGCCTTATCCGTGTGTGTGTGTGTATGTGTGACCCTGATGTGGGTGGCTTAAGTGACATGTGGGCTGGCAGAGTAGTGGACCTAGCTATGTTGCTTTGATCTCAGTTTCACATGTGCACAGACGGAGCAGAGGTCGATAGACAAGGGGTACACAATCTGCTCGAAACCTCAGTGTTCTGATCCCGGCCCGGATGTGTGTGAATTGGATAAGTCAACACCACCCCCACAACAGCCCAGGGGCTATCTGGCAAACCAACTTCTCTCTGACACAAATGGTCAAATGGTTTACAACAACAACAATATGCAAGTACTAACAAACTAAAGGTCATTTGATGTGGACATGGAGTTTGCATTCAGCAGCATGCCTATTGAACTAGCCCAATTATAACAACCAGTTCCAGTTGCATCATTACCCAATGAGTTGAGTCTACTAAAGAAAACAAGCCAATTAACCAAACTGTCAGCCCCCTACCTCCTTATCCTCTCTGTGGAAGCCTGCATCGGTTGGATTTAACTGTGTTAATCGCATCCATATTAACCAGCTGCAGCAGCATCCACAACTTCTAGAACTTCTGTTGCAAGGACACAGTGCATTTGTAGACTCTACCATATGCATTTTAATTACTCCTCATACCCAGTTAGATCAAATCCATGTACAATGACTCAGTGCAATGAACAAATACTTGCTGTTCCTTCATAAAGAAACAACAAGCACATGGGAGTTCATGACATATTCTGTTAAACCTTCAACCTGAACTGCTGACAAACCCCCACAGATATTACAAAACCATTTGAAGAATGAGTGACTTACTTTTCATGTGGCCACCACGTTCCTCAAGTCTCAAGCATTCCATAAAATAACAAGTTGGTAGTCCTGTGTACGTCTGTCGTCTCTTTCTCTCTGCTTTCCTCCCTCTCTTTCTCTCTCTCTCTCCCTCCCTCTCTCTCTGCCTGTGACGGCGAGCTCTCGCTTCCAGGGAACCACTGGGCAGACTGTTTCTCTTCACTGCTCAGATTAGCATTCAGCTCAAGGTTAGCGGTGAGAATAGATGGGGATTAGGTGGGGGGAGTAAGCACAGACTAGACGAATGGAAATCCTTTTCACATCACTGCAAGTTACACTAAGGGCACCTACTCTCTATAGCCACCTAATCCAGTTAGACATCGCTACTGCCAAGCCTTTCAGTTCCTTGACATTATGGTAATTTCACTGGGTTGGGACAAGCAAACCTTGGCTACCACAGCATCAAAGTAATTGAGGGTAAAACAATAAATCACAAAAAACAGGATCTTGAGATTGTCAAGGCAGTATCTAATTTTAGAGAAGTGGTTAAGAAGCTGTTTATCTCTTTCTAAAAACAGTTTTGCCATGAACTTGCTTACCTTGAGCTCTGATGTAACATACACAAAGATTTTCAGATGCCTCTTGCTTCAAATATTTGTTTATCTTTTTAAGAAACCACAAGTTCTGTTTACCGACAGTGCAAGAGAGAGAAAGCATGACATAGAGAGCCAATGGCACCACAATCATAAGTATGCTACTGAAGCCCCTATTGAAATGGTTGCAATAGTGTTCGATGGAAAGTGGACTTTTGTGCCCAGAACACCATGTAAACAGACATATCATATTTTGTATGATTACATATGATTTTGTGTGATATTTTGTATGATTAAAGAATTACAGGAAATTTGAAGATAGAGGTGACATGACAAAAAAATGCATAAAAAGTTTTATAACACTTTGCTTGCTCATGTTCTGGCTCCATAATGTGGTAGTGTCCCTTGCATCATCATCATATGAGCCTAAAGAAGTGCTATACTGTCTCATTATGTTATTACTATGCATGTCACCCACGATTGTGTACTGCACATAAGGAACACAGTGGCTCCCTCTGGCCACTACTGAGAGCTGCAGCCAGATCCAGCCCTGAGCAGACCATTACAGTGAGACACTCAGTCACTGTAGACATAAAGTGTACGTAAGTGTGCTGCAGTCCTGGAGGCGTTTCAACAACTTGGAAATTAGAAAAAACATTTATATCCAAGCAGGGCTGTGCCTACCACTGCTCTTGGGCAGTGATGTAAGAACCAGTGGAGTTAATGGGTTCTTCATAATGGAAAAAAAGTTCAATCACAAGTCTGAGGGCCCAACACAAAGGACTCTTTTTGTCTTTATTTCTTGGCACTATTGGGCTAAAATGATTTTGTGAGTCGCTAAGACAGAGAAACGTGAGAAATCTGAAAATGCTGCTGGGGATTAGCAGTATTGGAGCAATAAAAATGACCTTACCATTCATATTTATGGCTTGTTCACTCTTTATGCATTTGCTCTAAGCTAAGATGAAAGTCTAGCTTGGAGCCACTGCAGCCGAGTAAGTTTGTGGGAGAGCCTTTTCTCTTTGCCTAGCCAGGCTGGGGTGTGTTGAACAGGCTCTAGACCCTCTCCTTTTCTTTCCCCCAGTCCCACTCTAATCCCATCTGCTATTCACTCCCAAGCTGCCCCTCACAAAGCCCAGGGGGAGACGGACACCATTGTGAATTCCTTCATGAACAGTGCGAGAGGGTGAATAATTCCTTTGACACTTCTGGGACAGTATTGAGAGCCCAGACGCCTGCAGATTACCATCGGAATAAAAACAAACGGCCAGGGAGCGGCAGAGGGAGAGGGACTTCCTCTTTCTCTAGGGGTCAGACGAGGCGGGGATCGGGCCCTGCCTGTGTGGAGGTCCCGTGTCCGACTCGGGGCGCCCAGTGTGCGCAGATCCATTGTTGACGTGAGGAAAGGAGGCCAGTATAATCTCATCAGAGGCGTGACTAGACGACCACATCAAGAAATCCACATTAATTCAGCACTGTTCTCCTCCCATAAAGTTTCATGATGGGCCTAACTATTAAAAAATGCAAATGCCATGCAGGTCACCCTGCCTCGGCAGTGCCAAGGCAGCAGATCAATAATCTGGGATCAATAATGTTAAAAGGACAAGGGTATTGTTTGAGGTCCTCCAGAGACCAGATGACCGGTACTTTATGTGCCTATATGCTGGGAAAAGAACCACTGAATACCACTCATTCATGACATGAATGAGGGCTTCAGTGCACAAAGAGCAGGCTAGAGTGCCCTGACCTTCATGGTGTAAAGTAAAGGCCAGGGCATAAAATAGCACTATAGAGGTTAGAGCTGCACTGCACTATGTACTTAGGACTGAGCAGACGCCACTCAGTTAACATTAAATTGCCAGTTGCAAATGTCCTTTAATGTCTTTTTAATCTTAAACCTTGAACCTGCATGATATGTATGTGTGTATTTGTGTGTGTGAGACAGAGAGACTATAATGATATTCAAGTGCTCATGCCAATGAAGCTTTTTTTTATTTGAACTGAAACAGAGAGAGGTGGAGAAAAGAGAGAGTGAGAGAAAGAGAGAGAGAAAGCATGTATGTGTTTCCTTGGCCAGTGTGGCTAATATGTGCAGATGTGATGTGATCTGCGATTTTGTTTTGTGTTGCCTGTGTCAAGTGACAGTGTGACCAGACACCCTTGACACGGCTGCTGGAGGTCGGATGGGGCGTGTGGGGAAAAGCCTTTGCTGAGGGCACCCTTCCTGGAAGCACTGCTGCCCTGCCAGACAGACACATGGCCCTGCTCTGCTTTGTTCAACACTCTGTCAAACTGGACAGGCCCATTGAGGAGCCAAGACCCGCCAGTCTAATCTGATACCTGGGGCTTTACGAGGAGTGGGGGTGGGGGTGGCAGTGGTCAGGGACCATCGATAAGGCCTTTAGTCACGGTGACTATTTTAACATTGGGCTTGGCTCTATCCAGGACTCTCTGCCTGTTGCAGGTGCTGAGACGTGGGGTGAGCGACAACATTTATTTTAATATAACTGTGGTAAGACACCTGCCAGATGCTCATGTTGCTGCTGTGTCTAACAGTGTAAAGCAAAGTTTTATGATTAAAACTACCACTGATAAAGCAGAAAGTCTTAGAGTGTTCCCTGGTGTTCTCGGTGTTGAGCTACCTTTTTAAAATAAGAAACACACCATGGTCAGGGGGAGGTGTAGAATACAAGACTGAACTATCAAGAATTTATTACTTTGGATATATATATATATATTTAATTAAGCAATCACAGTTCTTTTAAACAAAATCCTCTAAATAGCCACTTTCTCCGTCAGAGGAACTCACACTGCAATGAGTGTTATTTTTCTATCCGCATTTCGGTGCAGAGGACAAAAATTGTCCATAAATCAATAAAAAATGAAACCACTTAATTGTGAATCCAAACTGGTTATTCTAAATTAATTACCCTCATGAATATACTCACAAACTGTAAAATCGTTTTAATAACATTATTTCACAACAATTGTCCACCTACTTACTTTTTTCAAAAATTCAATAAACAGCACTACACATACACTGATTTATTGTTACTTTGCCAGTGCAGGTGGACTATAACATCCCAATGACAGTTTTATGGTCACTACAAATAAGGACATTAAATTCAGTGAGGTATGACTTACCGCACCAATGCCAATGGTTTGCACAACCCCATTATTACTTACCTAAATGCGTTGGTCTTTATCTGAAACATATTTTTAAACACGTGCCCCTGGCCCCTGGCAGTGTCATCTATAAAGAATGTTATCAGGCGGTGCTATCAGAGGCGTCCTCAGAGGCAGGAAGAGTGCAGTCTCTTGAATAGTTTTTAAATGGAGTCTGAAGACAAGGGAGCCCATCATGTGACTTGAGTCAAGTGGGGCCCGGGCCACACAGCCTGGCCCAGGCAGCCTTATCTCTGAAGGAGAAAGGGGTGGCTCAGTGCAGTGATGGCACCACAGCTCCAGGGCCAGGGCTGTAACATGAAAGCGCCTGTCCACAGCAGCGGCAGGGCTAAAGTGGATCTATTTCAAGTGGTGTATTTGAAGAGGGTCTTTCGCAGAGACATGACGGAGTGGACGCTGCTCAAGCGGCTGCTGGACGCCGTCCACCAGCACTCCTCCATGATCGGCCGCATCTGGCTCACCGTCATGGTCATATTCCGCCTGCTCATTGTGGCCGTGGCCACCGAGGATGTGTACGCTGACGAGCAGGAGATGTTTGTGTGCAACACGTTGCAGCCGGGCTGCTTGAATGTGTGCTACGACGCGTTTGCACCCATCTCACAGCCCCGCTTCTGGGTCTTCCAGATCATCACCGTCTCCACGCCGTCACTCTGCTTCATCATCTACACCTGGCATAATCTGTCCAAGCAGCCAGAGGCAGCCACTGGCACTGCCACAGCCACCAGCGACACGGGCAAGGACAACCGTGAGGCGTACGCCCGTAGCTGCGACTCGGACAGCTGCTCCATCAAGTCTCACCGACACCTGGGCCACAGCTTGGCTGACGTGCTGGAGGGCATTGCCCAGAGCAACCTGAAGAGCGCTTGCGCCTCCCTACCAAAGAACAAGGTCTGCCGGGACCCTGCTGGGGTGAAGTCGGGGGTCCTCTCCAAGTACTACATCTTCCACGTCTGCTTCCGTGCAGTTCTGGAGATAGGATTCGTCTTTGCCCAGTGGTTCCTCTTCGGCTTCCAGGTCCCGGCACATTTTGTCTGCATGTCATCCCCTTGCTCCCAGAGAGTGGACTGCTATGTGTCCCGGCCCACAGAGAAGACCATCTTCCTCATCTTCATGTTCAGCGTAGGCGTCTTCTGCATTTTCCTCAACTTCCTGGAGCTCAACCATCTGGGTTGGAAGAAGATCACACGGTCAGTGAGGCTGAAAGATGGTTCTTCCTGGAGAGGCTACGAGGCCATCAACCAGGACAGCCACTCCATCGCCTCCCTGACCTTCAGAGACGTGACTAGCACCACGTCACTGCCCACTCTGGACCTGGTGGTGGACCACAGGCCCGACTGGACCTGTGCGGGGAACTGTACACCTCTTAAGGAAGAGCAGGAGGAGAGCCTTGCGGGAAACCAGAGGGCAGCACAGCTAAAGAACAAGGCACACAAAGGACGAGTCTCAAAGCCGAGGAGCACCGAGGTCTGGATATAAACTGCACGTAATGGATGAATACCCAACCCTAAAATAGCTTTAAATGGTTCTAAGTTAAAAGTAATTTTTTTATGTAGCACTGGGTGAGTCTTAAACAAGTTCTTTGGGATGAATTGAAAGGTTTTGTGGGACATTAGAACAATGTGTTTTAGTGGAATGGAAAGTTTACTGTGATTCTTGTTTTTGTACAAGTGGAAATTGCTGCTATTCAAGTGAAGTATTTTATAGCAGAACTGCAGCTATTTTTGTGTGAAGTGACAGAAAAGGTCTAACATATTTAACATAAACTTGACAACTTCAAGATGGTCTTTAATCTTCATTTATTTATGCAATATATGTAATAATATATTCATTTACAACACCTATAAAACACTTTGTATAAATTATGCTACAGAACAAAGGACAAGAAAAAGACATAGGATCTCATGCACAGCTTCCATTGCAAGTTTTTGTATTGGTTTGGAAAAGCGTGCTGTGTAGAGTGGGGAAGGGGTGGAGAAGCTGAAGGAATTACAGTGTAAAAACAAGACAAGGGGTCAGTAGTGTGGGCAAACTGCAAGCTTTCCAACAGTGACAGGGATACTGGGTGTACACTACACACATGCACCAACACAGAGTTTTCAACACAGAGGCCCTCAGTGAGGAGACACTCCAGCTCTCTCATGGGTTCTACCGCTTTTCCATTGTATGGTGGTCTATTTGGATAGAGAGGAGTGAGTGGTTAGAGAGGGTATGGCTCAAAGCAAAAAAAAGGAGGAGGAACATACATCTTGGTCTCTTTCGTGTTGTTTTTCTTTTTGCCCAGAGGAAAAGTCCTCTCCCTTCTTTTTTTCAGTTCTTCAGCATTAAGACTTGAAGGCATGATATTAAGGTCACAAAAATAGCTTTGTTCGTTATCAAAATCACATAAAAAGGGAATCACTCCCTTGTCTTTTCAACATTACTCAACTGTGAATTGTCCAGCAAAAACAACAGTCAAAACCAAACAAAAAAAATGAACAAAACTGACAGTGACTGACAGTACAGACTACCTCTTTGTAAAAAGCTAGGGGTGTGTGAACACGCAGACACATGATCCATTTTTGATATAAACAAGTACAAACATTTCTTTTGTACATCCTTACATACACAGTTTGCATGTAATTCTCTAGAAATGACATTGCCCTGAAACATAACCTAGCTTGCAATTTAAACATTTATGTATGGTAATGTGAAGAAAGTGTGACTGTACAATACATTCCAAACTACACGGAGCAAGTACAGCATTGTCAGTTCACTTCGGTTGATCGAAGCGCTAAAACCATGGCGTTTCCTACTGCTTCCATTCACAGAGCAAAACACGGGACTCCAGGACTGAAGACAAAGTACAAAGAAGATCTTGCTGTTCTTGTAGCTTCCTTCAATCTACAACACTTGAGCAGACAGCACAATGGCAGGCCTATAGTACAAAGGTAGGAATCAGAAGTCCATGACATTCTAAATTCATTCATCATAGATGGCTTTATGGCTGTGATGATATAAAAGTGGTTTCTCATAAGTGATGCAAAGACGCAACCTGGGAAATGAGCAAAATGAGCAACATCCACGGGAGTAGATTCTAAAGCTTTAGTGCAATACAAACACCATTGGAAAAAAGCACTTGAATGGTAAGTGTAATACAGTCTTTTTTGGCCCTACCTGACACTAAGCTTTTGGTACTTACTATGATATATTTTGCATCACAATGTAACAAAGTGATGTAACAATGTAACAAAGTAATACCATGTAAACACACAGGACTTGATAGGAGGACATTCATTGAGTTGTAGCTCAGAAAACTCACAGTTTAAAAATGTGTTTTTGTCAAAACACTTAAGACCATGGCAGGCAGGTACAAGTTCCACATTACAGCAGAAATATACAGAGAGAGCCTAAGAACATACCAACCCAATAAAATGCACCACATTTTAGGAAAAAAAAAAAAAGAGAGAGAGCACATAACTTCAGAGCAAGAATGAATTCAAATGCATACACCTATTTTACTGCATACCACAAACAGAAATACTGTAGATTTAAAACTGATACAAAACCAAAAAGTAAAAAAAGAAAGAAAAAGAAACGTATAAAATAAATAGGCATGAGGAGAACCAGGACACTTATTTTAAAATGTCTAGCAAGGCATTTGCTTAGCGGGGCCAAACAGGAATCAGATCAGTCAGTGCCTACACTGAAAGTGTGTTGTATGTGTGTGTGTGTGTTTGAAGGGGTCTGTGATCTCCAGTGTTGGTGGCTGTTAGGTTCACTGCTGAGCGTGGGGGTCAAAACCGGGTGTCCTCTCATTGGGGTAGGGGCACCAGGACCTCCACATAGTTGATGGGGAAGAAGCCGGACTCGCCGTTGATCATGCCCTCATACCAGTTCTCGTCGATCTGGTTGGTGAGGATGATGAGGTCTCCCTCTTTGAAGCCCAGCTCTCCTTCGTTCTCCGGCTCAAAGTCATAGAGCGAGCGGCAGCACGGCTGGTCCATGGGCACATCCGATTCTGTGGGCAACACACAAGGCTTTTAAAACGCCAGGCTCAAACACACAACATGACCACAACCAACAAAATACAACCAAGACACTCCATTCGGTGAATACTGCCCAACTCTACGACTTCTGCAGAGGAGAGCTAAGGCTACTCAAACTCGCCAGGCTTGACCAGACCACCTGGACAAATAAAATACTGTTTTCTCGATTGCCTGACATGGTGTGTGTCAATCCCCAATAACAAGACATCTATGAAGTAGATCTGGTAAAAAAAAGCAGCATTCCAAATCATCATTCCAAATCAATGATCTTTTGAATGGCAACTATATATATATATATATATATATTATATATATATATATATATATATATAAAACAACCAGAGTAAGTAACGGTTGAACTAGCGAGCAACAATGGAATTAACTGTATTCAAGAAAGACAAAATAGTACAGCAACAGTAACAGAACCTATTGGCACACTAAAGACAGCTGTACAAGATCTTACTATATACATACATGTTTTCAAGTGCAGAAATGAACAGAAATGAAAGTGATATAAAAATTGAGCCAGAGAACCTTCACCAATGACATTCTTTCTTACAAATACTTATCAGGTGAATTGTATAGATTAGGAAGAACTCTTTATCACTTCAACTTCAACCTCAACCTAAGAAGACGTGTTATGTCTTTTTTTACATGTAGAAAGCTACCATGTTCTGAGAGTAAAAAAAACTGCTCTGGAATACCCCCACGCTAGGTAATAACGAATCATATATGAGAGAAACCAGTTATGACAAGTTCTGTCTGCCAAGAATGTGTGAGAACCCACTCATCACTGTAGCACACATGCACAGGGAGGGACACTGATGGTGTATCTGTATCTGACTGGCAGTTTCAAAATGATGGTTTAACAGACTACGCACAGACTTCCTGATTAATGCACACATGAGAACATGAGGCAGTGAGGTGGCTAAAGAACATCAGATGGATGGATACTCACGGCTGCCATTTGGACTCTCTGACCATGACTGGGGCATGGGGGTGAACTGCTCGACTGGATGGGAATGGGCTGGATGGACACACACACACACACACACACACACACACAGACATACAGACAAGACACATGATGTGTGATTGTCAGACACCATCACCACAGATGGTGATGAATTTCTGTACAATACAAGTTAACACAATAGCACAAAAAAAAAAAAAAAAAAGACAAAAAGTATCTTAAAATTGAGTTTTAGGCTGAATTCATACTCATCAAGACACAAGCATGTTGCTGTGAACGCAAGCTCAAACACAGATTTTCAGTGCGTCCTGGGTACACATTTTCGGCTGTTATGAGACGCATTGTTGCATTGTGTTAAAAAAATTTAGACGACACATTTTGCTACATGTATCACGGTGTCCTTGCACATGGGTTTGCGTACATTGCATTGACAAAGAATCCAGCCTTAAACCTCTGGACCACATATGTGTGGTCGTGTCTAACTAAGACCTCCAGATGGCAGTACATACAAAATGTTCAGAGTCCATTCACAAAAGCAATCAGGCTATAAATATGAACATATGTGAGTATTCAGCTTTACTCTGTGTATCAAATAAATCTATATTTAGGGAATTTAAATATCATTTTGTCAAGTAAAATGTGGAAACATTATGACACCTACTTTTGCCATTTAAACTGTGGTTGGGCTGGTAATCTGTAGAGGACAATGAATTGATTACACATATAAATAACGACCAACCTCACTATAGAACAATACTAAGAAGTGATCTAAAAATTAAATACACACATGAATTCCACACCACACTCATTCCACACAAACAACCAAGGCATGTCAAGAGAAATACCAGAGTCGGGGTGGGCAGGCCCTACCTGTTGACTTTACTGATGAGCTGTATGATAAACCGTTGTGCTGTGTGCCGTTGAGGGCTTCCAGACTGCTCATGATGGACTTTGGCTTGAACTCTTTCTTGGGTCGACTGCTGGCTGTGCTTATGCTGTTAAATTCAACAGAGAGTACATCTCAGGCTAACACATATCAGCCTATGCAACAATGCTATCAATTTTTGTAAAAAAATTGATTGACATGAGCATGGTGTGAGCCTATGCCCTGTGACTGTGACTCTAGATAGCAGATGCAGACTTTCAAGGCTTACCTGCTTTGGAGCTTATTATTGAGCTCTTCAAGGATTTCTAAAGACAAGCGGTGATACTCCAGCGCTGCCTCAACCAAAGCTGATAGCTGACTCACCTGCTCCACCTGTACACATCAATAATGGACAAACATCAACCTAGGAAGGCTAGGAATAGACCTCCCGACATTGACAGTTTTACTGCTATTAGAGCCAGATTGAGCCAGCCAAACCTACAACTGAGTTATTTATAAGCTCAGCATCATCATCATCATAATCATCTTTATTTGCCAGACTTGGTCCAAAAGAACACACAGACTATACATGCCCAGCGTAAAAACAAACAAACAAAACAAAAACAAACAACAAAAAAGACACCAACTTAATGACAGAGTTGTTGGCTTTTTAATGTTAATGTCTAGGGTTCACAGAATGGACTAGACATGGTTGTAAAGGAGGTAGCCTTGTGGTCCAGGAGTAGCTCAGATTGCCAGATAATTGTAGTGAACATTCTATCATTTAAAAATCAGGGGGTTTGTGCCCCTCTGAAAGAATCAGGCTAACCAGTCCTACAAGGCCCACTGGACAAACAATGTGTTTCTACTGATCCCTGGGTACAGTGGGTAAATGTGTGAGAAATTACAGCTTTTGCTTCCACGACCCTCACTACTCCCTTTCCTATCCTTGTCAAGCGTCCATCCTTTCCTATGCCTTGACATGCGTCATTTATGCAGCTCGTAAACACGCGAGTCAGACTGTGTTGGCTATCTTCCAGCATAGAGCATCTTCTGTGATTGTGCTCAGGGTGATGAGTGAATCACCCGATTCTACAGGCCCCCAAGTGCAGCTGTCGCAGTATCCGAGTCACCACCAGGAAACAAAGATGATGACAGTCTGGTGCTCAACAGTACACTCCAAAAGATGAAATAATTTCTGAAGGTCCATTACCGTATTTACTTGTAATGATACAAGAATGACCTGTCAACATCTTAGACTGGGTGTACATACATATTTTGGCCTAATACAACTGAGGTGATAACGATAAACGGTTGACAAGAAGTGAGGCATGTATCGGCAATAGTCTTTGTATTCAGAATTCAGACTGTAATCAAACCATTTGTTTCTCAAATTGGATATCTTTAGAAGACTATTTCTACTGTTAGAAGTGATGAATCTGTTTTGAGCATACCCACATCCCCAACCTATATTAATAGGTTGCTGTGGTAACCATGTAGACATTGGTGAACTTGCTACTGTGGTGGTACAGAAGGGGCCTTTTTTGCTATTCAAAAAACAATCTACATATGGATATGGCAAAAATATGATAAGGCTGGTAGAGTAAACATAACCTGAGGTACCAAATTTAAATCCATGCTAGTAACTCTTCCATGACTTCCATGACTAGCCATACATCAGCCATTACCCCTGAATCCGGTCAGACTGGGGTGGCAAAACTCACGTCATTCTCCAAGAAGTTGAACATGCTTCTCTCGGCCAGCTCTTTGGACTCCTCAAACTTCTCCACCGCCTGCCTGATCTCCTCGTCAGGGATCTTGCCCTGCCTCTTCTTCTTGTAGTCAAAGTCTAACCGTCGGCCCTCCAGCTTCTTCAGATGATGCTGCGGAGAAACAGCACTGAGGTCAGAGGAGACATACAGTTGTAACAGCCAAAGGGAGGACATCTGTTCTAAGGCATGAAACTATTTCATGCCAATGGCTATTATTATTGTGCTTTGACATGTACATGTACATGTACATGTACTACTTTGTGTGTAACATAACTGATACACAGGTCTGTCCTGAAGCTGATGTGATCATATTACAGTGACCGTAAGCATACTATCATGATGAGGTGGAATGTATTAGCTATATAATTGAATGATCTTCCTGACTGCAGTGTTGCATCTTACATGAACTTAGATTGATGGAACTCTGTCCCAAAAGGCATTAAAAAAACAGCTTTTATCCAGATCACTAACTGATTGTCTTCTTTAAACACTGTAAGTAATAAGTCAGACTTTGATTAAAGGCATACCAGGCAAGGCTGCAATTTTTTACCTCCGGAGCTCCCACTACAGTGGCCAATTTTAGAAAAAATAGCAACAATGTTGTACATTCTCAATAAGCCATGTGGATTTGTTGACAGACCAAAAAATAGAAACCGGTGATCATTCTTGTAGAATTATGTTGACAGACAAGGAAAAAAAAACGCAATTTCAATTTCATTCAGTTTCAGTTTTGTTGGCTCGCCGTTTCAGCAGATTGCAAGTGTAGTGACTGTGGAATATAGGTAGCAGCATCCCTGAAATCATTTCATTCACCCCCTAATGAGCCATTTAAAGGGATCCCTTGCTAGTACAATACGTTATCCTCATAAGATTCATGTTGGTCTCAGCCTGTTTTTCGTTTTATTCAAAGTTTAGAAAATCCTTTCACTTGAAAACTGCCATTTTGCACACAGACATCGTCCACGTCAACCAGGTGACGCCACTTTTTACCCAGAAAGTATTGAGATGTAAATGATATTGGCAGCTTACGAGCTCTTCAAAAGAAAGGATTTTCTAAATGTTTCTAAACAAAGCATTTTGAGTGTTTTTAAATGCTGTTAAATATAGCTGATACCAACATCAGGCCAACATATCTTATTAGTCAGGGATCTTTGTAACCATCAAAGTGACTAAGAATCTGGTAAATTAACCTAAAAATGTTGCCTGGTTTGCCTTTAAATGATGTTGATATGTTGAATACTAATACAGCACTACTGTTCTTGTATAACTGTTTGTCCAGGGTGTGTAGAAATGGAGGTAAGGTGCACTTTTTTCTCAGCAGGCTAATGGAGAAGTCATTTTGTGCCAGGAGCTGTGATTAAATGGCAACAAAAACAGACACAGAAATGATGGACAAAAGTCATGTTCCTACAACTGCATGGGAATGTTACAAGAATGTTTCTCAGAACCAAAAAGACACATACACAGTAACTATTAAAATCATGTGTTCATCTCACCCCAATCTCTTTGAGGTCTTTGTCCTGCAGCGTTTGCAGTGGGTCAATGAAATTCTGCTTCACGTTGATGTCCAAGGAGTCCTTCACCTCGGCCATCTGTTTCATCGCCTCACCTATGTCCACCAACGCAGAGCCTGCAGGGAGAGAAAGAGAGGTGGAGAGAGAGAGAGAAGGTGAGACAGATAGGGGGAGAGAGAGATGGAGAGAGAAAGAGAGGGGGAGAGGGAGAAGAGAGAAATATTCAGCTCCACAGCAGTTCTCACAGACTCTCCATGCTGAGGCAGCCAACCTGAGCTCAGTACAGCACTGAGGGGTCACCCTGACAAATGGGATTTCAGAAAAGGCAACCAGGCATCTGACACATTACAGTAATACAATTTTTAAAAATTGATAATAGTTTAAATAAAAAATATTTAAAGGCTCAGGCATCAGGAGTGTGTGGGACCAAAAAATGGAAGTGTTAAGTGTGTGTGTGTGTGTACTCAAATATGTGTTGTTAAAACCACTCCAGCAGATGCAGATATCTCTTCCCTGTGCCTGCTGTCATGTGAAGCACTGTGTGACACCCTGCAAACCCTGCATATGTGTAGCAAGTGGAGTCGGGTCATACCGAAAGCCGACTCCTCTCCCAGCTCACGCCCATATCTCAGCATGCAGTCTCCCAGCACCCCCTCTGTCTGTGGGTAGCCTGTGGTCTTAACCTGTCCCCGGATCTTGGACATGGTGTTGAGCATGCCTAGTTTGGCCCTGGAAGCTGAGAGAGCACACGGCACAGAGTCACCCATTTTAGCATCCCCTGCCCAGATGCATCGCTGTCACTTTGGATCAACTTCAAACTGGCATGCTGCAAAGCATCAGGCTCAACAGGCAGCATGGATCGGGTAAGATGCATGGCAATATGAGGCACATTTCCATTTTTTATTTCAACACCTAAGACATTCAACAAATTGTTGTACAATTGGGACCTGATTTCACAGTGGGTCTGCGTCATACCTGGGTTCGGTTGGAGGTATTCTGTGGTTTTGGACAACAGCTCAAAAACTGACTTGTTCGTGACATCAATTTTCTAGGGGGGGAAAAAAAAGGCAAAGGTAAGGTGAAGAAAATCATGAATGAATCACACTTTGTCTATTTTTATGTCACTGACACACTTTCCTCAGCCTCTCTGACAAAAGTGGGCAGCAGAGAATGAGGTCAGTGTAGGACAAGGCTGCCTCGGAGTGGAGATAGGGGGTGGGGAGTGATGGTGGTGAGCTCAGGTTACTGATCCAGGGGAAGAAATACATGCATTAAGGCTGCTTACCCTCTCCATCTCCATGAAGTCCTCATCTAGTTTCGTTCCCTCTGCGCCACTTATCTTCTCACTTAAAAGCTGCAGACAGACAGTGCCAGACAAGAGGAAACAATAAGATGCAACAGGAAAGGACAAACTGTAATGCAGGCAGGTGGGTTGGTAAGTCTAAGCAAAAGACACACAGTTTAAAAATCCCAGTGCCAACCCCCCTTTTAAGTCCCAAGCCCTGAACCCTCAAAAACTTTACTGGCATGAATCAACATCCTGACTGGCTGATTCATGCCTGTAAATTCTTAAAAGGTTTAGGGATGGTCCATGTGTGTGGGTGGGTGGGTTGGGGGTTGTCTGTGCATATGACATAGTGACAAGATATGCTAGGAAATTATCTAGTCTAATCTGATTAAGTGGATTGAGGGACTAGACAGAGGAAGAGATACAGACAGACAAGCAAACAAAACTGTGTGTGTGTGTGTGTATAAACGTAACAGTAAGCCATTGCAGTGGCGCTGCAGTGCGAGGGTTTATGTTCGCCACATGGACCCGTGCTGATGCTGGGATGTCACTGGTGTCTGCCACCTTCTGCCCCTCCATACCCACCCATATAGCTCTGCAAGAAAACCTGACACTGCCTGAAACGCCACACTAAGGCCCCATTCAAACTACAAGGTGTGAGTAAGCCCAGCCTAGCGATCACATTTTTTGCCACTTTCATTTGGACATGCATGTTAGCAGACTATATTTTATAGACTGCTTGCATGTTTTGTGAGGCTCAAACCATGCCATGCCCATGAGGTAGCTAGAAAATAAAAGCAATGCTGATTTTTTTCATGCTAGCATTAAGTGGTTGGAAGCAGTCTCCATAGACTATAAACAGGGGCTGGCAGCAGCAGCAGCTTTGCACTGGTGAAATATCTGGTGAATCTGTGAATCCAAGGGCACAACTGCACTGGAATTGCTATGCACTGCTTGCTGTGAGAATGAGGCCTAACCACCAACCACCCGTTAGTGGCACACCCGGTGTACTTGCCATACTCCCAACTGATGATTCACAACTTTCACACACTCTGACAGAAAAAGAAAGCCCTTTTGTGTTCACTTACTCACACACGTGTGTGTGTGTGCGTGCACACACACACACACACACACACACTCATTCATGGCTTCATAAACAGGCCGAATGAGTCTTGTAAAGCATCTGTCACTGAACCCATAACTCCACTGGCTGTGGAGCTAAGCTGATTAAACTACTGTGAATAACTGAAACAAACAGGCCAAACTCCTGGGCCAAACCAGTGATGATGAGACGTGGCTGAGTCGGGCCATGGCTCACCGGTGTCTCTGGGTCCTGACAAACTCAGCTAAACATGCAGAATCACACAGCGCTAGAGTTGTCAGCTGAAAAAATCCAGAACAATGAGGAAACTTCAAAGCACAAGTCGATCAAAGAAAGCCAAAGGTTTTATTTCCATCAGTAGAGAGAAAACAGAACAATGTTTCATGTGTGTGCATGGTGTCATCCCTGAGATCAAACTAGGCTTTACCAGAACAGGAATACAGCAGGAAACAGACAGTGCTGTAAGCAGGGCCGTGAAAGCTGTACAAACATCAAATAATTAGGCTACATCTGTGCAACTGTAGCAGTTCCACTTCCACATCACATGTTTTTTTAATACGCACTCATTTTTAAACACACTTGTCTTTTTGTATAGCCTATGTATCTAGCCTTAACTGTAGCACAATTTCTAATTTCACAATCATAACTTCTTGCTTTTTGGGAGTAAAAGAATGTCCTGAGCTTCACACATCAGCTGCAGATGTAAACCTACTATGGACACATGTCGCAGCAGCCAGGAAGGAGCTGGTGAGGTAAGCACAGGCGTTACTAATGACATCTTGATGTCCAGTAAGGATCTGACTCTGCTACACTGAGAATTAGTAACACCCTTCCATGCTACTACCTGGAAAATTGGCTGCAGCAACATGGGTCCATATGTGGGTGAGTGGTGTGTGGTGCACACCACAAAGAGTTAAACTTCTCACAAATAAAAGTATATAAAGTCTTAATATGTGGGGCAGTGGTGGCGTAGTGGTTAAGGCTATGGCTAGCATGCTAGTAGCGCAGAAATTGTGGGTTTGAATCCCTTGCCTTTGAGCAAGCCACTTAACGCTAAGTTGGGCCCTGATGTAATGGATAGTTGACAAAATGTAAGTCGCTTTGGATAAAAGCATCAGTTATATGCATAAATGTTAATAACCACAATGATATGATGCTGCATTTCATGTGAGCAGTAAGAATCCTCTGCATTGTAACAGCACTGAGGCCATGCTGTCACAGTGTTCTTGTAACCATAGCTAAAGTGCCCGCCAGTGCTGCCAAGTCCCCACTCAAACAGTACTGACTAGGGGAAAGAGGGGGCTGGGAGGACTGCATGTCCATGACCTCTGCTGATACCCCTGCGATTAAATATGCATTGAGTAACACAAACCCACTGCAGGAGAGTAGTGTTTAAGGGTGTGTTCCCTCACAGACACAGACACACACACACAAACACGCCCACACACACACACTACAGTACACCTTCTCACTGCCTGATTAGAGACACCATTCACAAGGAAGTGAATGCAGGAGAGTGGTGACTCATGCCCCAGAAGTAAAGTGCAGTAGGAGAACACCAGTGCTGTCTGGCAGAGCAGCATAAAGAGAGAAATGGCTTCCTGCCTTCCTGCTACTACTTGTAGTCACGACGGTGGCTGTGCCCCAGTGAACTAGAAGCACTCTGCACTGCCCTCAAACTGCCACAGACATAGTTTACAGTCAAATGAGAAAAAAAAGTAATTGAAGACGCAGCCTTTGTAGGAAGCACATTACAGGAAGTTGTGACATAATGTCTTCTAGAATAAAGGTACGGAATTGAAAATAGACCCTTCAGTCAAAATGGCACGTAAAAATGACACAAAACCTTCACAGCAGGGTATTAGGCTGGTCCCTCTGCGATTCCAAGAAAAACAAGCACAGGGCAGAAGAGAGACAGATCAGTCGTATGACTGCAGTTCTATACTGATCACACAGGAAACCCTTAGAAAACAAAGCCCCTGAGATACTGAACCACCTGGTAATTAGAGAAGACAGAAAACAGCAAGAAGCTTGGTGGACCAGAAAAATATAAAAATAAATAGGCTAAACATAGCTGGTGACTGATAATCCATTCTGCCAGATACTAAAAGGCAGGTGCAATTAGTAATCAGACAGGACAGGAAAGAGCATTCTGGTGCATGATGAGACTGAACTTCCAATCAGACAGTAATAGATGGGTGCAACAGACAGATACAACAGACCAACAACAGATTTGGATTCATTTACATTTACATGCATTTAGCAGGCGCTTTCATCCAAAGCATTTACAGTTGTCAACTATCAATAGTTCAGGACCAGTCTCCCCTAGAGCAAATTAGGGTTAAATGCCTTGCTTAAGGGCACAACGGTGCCCTTAAGAACTCACACCTTTTCAGGCTACCCAGCACGCTACCAAGGTTTCTTAACCGCTACGCTACCACCATTATCATTTAAGCCAAGAAATCTGCACAGAACCCCAACCCAAGACAAGATATGCAGCAAACTCAGCTTGATCACAGTAAACTGACGAGTAGTTTTGAAATGTAAATATCTACCAGCTACTGGCAGATAAATGACTGAAATTCACCAGTCATTAAATAGTAAATCAGTATTTTCTGTCTGAAATCTACCAGCCATTCAGAATTTACTTGCTTTTGGCTGGTATCTAGAGGCTAATTTTGAGCCCTGCTAATGGGAACCTTTGAAACTAGCTTCTGTTATCCTGTAGCTAAAGTAGAGGGAGCACAGGCAGAAATCTCTGGGGAAGTAACTCATCTAGCACCACAAACTACACTACACCTTACTGTAAACTGGCACAATACTTTCAAGCTTGCATAGAAACACATTTCAGTGGGGTTTTTGTGTTTTGTCAGAGAACAGCTAACCCTTGATCTCCCTCTCCAAGGCTTGAGAAGGTGGGCTTTCAGTGCACAGCATGTTCGTGATGTTAGTCCATGTCAATATCCTCCATTTCCTGTGTAATTCGATTTCTCTGCATGCTGATGCAATATTCTCTAGAAATAGGCATGACGCCCGCGTTCAGAGTGCAGTACTTTAGACTGAACCAGTGACCTGGCTATCAGCTGTCTACAGCTTCCGTTTAACCTGTACTCCCACAAGAAAAGAACACAGCAACAATGACTGGCCTAGGAAATACATAAACTCATGTAGATGTCCAAATCAAGGAAGCCTGTTTGAACACAGTGAAAATGTGACCTTATGGTGAGAACAGTGGCCTTATTGAGGAAGTGGAAACTAAGTCAGTTTTAAAAAAAATAAAAATAAAAATACGTACAGTATTTTCTTTGCCTAAAATAATGATTTATTTTTCAAATAAATAAATAAATAAGCAAGCAAGCCTGTTTGTCCTTGGCCAAATATGTCAATGTCCCTGGAACAGAACAATCTTTAAGCATAGCTTACGTAACTGAGATGCAAGAAATCTTTCTAACCAAGGCTGCTAGCATGCTTCCACTAAAATATCGGTATTACAAAAGACACCCTTCAAAACCAACAAATCCATAGTCTGTTCGCCACAGGAATTTGACAAACAATATTTCACTAATGAATTCCAATAGCCTGACACGGAATCGAGCCTACATAGCAAACAGAGATGGAGACATATTGTCTCTGCGAGTCCAAGAAGCATGCAAGACTCCAAGCAATGCTGGAGTTCATCAGCGATTGCCTGTGGCACTGGCAATGTGGAGCTCTACTCCATCCCTCTAGTATCAGTTTTCAGGCACTGGCTGGCACTGCACGCAAAACCGACCAACTAGGTCAGAATAAATTTAGCCCACAATAGAGACAGAGAGAGAAAGAGGGAGAGATCGAGAAAGAGAGACATAGAGAGAGAGAGGGAGAAAGAGAGAGCGAGAGGGTTGATCCTAATATGGTGATACTCCTCGGGAAGTGGCAAGGACATGGAGGACGCTGCCAGAACTCTGTGTTGACTGTCTAAGAACTGTATTCAGAGAACAGCCAGGGACCCAATCAAAAAGCCAATCACTTTCTCTTGTTGACAACAACCACTTCAGTCAAAGATGGTCAATAGGCAGAGCAAGATATTTCATTGTACTTCATGCCTATGGAAGTGGGATCAGTTCTGATCTGCATAAATAGGTGTGTCCTTGACTTGTTTGGCTGTTTGATTTTCTCTGGAGTGGAGAGTCATACTATCACTTAATTTTTCTTAATTGGGCAGGAGGGTTTGGAGATCATGATACTGTATCCAAAATGTACATTCAAGGCTTTTCAATATTATTTATTTATTTGGCTAAATAATAGGCCACAATGTTACTGAGTCTGTTACGTGACTCTGCACTGCTTAAAGGGGAAATGTGGCCCCTCCTCGTGCAATCATGCTTCCAGGAAGTGGCTCATCATGAAATATCTTGGTCCGCCTATCTACCATCTTTGCCTCAGTCAAGAGTAAAAGGAATATACTAACTTCTGTCAGCTTAGCACAGTCCTGCATCCTCACATGAGATCATAGCCTTTTGGTGAAGGGGCAGGGGGTGAGGGGATTTGGCACGGCGTATTAACAAGGACTGGCATTTTTTTGAGTGGCACAGCTGCGCTCCCCTGCAATCTCTGCCACTACTTGATTCCAGATGGGAAAAGAGCGGGAAAAGGCAGGATCTCCGTTACAGCTGTCAGCAGACACACAGGAACTGTGAAACTGCCCTCCATGGTCACTCTGGCCTAGCTTAAGCCTATCATCTCCTGCCATCTTCCTCCTCAAGAGGCTATTACCAGCAGGGCCAAAGACTGCTATTAGGCCACCTAATCTTGGCAAAATGCTAACACAAAGAAGACGTAAAAGACAAAGACGAGGAAGAAGAACAGAAGAACAAGACAAAGATGTGGGAGAAATGGAAAAGAACAGTAAAGAATAAACAGTAAAGAATAAATTCAGATGTCTTGTGAAGCTGTGAACTGAAGCCCAGACAATGCAGATGTCCCTGGGCTGAGTTACGACCAAGGCAATCAGACTCTGTGTTCTTTCTTTAAAACAGCTTCCTGGATGCGGTGAACAATGTGTTGGAGGAGGCTGGCAGGTTATGAAAGGGGCACTTTGTAGCGCAAAGACACACCAACCCTTTCCTCTCCAGAGAGCTTAGACAATACAGAAATGAAATAAAAGACACCCCCCCCAATGAAACATGTACCTTCTCTTCTCCTTCAGAACAAGCACAGATGTTGGTGCAGTGGAGAGCTTGCAGGTGTGTGGCTGTGCATTCAGACAACTCAGACTGTTCAACGTTTCAGACAGCTGATTTATCCAGCTCTGACTGGCTTACGAGAACTGGAGTAAGACTTGCAAAACCTCACATCATGACTCCCTTTTGCACCATAAACAAAATCAAAAAATTGTATTGCAAAGCTAGTATGGATACTACTATCCAACTATACCACTACCACACTTTGGTGTTAAGACAAACCTTTTCAGCTACTGAATTAACCTAAGTTGAAGAATAACAATTCTATATAGGCCTTCTAGATGATCCAACATAACTGTTAAAATTTACAGGAATAATTGGCCTTACTGCCTATTGGGTATAATGCTAGCGTTCACTTACACAAAATAAACCACAAACCTCCTACTCGACTTCTATTAATTTGGGAAAGGTAATTCCCTGAACAAGCCTTTGATTGATTGTACAATGCTAGACATAATCTCCCATTCAGAATGCACTTGTTTCTCCTTGGTGGCTGGCATAATTCCCCAGCTATTAGTTATGTGACCCCTTCCCGGCACAGGGAGTGAGTCAGTTGATACTGCCCAACCTGTTGTGCAAAACAACAGGGCGAGATGCTATCAGTGGACTGCTATGAGTTACAGGCACCCAGAGAACACACAATAGCCATTACCGCCTAACAGCAGTTTTGTGGCATCCACAAAATTAGTACCACAGTTTTATGGTAAGGTAAAGAATAGAAGGAGACTAGGCCTAATAGTAGCTAATACAAAAGTAGTGTGTTGACTATGTCCTGTGTGCATCATATAGTATTGATGGGTAAAATGCAGAGGTAAATTCCCCCCAGGGATCAAGACAGTATAGCCTATAGGCCTACTACATTATACTCACGTTATATTGTCCAATATTATACTTATATTGGCCATTATTATACTATTATGTTATCTGTGGCCACACTGGATGCCAGGTAAATTAAATTTGGGGTGTTTCATTGTCCACATAACCAAAACGACCTAAATGGTGTAAAACATATGGCAATGTAGGCCGACCAGTTGGGCTATTACTAGGTGAAAACTTTGGTTAAAGTATAAGCTCTTGAAATCTTGGGCCTGAAGACAAAGAAGAAAGAAGCAGTCACTGCCTCTTTATTTCATTTAAATAACTCAGCTAAACATTACACATAGTCTGCTATATGATAACAATACAATAACAGCCACAATAAAGTTTACTGTACACTGCTGTGCCTTGGTTAAAACATCAGTCTGTGTATACATAGAGTCTGACCACATGAGAAATATGGCTTTGTTGTGGCATGCCTGCTATGGTCCACAGCATGAGTGTATGTGTGTGTGTGCTTGTGTGTGTGTGTGTACAGATTTCTATCTCCCTCCCCTCTGTGGCAACTTCACTGCCCCCCACACATCCATGAAACAAGCGCAGGAAATGTCAATAATACCCCATGCATTGACACAGAGTGGCTTGATTTGAGGAAACACATACGGTTTGCACAGAGAAGGACATACAGACAGAGGAAAGCCTGAGAGGAAATCTGGACCGGACGTCGAGTGAAAGAGCCAAGGAGTGAGCACAATCTATTGGTTCTCCAGCACAGCGGCACAGGATTTCAAAACAATCCAAGGCTAGATATCAACAGGTCACGTCTTGAGGATTTCAGGACTTTGGAATGAAAACAAACTTGATCTGAGATGCATGGCAACCAAACAAGTTTGTGGTTTGTTAGAGCTAGCTGAAAATACATCGGCCCTGAAGAAGACAGCTAAGGGGTGAATAAGAGGCCTAACCCATGGAGTCTTCTCTGGCCTCTGTGGGCTGTTGGATCTGGGACTGAGAGCTGGTATTATCCCACCCCGCCCCTGCTCAAGGGAATAGAGCGCACATTTCTGAACAGCTTCCTGAGAGACCCTCTTGCACTGCATGGCTACTGCAGGCTAACTTCCTGCCACTGGCGGCTCCCGTCAGCACTGGCCTGTTTTCAGAAAGACAAGCCCCAGCTGGGCTGGGCTCAGGGATGGAGGAACAACGGTCCTCCTCCAACCCACGCCACCTCAAGTTTCTGCTCTGCATCACGAATGCCTCTGTAAGGCTCGAAATACACTGGAGTCCTTCGCAGTGGCACAACATTTTCTCTAGTAGTCGACAAGGAAAAATAGATACGACTGATCAATGGCTTGATGCCTCAGGAGGGAGATGGTGGCGCTCAGTTTCAAGCAACAACTAAGCGGCCCTTCAGATTAGTCGGCAGCAGCAGGCTGATGATGCATTAAAACCACCAGTCACTTTGTTATTATTGCCTGGACACAGACATGAAGCACTAAACCTGCCTTAAAGAAGGCCGAAGATGTCTACGTCTCCCCCTTCTAAAAACAACTCTATTGGCTGCATTCCATGCATTTCTCTCACCAACAAAAAAAGAGAGTGCAGAGTCAGAGTGAGAGTGAAGAGAAGTCATTACATCCACAAGGAGTGAGTGACAACACTCTGTTAAAAAGAGTAATAAACACGAATGGCTCTGTTAAGAGTGAGGATCTTCTGAGGGGACCGGATCCTTTGCATCAATTTGGCACAATCAATACGGAATGAGCCAGATGCTGAAAAGCTGCGTAAATGTGGCCTCACGCAAAGAAGCCCTCTGTTTCCACACAAAGCTGTATCTCATCTGTATAAGAGCATTTAGCTTTTCCCATACTGAAGCCCCAAGGAAAAGGGGGAGCTGCTGGTGCGTTGCTGAACACAAGAGATTTAACCCTGAACACACAGAAGCCTTCTCCAAGGCGAGTCACAAGATCAAGGAGCTTTGCAGGCGACACCCCCAACAGCCCTTTCAAGTTTCAAACACTGTTGCACCTACAAAGCATGACACACACATGCTCACAAAGGTAGCCTAGGCTACAGGATGTCAACAAGCCACCTTAGGTCTTCAGTAGGGTTAGCGATGCCGACAGGACATGAACTATGTTAAGCAGTTCTCACAGTATTTACTCATGCTACTGGAAGGAATGGCAAGTGGGCATGCCACAACAGCAACCCTGACTGGTGTTTTGTCTGTTATTTGTTCAGAGGAACAGGACCGTTACATACTATCATTACTGTCCACTGACAGCAGTTAGGTGTCTGGGAGTAGCTGGGGCTTCGCCACTGGTGACAAATCTCAGGCAGAAAGCATGTGACTGCTGAAATGTTTATGAGCTGTGTGACCGCTCCTTATGAACCCCATCCTTAGCACAATGTTATCCATAATTCAAACGGCCAGCCATCTTCTATAGCTCAGTTATATACTTATGGAAAGGCCGATCTCTACATATCCTCTTCAATATACTTCCTTACTGCCCTCTATTACCCAGTTGTCCATTGCCACAAGTTGTCACAACTTAGGCTGGTGGTGAAGATTCTACTGTTTGTTAATTGGTTAAACTGAAAGAGGCAAATGCTTTGCTAACAGGATCCATGACAACATAATCTTGAGCAGCAAGTTACAGACGTAAAATTTTAGATAAGAGAAAGAAATAATTTAAATTTCTAGTGACACAATGGCATCTGATTATTATTATTCTATGGGAATATAAGCAAAATCCCTCCACTGGGCAGTGAATCATCATGTGATCTTTCCCAGGCTGCATTCCCATGGTGCACCACACCTCAGTGCAGGGGCCCTGCAGAGGGTATCCCCCTCCAAGAACAAAATCATCCATAACCCTCTGACATCAAACACCAGCAACAGTTCCGCACACCATAACAAGTCTCCTAAGAAAGCAAACACAAGCCAAGTTGTTACATGCGCAGATCAGGAGTAAACAATTAAAACGGATTCACAGTTTCAGAGTCTTCAAGTGTGATTTTCGATTCTGGTAAATAAATGGCCCTCAACTCTACACACAGCTATATTATAGACTACTAAAGCTTACAGATATCACAGATATGTAAGTGTGAGTCATCACTGGTAGCATGGTATCACCTATGGGTCAGAGGAAAACGCATTTTGTTTGCTAAGCCAAAGAAAGTAGTGCAAAATGTTTCAAGTAAGAAATCTGGAGGAATTTTAAGATAAAAATCTAACTATCACACTAAGCTGACACCAAAACATGGCCCTCATTCACAGCCTCTACGCTCTTCCTGACTACTAGGTAAACGTTGATTCTGTTGAACATCAACAGAACTGAAACACTACATGAAACTGATCCACAGATTGCTAAATAAATTGTCAGTGCACCCTGATTATGCAACTCCATATGCTTGAGTTACATTTTGTGGCACTGTGCGCTGATGTGGCAGGTGAGTAGTCAATCATAGGTGTGACCAATGCACGTGGCCATCAGGACTGACGTGAGGACCATAACTATTAGCTACCTTCTTCCTATGTTTATTCAGCTGTGGTCACTCCCTGTCCGCCACAAGAAAACAATGGAAATTATGCTCACCGACCTCCCAGCAAAAATGTATGATAACTTCTTCCCTATGAGAAAAACACTGATATCATGTAGGTAGGGTAGTCACAGTACACTGTGTTCAATCCTTTTTTCTCAGATTGCAATGCCACAAATATAATTTCAAGTATTTGTCAAACAAAAAAAGTTTTAGGTGAAAGACATGGCAAAGTGGCCTTCATAAAAATGTGAAATTGTTCAACTGTTCTGTAAAGCATTGCCGTTATGCAGTTGACACACTGTATGCAGACCAAAGCAGTGGGTCTAGGCCAAGCCTACACCCAGAAGAGAGTTATTTCTTCAAGCACTATAATGAGACCTAGCATTTGCACAGTATTCCCTCAGCTTTAAATACCAATAGGTGAGAGGAAAAAGAGATTTAAAAAACTCTCACTAAATAGTGCAAGCAAATCGTCATTTGTCTTGCATCAAGCTCTCTGGGATAAGACATTCTGTTCCTACAATTCTCCAAGCTCATATATTGCAGTAAAATGTCCAGGGTACCTTACGGGCAAGGGTACCCAGGGTATTTTAATATGCTGGGCAGGATTCCAATTGCTGTGACCTGTTCAGGCAGGCCTTCACAGCTTAAATTTGTACTTTTGGAATTTACTAGTTCCAAAATTGTGCACTAAAACAGCAACAAGGCATAGACGACGCAACCCATGTTCAGCAAGAAGAGCCACATTTCACATTCTTCTGACAAACATACTCTACTTGAGCATCATTGTAAAATACAGTTTTACAAGGGTAATGTTATTCTCTGGGCTAACATTACTTGATCACGAGCGAGACATTCTAACATCAGTCATCTCATAACCTCATTCTCAATTTACAACCTGTCAGAGTCAACGACACATAAAACCAGACTTCACTAATTCGATAGGCCAGCGTTAACTGATCATGGTGATCAGCACTTTCGTGTGCATCAACAGACTAGTGTTTGGGCCCCAGTCTCAGATGGGCTATGCCACCCAAGTTACAGAGTAAATTAAAGTATAGCCTACATTTTATCTACAATATAACTTAACTATTAAGTTTGAAACACATGTTGCTTGTGTAAAATGCTGTTGTGTATATTTCATGTCATTCGGTCACCAGAAATATGCTTTAACTACATCCCTACATTTCGGCCATGAGCAAGCGTTATATTAACATTCCATAGCAGGTTTACTTTACTAAAGTCAGTGTAACGTTGTGTGGGTAAGGCAGTTGGGAATCTATAATATTACTCATTCTTTGAGCGTTTCGCACCAACGTTATTTCGTTCACTAATTATTACGATGCACTTGTTACCAACTCAACATCCCTCGAAAATTTCAATGTGTGGTTAGCCAACGATTCAGCTACTTTATGATGTATTGAGGGTTCGCGTAAAGCTAACTGGCTAATTCATTGATATAACGTTCAGCGACGTTAACACCAGTTATCGTTAACGTTAGCTCCCTTCTCGACAGCTAATTCACAGCTGACACTGGCGTTATAATAATAGCTGAAATATGTTGGGACTTGTGCAGAGACGAAACTTCACAGGTATAATCTATTCAGCCAGTTGAATTTTAACCAATAGTATTTTCAATTAAAACCACTCTAAACAGTTGGCTAATTTCACATGCTGCATTCCTTCGGCAACCGCTGGAGTGAGCAATGCCACACAAGCAACGGTAACGTTATCAGACTTAGAAGAGGGAGGGGAGATGTGAGATAGCTGAGGATGGGATAAACAATCGACTGAGATCAGGTAATTAGTGTTAAGTGGTAAACAATCTTCAACAATCTTTTTCATCTGAGTGAAAAAGCACGAAAGAAAACGGGGCGTCTCCTTACCTGACTCGCTTTATGAAACTGCTTCTTCAATCCGGCCACCGACATCCTCGAAATGTACAAAAACACCACAAAGAAGCCGGGGTGGACAATGGACGTACACTCAGGTGAACACTAACGTTACAACGCTGAAATGTTACGTGAGTGTTTTGTTACAGTTGCTAATCACAATTCATACACTTGCGTATTTGCTTTGAGAGTGACCACTCTGTGCAAGAACACAGACAGTTTTTTTTCTGAAAGGAAAGATGTGGTTGGATCTGAAAGCTGATTGGTTGAGAACGAACTGTTTATGCAAAGTACGTCGAGCGGAGGAAACCCACGCACGTCCGCAACATCATCTAAGAAATCTAGCAGCCCTCTGATGGATCTGTCAAAACGATGGATACGTACACATAACTACTGAGTGAAGAATAGACTGATAAACTGTAGCTTCGCGCGTGTGTGTGTGTGTGTGTGTGTGAGAGAGAGAGAGAGAGAATATTGAACATGCAACTGAAACCTCAGAATAAGCGTTAAGGAGCTTTCTGCTTCAACGTGAAAGTACGAATTTACCTGCGTTGCATTTGGTTTATTTGCGATTGAGAACTTTATAGTAACGTACTGCCCTCTTGTGGCGAAACAGTGTCATGGAGTGATAGTTACCAGGTCTAAGTGATGCGCAAGGAGAACTATCAGGAATAGTCGATCGTGCCAACTGTCAACTGACTGAATTCTCAGGAAAACAAATCCCGAATGCAAATGTAAATACAGTGCAAATAAACAAGTTTTGTTATCCACAAAACTAAGGTTTCCCTCATTGTGAATCCTGCCATCATCCTTCAGAGTGGTTGGGCGCATCTTAGCGTCTACCTCATTTAACTCTACAGCATTGTTCATGTGAGAATAGCCGGTTATGAACTTTCAATAACTTATCTGCAGGTTTGGTCACTCATCCTAAAACCAATTTAAAGGATTAAACCAATTAACGATTCAGGACAGGTATGTATGCCTCCATTTTCTAGAAATGGAGGCATACATTAGGCTCTCTATGTGACTCTTCTCATCTTATTATTTGTCAGTGTATTTTAGTTCAAGTTAGTAATAACTTCTGCATCTCAGCTTATTGTCAGGCATTGGTGTAAATGTGGTTGGTGTGACAGTTCCCTGACCACTAGGTAACATTGATCTCTAAAAGAACACTGCACTGAGTATCTGTTGTTCCTGAGGTGACATGTTGTTTTGAGAATAGTGTTTTTTCCTGTGTTTACATCAGTACAACCTTGATCTCAGTATACCAGAAAGAACATCATAAAGAACAATCAAATACTGCAAGTGTAAGTGAGTGTTCAAATGGAAATCAGCTCTTGCACATTTTCTTGACAATATAGACCTCATGTTACACAACCAATCTGAATAGCATTTCTGTGGTTTAATAGCTTGTGTTTCTATTAAATTCTATGGGCAGCTCTAACGTTCTTATAGAAAATCTAAAGTAAAAATACCTCAAAAAACCTCTATGATCAAATTTGACCTGTCAGTTTTCTGTACATTTTTTGTACTCTCTAAAAGGTATTTCAGTACTTTAGTACATTTTATAGTACTCATTAAAGTAAGGTTTTGGAAAAAGCTTACATGGCTACATTTATCTTGGTTCGAAGAGCCAAGAGTCTTTATTGTGGAACAGGGTGTGAGCTGTGGTAATGATAGCTGACTAAAGGACATGTCATTAAAGAACTCTAGTAGTAGGCAGTAGTCTAGGAGTAGCTGATGCAGAGGTTCTGCCCATACCTGCTCAATGCCTGAACAGCAATACTTTCTCACTCTCACTCTCTCTCTCTCTCCCTCTCTCTCACTCACACACACACACAGAAACACACATAGCCTACTCATTCTCTCTCTCTCTCTGTCTCAGTCACTCAGACACACACACAAACACACATAGCCTACTCATTCCCTCATGTCATGTGATTCAGCGTAAGTGCATTTCTGATGGTGATTTTGTTTTTATCTTGACAGTCCAAAAAATATCAACCACATATATATCACCAAAAGACTGTCAATATGTGTGCATCAGACACAATTCAAACATTCCATGATTAATTGCTATGTCATGGCAGGCAAACAGTGATTTATCAACATCTGCCGAAGTCATCATAATGACTAGCTAATGGAATGATGTGTCATTCCTCATTTCATTGCACAATTCTCAAACAGACACTATTGCATAAATTCACCTTTTGTCACAAGACTATACCACTGTCTCAAAGTGTGCATCATGAGACCAACACATTTACCAGCATAACTATCATCAATGATTAAACAGACATGGTCTGAAGGTGAACTTTGTAGACTGAATTTGGACACTGTAAATTCCCTGCAGACATGATCTACATTTGATGACACTGATTATGTAAATTGGAGGGGGTTAGGTATACAGCTGTTTTTCAAGACAAATAAAACACACTGTGGCATATGGTGAGAGACATTCCCATTTCTACAGTCAATATCATTAAAATAGGTAATATTTTGGCTTCAAAAGTCAAGAACAGCGTGGGTTTTCTTGAATTTTAGCGGAGACAAAACATCAAAATCGGGGACAGTCCCTAAAAATCAAGGTCATCTGGTCACCCTGGCATTAGTTGATCTTGGGCTGATCTTGATCACTGGTTATACTAGCCCTATGGGCATAGGCCAACTAGAATTAGGACAGCTTCTTAGGAGTTAGGAGAAATATCACGAAGGAGATTGTACAGGGCCTTATCACTGGTCAAAAATGAACATCCAAATGAAAGGACAAATCTTTGTTTCTGCAATGTTTTGTCTGAATACACAGGTAGCCTACCTTAGGCTATATTTGCTAGGCTATAGCTTAGACCAGGGGTCTCCATTGGCTAGCTCTCAGGGGGGGTCAAAGGAAATGTAAATAAGTCACATTGGTGCACTGTTAAAATGTCAGTGAAATCAAATTCAAACACCCTGTCTCTGGTACAAAATGCCTCTTTCCCCGTTTTATTGCTCTTGATGAGTTGAGTTGATTAGTAGAGTGCACACCAAATTTGGCTATAATTATGTAAAATAAAGGGCCAGTAAAGGGCAGAAAATATCGTTCTTCCCACAAATTTAGATGATACTTTAGATGAGTGCTTGCACTGTGTTTTGTGTAAGATGGTAAAGGATGTACGTTTTGTCTCTGGGATCAATACTCTGGCTCTGCCTCTGGCTTAGACCTTTGCTCTGAGTAGGCGTAAAAAAACGTTTTTTACATTGGCTACACAATCCGATGGAGGCGGTCTAACTACGTCACTACTTCATTCCTTGTAACTGCGCAATACTGTGAAAGTCACATCTACTCACGCTCACGGACAGAGTGAAGGTTACCTGCTTCAACAGTGCTTGAACGGCAACCCTACTTCTGTCTGAACCTGCGCTTCGTTAATCAACATTTATAATTCTGAATAATTGCAGCACTAACTACCGTTAATTGAACATCGATTTAAAAAGAAACTCTTCTCAAAGTCCATTCTTCAAGCACCAGGACACCAGGAGAAATTAGCGAGCTAACGTCAGCTAGTCACAACTGCTTGAAAGCTTTCAGCGACTATAACACGTTTCCTTTTAACGCCAAGATAATCAGCTAAGGTAAGTGTTTTATTGCTACTATTATTTTAAATGTCTCACTATCCCATCAACATACGTATAGTCTGCTCATAAACACACAACTACGGAAACGTTAACGTTAGCTAGCTAAATATGTTATCGTGCTAGCTGGATCTAGGGCCTCGGCAATGTCTACCTCTTGTAATAAAGCGGCAACTCAAATTATTATTTTTTTTTGCCCAACAAATGGAAGTTAACATACCCTCATTCAATGCATTAATAGGTCCTGGGACCCAAACGTTAATGCTGGCTAGCTTATTGAAGCGATTTGTTTACTTACGTCAGCGGCATTGGTCGCTAACTGTTACGGGCAGTAGCCTGGCGGTCTGTTCAGAAGGTTGAAAATTTGTGGATTTTACTTTAATCGTTGTCACTATATTAGGTGGAATTAATTTTGTTTATTGTATGTGACATAGTAGCGAGTTGATGTACGAATGTGCGCAACGCCTTGTCCTTTTGTTTACCCATCATAAGAATAACTTGAGTGACTGCCAAGCAGTACAAAAGTCAGGCTGGTAAACAATAATGCACCAACTTGACTGCTAACGTTAACCGTCTTTACTTAACACTGCGGGCGGCTGTGAAATTGTCACGTGCTCAGCTGCTGGATGTGGCCAGATAAGAAATTTAGTTAACAGCAGCCGTAAATTGTAGTTAAGTTATCAGCATATAGGCTCCCCAGCTCCCCAAGTGTCCTATCCCCTAGCGGTTGCTGACACTCATTCCTATTTCTGTTTTTGAAAAGGTGGGTTGAAATTAGATCGTGTTTTGGATTAGATTTTATGTAACGTGAGATTAGTCACAATGTTACAAGAGCCTGTAGCCTACGTGAAAAACAATGTTAATTCCCTGTATTTCCTCATTGCCGCTTACACACTCGCAGACACTCCCGATGGCATTACCAAATTTCCTTTAACCTTTCCGTAAATTCCGTAAATTCAGTTTGTCATATGATGTGGATTATTTTATGAATCACTATTTCATGTGCGATCACATGAATAATGACACACAATATATTCACTGTCGTAATCATCTCTAAAGCCCACAACCTTGTCTTCATAGCCTTAAATAGTTTCCTGACCTTGTATTAGAGTGATTATATTTTTAGTGGTAAACATTTGTTGGTTTAAATACTGTATATCAGTTCTGTTTTGAACTTGTGTCTTATGTTCTATTGTTTTTTTATTCATTTTGTAGAAAAATGACCTCTCAGGTGAGACAGAATTTCCATCAGGACTGCGAGGCAGCCATCAACCGTCAAATTAACTTGGAGCTGTATGCCTCCTATGTCTACCTTTCAATGGTAAGAGAAACAGGAAAACTAAAATGTCAGAGTGAAGGGAAGAAAACCAGTGAAATTATTGGAGGTATGGCTTATGTCATGAAGGCAGACAGGAATTGAAGGCAGATATGAAGTGACTGAAAGACTATTTATCTCAGTTAAACCTGGGAGCAGTGGGTTCACAGCCTTAGTTAGATAGTTGAGAATGAGTCAAAGTACAGCCATGCCCTGACCCTAACTGACCTGGAGATAGTGAGTGCTATCAAAGTATAATTGCACACAAACCTAGCCAGCTTGATATGTTTTTTTTTTTTTTTTCCTGAGCCTCTCTGCCTAACGGTTACTTAAATCCCACTCTGCCACACTAAATTTGTCTTGTCCTCTTTATCCTGTCCAGGCATACTACTTTGACAGGGATGACCAGGCCTTGCATAACTTTGCCAAGTTTTTCCGCAACCAGTCTCACGAGGAACGCGAACATGCTGAGAAACTTATGAAATTACAGAACCAGAGGGGAGGCAGGATTTTCCTGCAGGACATCAGGGTATGTGTGTGTGCACGTGTGTGTGTGTGCATGTATGTGTGTGTGTCTGTCTGTCAGTATGTCTACCTTTTGGATAGCCTTTTATGGCCACTTAGAATGGTAGGTAAATGCCATGGTTCTTAACATGTTAAAGAAGTTTTAGATACCCATGCCAGTGTACACGTGTTTGAAGCGAAAGTACAAATAAGTGTGTGTGTGTGTGTGTGAAAGAGAGATATAACCCACAAAGGGTGTTCACTAACGGAGTTGGAAGATACTGAAGAAATAAAGGGTGGAGTGCGTATCTCTCAAAGACATTGAGCCTTAACTGAATAGAGACATTTTACATACATATTTTAGACATAGGCAACCCAATGTGACAGAATGTAGGAAAATTTGACATGTTGAAAAGTACATTCACTCGAATTCCACTGAATGTAAACAGATGGGGAGTAATATACTGTGAATATATTCCACAAAGCAGAACTTTTGAAACAACTGTCAGCCAGATAACTGTGGTCCGTAAAAGCCTTCTAAATTGAGGACACAAACATCAGTAGGAAATGACATGTTTTATTTATTTATTTATATATAATTTTACAGTAATTGTTGGCTTTAAGAAAAGGTTCCCTAGTAGAGGGTAGTGTCCCAGTATTTTACTCAGTGTGTGTGCGCTTGGGTTGTCACTTACAGAAGCCTGAGAGGGATGAGTGGGGCAGCGGCGTGGAGGCTCTTGAATGTGCCCTCCAGCTGGAGAAGAGTGTCAACCAGTCCCTGTTGGACCTCCACAAGGTCGCCTCTGAGCACAACGATCCTCATGTGAGTGCCAACATATAAATAAATACACACACGGTGACCTTTCACATGGGATGGATCTCTGTTCCAGGTAAAGTCAAATCTTAAACTTCCTCATGCTTACTCACAATCGTCTGTTCTCCCCCACAGATGTGCGATTTTATTGAGACACACTACCTGGACGAGCAGGTCAAGTCCATTAAGGAGCTCTCAGACTGGGTGACCAACCTGCGCCGCATGGGTGCCCCCCAGAATGGCATGGCCGAGTACCTGTTCGACAAGCACACACTGGGCAAAGATAGCAGCTAAACTTCCAACCCCCACACCCAACCCAACCCAACCCAATTTACCCCCAACCTCCCCCACACTTCAACCATGCTGCAATTATCTCTTCAGCTCAAACTCTTCAGCCTTCTGCGGTTTAGACCAGTCAGTTGGCCCTTACCAATACTCTGCTTGCTCAACCACTGCGATACTATTCCTGTACCACAGTTCCCATAAGCCATAGCTCTTATCAATGTTGTTGCTTGTCTTTAGTGATTGACGCTCATTGTCCTTTGCTAGTGATGTGTTTTATTACTGATGTTATAATCAAACCAAATAAATGAAACCCTCTGGATTCTGAATGTGTGTTTTGCCTGGTATGAAACAGTTATTCAGTCTAACTAAATATAGACAGAATGTACAGTTCATTTGTTCTCAGCAGCTATGGCGTGTGGATGGAACAAAAAGAAAAGGCCATAATAATAATACGCATTCATCCACGCTTCCTTATTTTCCAGAAAACGTTCAGTGTTGCAGGTGGTATGCAGATATTCTTTTATTCTTGCCACAAGTAAAACGGAAGAAATAGCCACAAAAAGGGAAGTGTGAATAAAAATGATAGTTCACTTCTCTAAATGAATATATGGAGGTTTGGGGGTACTATTTAAGACCATGATGACGAAGTAGTTACTTTGGAGGTCATTTTGAGACAAACAATCAATACTGCCACCTTGGAAATGTAGCTACATTAATTTAAAACAATACAAAAGAATGTTAGCAAGTTGAAGTTCTGTAAACTTTGGTGAAACATTTCATTAATTCATTAAGGAAATGTGAGAACTAATTGAAATAGTTTTAAACTATAGTTTTACTACAGCAATAATACATTCAGTTTGGGTAGATCATGATTATCACAAAGTTTAACTTTGGACATGATGGGCCAGTAATGACTGCATACTAACGGAATGTGGGGTTGTACTATTGACAAATGAAGAGTTCAGATGCAAATCCCTCTTGCAAAGTCCAATTGTGATGAATTTACAAAGACATATTTACATAATTTTGATAAGCTATTTTTAGTCCCACTCCAATTGGATTGTTTTGGCTTGATTTAAATTGCATATTGATAAAGATTACTTGGAAATTATTATAAAAACTTAATTTTTGCACATTTGTGAAGTTGGACTTTGAGGGTTTTGCGTCTCAATGCAAATGCACACAAAGAAATGAACATGTTCATGAACCCTGAAATATTTTAATTCCCAAGTGTGTTACCACTGTTCAGCATGGTGTTGCCTGCCTAACCTGTTCAAAAAGGAGGTATAAACTGCCTGCATTGAGGTTTCATGCTCAGGGAAGTTTTACTTCTGTTTTACTATTTATTATTTATTTAAGGTCCAGTGGAATAAGATTGGCTAATTGCTTTGGACTTCTGAGTGTGCACTAATGGAGTTAAAATGATCACAGGCAGACGGGTTATGGAGGAGAAGACAATTCAACACAAAGTGACTTGCCATAAGTCTGTGTATGTGCTCACAAGAAGTCATACAAATTCCATGACCTTGGAGTTGTTATCTATATGGCTCCGGGAGATTTCCCTAAATGTCATGCAAACACCGTGTCAAACAGGGCCATCTTTTCATTTCACCTTAGAAGTGCTTTGCTGGCTCAAGATTCTCATGGTCTGATAAGTTGACAAGTTCATCGAGTGTAATACTGGCCAGTCGTTGCTCATGTCTGCAGTATGCAATGTCCAATGCAAGGGCGTGGTTTATATTATGGACAGTAGGGACATGTCCGTACCACTTTTCTGAAATAAACTGCATATGCGTTTTAAATCGCAGTGTTGGGCAGTACCTTCACTACTTTTTTGAGTAGCGTAGCTGTAGCGATCTCCAATAGGGGTGGGAGCAAAAACTGAACTGTCCTGCTGCCAGTGTCTCGGGACACCCAGCCACAGTCTCGCGGCACTCAGCCACTGACGCGCGGCACCCAGCTACTGTCTCGGGACACTCAGCCACTGCCGCGCGTCACCCAACTACTGTATCGGGACACTCAGCCACTGTCTCGGGACAACCAGCAACTGTTTCGCGACACTCTGCCACTGTGTCGGAACACCCAGCATCTGTCTCGCGACACTTTGCCGCTGTCTCAGGACACCTAACAACTGTCTCACGACATTCTGCCGCTGTACCGCGACACTCTGCCAATGTGCCGCGGCAGTCAGCCACTGTACCGTGGCTCAATCGCTGCCATGTTGTAGCAGCGAATTCAGCTCCATTCATGAACTATATGTGTTTTTACGAGTCACACAAGCCTATTCTGAAACAGAATTTGTAAAACTAATTGTTATGAAGAAAGTGCCATGAAATTAATGTCCCTTGACATCTAGGCCTAAGGATTGGTGTGACAGACATCATCAGTTCAAATTCATTGTGAATTTTCATATGGATATTTATTCAGGCTCATAGATAGATAGATAAAAACCGTCATGCCTATCCCCTCATTATGTCGATAAATGTGGTATCATAATAGAATTGTTTGATAAATACTTTATTTATCCTGAAGGAAATGAAGGTGTACAGCTTATACACAATATCATACATACACACAGCCATAGATCACTTACAGAAGAATGAGACAACTGTAAGAGATACCTGTAACTGTGGAGGTGAAGTATCCAAGGTGATCAAAAGTGAACAAGGCAAGGGAACTCCAGTGCAAAAAAGAAGTGTCTGACAGTACAAAATAGGCATGAAAACAATACAACACTGTAACAAAGTGTGTCTGACAGACAAGTACAAAAGAGTACAGCAAAGTAATAGCAATAAAGTGTACAAGACATACTCTATACTCAAAAAACAAACTTGTTTTGTGGAAGAGGGTTAGGCAAAGTTGTACAGTTGTAATGGTGTGGCACAGACGACCCAAGCGCAACACTTTGCAAACAAGAACAGTTTATTGAGTTCAAGGGCAGGGGAGAGGGAGTGGGTGACCCAGGCGGACGTCAGCGAGAGGCAGGCTGCGTCTTCGTGGGTCACACCGGGGACTGGATTGTCTGCTCGTTGGTAGTGTGGCGCTGACGGGCACGGCCACCCTTGTGGAGGTGGCAGGGCCAGGAACACGAACACACAGGCTAGACTCAGGAAGAGGGACAGGCGGCAGGGCAGATTCTCCAGGGCAGAAGAGCAGTGATAGCCAGGACTCAGGAAGAGAGACAGGCGGCAGGTCAGGTTCTCCGGGGCAGAAGAGCAGGGATGGCCAGGTCGGTCCAGGTCGATATCGGGAAGTCAGTAGCCAGGATTCAGGTAGGGAGACAGGCAGCAGGTCAGGTTTTTCCAGGGCAGAAGAGCAGGGATAGCCAGATCGGTATCAGGAAAACAGATAGCAGAGAAACAGCTCAGTAACACCATGACACAAAGATGGTCTGACAGGGACTGACTGGAAACTGTGGGTTTAAATATTGAAGGTGAAACAAGGTGCAGGTGGAAGCAATGATTGAAATGTTAATGAGGGGAGCAGAGGAGACAGAGTGAGCAGAGTGGGCGTGGCAGGTGATTGAGTGGGTGCAGTGTGGAGGAAGGTTGCCCGTGCAGAGTGAGACCATGACAACAGTGGGGCTAATATAGCCAGCAGAAAGGAGGATGTCCCATCTACTTCAGCGTACCATTGGCAAGTTGAATGTCACAACAGGAAAGCAAAAGGTTGGCAAAAGACACAACGGCACTGCTAAGTAATTAAATTTACTGCTATATAATAAAATTGTAAATATATTAAATTATGGCATGAAAAGGCTGATGGTGGATCACTCTCCAGCTAGTCATCATCCAACAGCTACCTGTCCAGGACGTCCTCCTCCTCTGCATCCATGCCTCCAAGTTGTCTTCCACGATGACCTAGAGCCCATCCTCTGCCTCCTTTCTGTGAGACCCCAGCAAATGAGAGAACTGGCTCTTCTCTCCATGCATCTTAGACATTGAAACAAAACACACAACTTTGAATAACTTGTCTTATTTCTCTGCTCATCACATCACATCACATCACATCACATGACGTACTGTATCACAGTAGCTGCACCACGGGTCCCACCCTGGCTTTGAACTGTTTGACCTGTTGCCCTCAGGGAGTAACTGCAGGTCCATTAAAACAAGACAGACTTAGGAACAATTTCTTCCCAAAAGTCATAACCACTCCGAACAGAAAAATGCACTGACAACACAGTCTATACCCTTAAACTATTATGCAATATTTAATGTAATGGTTTTGAATACTGTGCAATATCTGCACTCTGTGACATACCACCTTCAATGTGCAACATCCACTACACACAGCACAAGACAATCATTGTTGTGCAATATTAATCAATGTGCAATAATTGGTGTATTAATGTGCAATATCACTTTTATCTCCAAACCTATCCATTTCCTCTTGCCCTTATCCCATTAACCTACCCCACCTTTTTACTCTGCCCTACACTTGTCAGTCAAACACAACAATAACTCAAAAATGAGTCCTGCCAAAGAAATGCAATTTGCTACTTGTTAAATGACATAACTGGCTGACAACTCGCGGTCATGTAAACTATGGAAGATGAGTAAATACTGAACATATCAACAACATATCCTAACATTAACAAATCAGTAGATCATTTTACCTCAGTTTATCCGATGTCTTTTCCTTTGAACGATGTAAAGTTGGAGACAGATGACATGTCACATGGTGGGTGACTCCAGGTCAAACGATTAAATGTTGAATATCATAAAGACGGCTTGTGCACAAATCTTTATTTTGCCTGCACAAACGACTCAAAATACCTTTATTCATATTTTCAACATATGGGATGCCAACTTCACGCAGGTCTGTTTTCGCTGTCAACTTTACGTTTAAGAGCTTTTGACAGACATCGTTGAAAGCTAAGCTGTATTTTTCGCCAAAACAAACATTGTAACATTGTAAGGAGACGGCCAACGTAGTATTTCGAAATAAAAGTAGAAAAATATTCTTTGATTTATTAGTCATTTATTTATTATTATTGCCATTATTGACCATTTTACAGTTGCAGACAACTCAATAGTTAAAGTTCATTACGAGATACATTGCCATCATCCACTAAATAGACTCTCCTAGCAGTGCCAGTAAGGCTTTGGGAAATGTTTGGAAGCTTTTGTGTGCGTTTTAAGTACAATCCAACAGTCAAAAACACAGTGTTGTTTTAATACAGAATAGATGATTCATGTCCACGTACCATGTGATTTTATGCAGACATCTGTATTTATATCAGCCGCAGTAGACGGTCTATTGAATGATGTGTTAGTATATTATAGTGTATAGTATAGTGTTATAGTTATTATAGTGATAGTTCAATCAAACTGAAGCAAAGATAGCAAAGATAGTTCATCAAATTGAAGCAAAAATCAAAGAACAGGCAGGCATACTGTAGATTCTGTTTATTGTGCCACTAGAATTGTGCCAGTAGAATTGCATTTTTTCAAGCTTCTTGGTAATTATTACTGTATATTGTAGTTGCCAAAGTAATCAGAGCGAATTTTGCGAAAGCCTTGTGGATAAAGTGAGTTCATTCCATAATTTCATCATTCATTTCAACACACACACACAGAGAGAAAGAGAGAAACCCCAAATATACATGTTTTAAAACACAACAATTTGACCTTGGTCTAAGGCTGTTCTCAGGGTGAAACCACTTACCCCTAGTGCTGTTATACTAGCACATCATAATAATTCAGGATGGGCGTAGTGCAGAGTAGATGGACGTCTCCTCTCCGACTGCACATAATGTCTCTGTTGCTCTTTGGCCCAGCACATTGTGTGTGTTTGTTTGTTTTGCTGGTGACTGAGCACTGAGCTCAGCTGGCACTGAGCAGTTCAGAGAGGGCATCCCTATTGAAACTGCTGAACAAGTTAATACCCTTAAATGTTACAAATTAGGGTGCTCATGATCATGATATTCATTACCAGTGCAAACAAAAACATTCATAAATGTTTGCTACAGGGGGACAGTTACTTTGTCTCATGTGAAAAAAAATAACTGTTAGCTGCATATTTTGTTAAGGAATCATGCTTGCATATCAGTATACTGCATTGAAAGTACATTTAACCTTGCAGGCCAGTGAGGTTTGGTTCAGGCAGAGTTATGGAAAGACGAGAGAACAGTGGTGTGAATCAGACAATGTCTATGAACAAGTGTGTCTGGCCAGTATCTTTGTTTCAGTGTGTACTTGAAAATCAAAGGTAATCCGAAGACTGCTATCAGTACTGTGGACACATTTAGTCTCAATTCTGATTGAACCACAGGGGAATTTCCAGAATTAGAGAACATTTAATTGAAGAAAAAAGTATTGACAAATATATTTATCTCCAGTATAACTATGAAAGTAATTTACAGATTTGACTCTGCCTTGATCTCAGTGTGGACTACATTAATTGTACCTAAAGAAAAAAAATTGAAAGGTCCCTTGAAAACTCAAATAAGGAATGCAAAAGTATTACTAACATACTGATGATCTAATACTGGTGCTGCAACTCTTGCATTTGCGGTACGTAAGATTAAAGTCAAATATTTATCAATTTGGCCACTGTTTTATAAAATTCCATTGCTTTCGCAATTTGGAAAGACTCAGACAAGTACTTCCATGCCCGAGGAAATTACAATGCTGCCAAACGGGGACCTGGCGGCAAATGGATTGCTGAAGTCATAAGGTGACTCTTATGTGCATTTGTTTCACAAACATACATTTGGTTCATGGCATAACGGCAACTTTCTCAGTGATGATGTTAAGCGTTAATATTTTAGAGGGGGTTGTAGGCGAATGCGTCCCTTCCCGGTCAGGGAAAAGCTGAAGACAGGGAGGGGAATGAACGAATGAACAGAAAAACAAATGGGAAACATTTCAGAAAATTGTAGTCTGAAGATGATACAGGTGCAGACTAGCTTAGCTGCTGTGATACCATCTACAAGTTTGATAGCCATATAATAAACATGACAAACACAGCCCAGCCTTCGCATCCAAACCTGTTCCAAACATCCAGTCCAAGACTAAAATTTAGGACACACCTATAGCCCACTTTCGGTTAGACACATTTCACCCCCCAACATGAAATAAAAATCTGAACAATGAGAGATTGTAAGCTTTGCAATGAAAATACTCCGCTTCCAACAGCGATGCTCGTGAGACATGGCAAGGAGAAGTTAGTGGCCGTGGGGCTGAAGACACCGCTCAAGATCAGTACGCAAATCGTTGGGGCTGTGAGGGAAACTATTCAAACCACTTCAGACCTGCAGGCCTCCCAGACAAATACTGACGTTTGTCACCTTCACAAAATACAAGTCACTGTAACACGTCACTAATGTGTTTGAATAAAACATTCTCTGCTCTGTAATCTTGGTCTATTCATTTTAGTTCAGTATTACTGGGTACAGATTACACAGTATAAAGACTGCCACCCCGAAGATGGCTGAATAGTGAACGCTAAGTGCTTCGCTTTTGTCTGGCCAGCCGGTCCTCACATCCCACCAAAATTGACAAGGGATAGGGTCTTGGATTTCAAACCCAATGAAGGTGACTAGATGTAAAAGTAATTCTGAGAGTACTAGCTGTGGTAAATAACAATCATAAAAAAATTCAATGTGGTAGTACGATTTATCTTAACTGGTCCCAACTTGCTACATACACCAAGTGTTTAATCAAGTTGCTCACATTAGTGTGCAGAGTACAACTTAATGTGGCAGTCCAGTAGTTTTCAGAAACTGGTCTCAGATCTGGGAGTTTCGTACAAACACTTTATTTTTTTTTTAGTCTAGAGAAGACGATTTAATCGAAAAGTCCGAATCCCATGTCGTCATCGGACTCCTCAGACTCCTCCTTCTTCTCTTCCTTCTTCTCCTCAGCAGCTGTGGACAGAAGATGTTAGTGACAGGTCTAACAGAAAAAAAAACATCAAAGAATCACAGGCACAAAAGTAGTAAACAGGAGCTGTGAAGAAATAAAAGCACATCAACATCCCAGCACATACACTAAATTAGGCCTACATTCACTTAGGACAAGCCTCGTTTTCCATGCAGCATACAAAATAGGGATCCACCAATCTGGTATTTGGATCTAATATTGGTCCCGATATGGGAGATATATTCGGATTGGGTATCGGAAATAATTTGCAGATCCATGGGTCAATTTGCACCCTAAATTTGACTAAATACCTCACTACATTATTGGCTTAAAAGAAGACAAAGCATAGCATGTCAGCTAGGCGCAGCTGTAAGGTAAGAAAACTGACTTTCTATAGCTTTTAAGTACATTAATAAAATCATTAAGTCAAGGTAATTTACTGAAAGTTTTAATGACCTAGCAAATATTTAACCTGGATTCCTGTTAGTGACCTTGACTAATGTTGAGTGTGCTCGTCAATAATAAGGCGGCCTAAAACTGATGCAATAGAAAATATGATCAACATCTGCAACAGCTTACCGATTTCCACTAGCACCTTGCATAGTTTAATTTCACTTAAGTCTTGTAACATTAGGTTCATGTGGAGAGATTTTGTGGCACGTGACAGGCGCCTAATTAGACCTAGGCCTACAAAGATCAAAAACAATGTAATGACACTGGCACTCAACTTGTTTATTTTTAAATTATATTCTAAACAATGTATTATTTATGTCTAATGTTATTTTGTTCCGCTTCATCTTGGCTTGGTAAATAATGCCCAGTTAGGCGAGTAGGCCAAGAAAAGCTGAGGATGCCCATCTCTTAATTCAGTGGGGGATATCAGATTGGCATAAACTGATTTGCAAACTCATATCGGCATCGGAACTAAAATTGTTGGATTCGTGCACCATTAATACAAAATAAAGATTGCAGCTTTGTTCAAACACCGTCCTAGCATAAACACATAATATATATCAAATCTATCCAGAGATGAAAGGACCTCACTCATTTACTGAAGGTGATTGGATTTGATACACAGAATTCAGGTACCGAGTAAATTAGAGGGTTTACATACCTGTGTAAACTTATAACTAATGACTACACCATCAATTTTACACCCCTCCACAAACTGATCAACTTGATTCATTTTACATCAGCTGCTAAGTTTATTATACCAAGTCTACCTTAGAAAGCAGGCTGGTGGTTTACAGGCAAACCCGGTTAAATTAGGACAGAGGTAGAGGCAAACCTGACAATAGAAGAGCCGAGCACTTATCTAAAGCAAGCAAGGCTACTGAATTACGACATTTACCAATTCTTCTATCTTAACTTAACCAGGTTTATCACTTACACATCTACTTGGAATAACCCCCAGGTGTCAACGACTGGGGGAGGAGGGTCCTGAACTACAAAGGCATATTGGCACTGCAATCCAAATCTTCACCAAGCTCTTAACCAGCACAAAAACAAATCAAGTACATCCCCATTTAGTTGTGGTAACCAACCTGCGACAGGGGCAGCAGCACCACCAGATCCACCAGTAGAGGCGGCAACGGCCACAGCTCCTCCAGAGGGAACGCTGGCCAGTTTGCTGTAGCCTGTTGGGGCACAAATACATTAGTATTTAACAGTATTCACAACATAATTTACAGTGTGTAAAAGGTGAGGTCAACTGGAAACCTATCTAGATACTGACATCATTTCTTTTTGGCCTATTAACTTACCCTGGGCAATCACCTCCTCCACACTCTTGCCATTGAGTTCTGAGATGACCTGCCATTAAAACAAATGTATTTTACTTATGGAAACAATTTCATCAACATTGAGAATACTGACAACAACATAGTATATTTATGTATATTGTGTTTAGAATTATAGGTACAACCCCCCAGAAACTGCTTATTAAACTAGTACATGTGGTTTATTTGAATAATGTTACAAAAACGACGAGAAGCAAGTACCACAATTGGCATTTCACCCCTGCCCTACCGCCTCGACTCAAATTATGTCAAAAAGTCTACCTTGTTCAAACGTGTGTCATCGGCCTCGATGCCAACGCTTTCAAGGATTTTCTTGATGTCCCCGGTATTTGGGCTATCCTTGCCACCGAGGGCAGCGAGCAGGTATGCAGCTACGTAACGCATGCTGGAATAAAAGAACAAAAAGAAAAATTCGTCAGTTCCATGCCACTCTCGATGTTTGATAGCACTCCAACCCATTAGCTTTACGTTGACATTTTATTTATTGCAGTTTCCTCGACAAGCATAACTTCCTAATAGTGGATAGTAGAAACAATTAATAATAGGACGAACAGTTCATATAAAGTAACCACAACAAAATTCAACAATTTCACCATTAATTTACCACCACTCCATCAGAAAACAAAGCTAACGCTATATGAAGACTGGGCACACATGGTAATGGAGTTAGCAGAAGACAGCTAGCATCTTTGGACAGATAAACAACCAATTTGCTCCACACAAGCAAATATTCGTTGTAAATCACAGCATAATGAAATTTATTGTTTGTGTCACAGTTTAGTTGTGTTCAATGGCGCTTATCTACAAAATAACACTCAATTCAAGACTCACTTTTAAGACAGCGTGGTATCGCGTGTTCACGGCAGAGCTTGCACGGGCAGAAAGGAAGTAGAAAGGGCCCTGAAAACGGAAGAACTTCAAGTAGGCGGGCCTTAACGAAATTCAATTGGTGTAGAGAAATGTCTATTATATATTTTATTGCGCACGCGCAATATAGATGACAGCCAAGATTTCGTGTTTTCACGATACTCAAATCAGTGACAGTATCTGAAATATTGTTTGATACACTGTGCGTTTTTGTGCTTTTTGCGCATGTAGGCCTATTGTTTTGTACGTTAACGGTGTTAGGTCAATGTCACATGTTATGGAAAGGTGTAGGCTTAGGCCTGTGATCTGCCTTTTAGACCTACATTAAAACAACTCGATGGAAATGTGCTGTTTTTGACATCTCACTTTCTGAGTGGATTGTGAATGATCATTTGTTGGTAGGCTAACTACAGATTTATAATATGGACTATGGAATGTATATTTTCTGTGGTTTCTAACTCGAAAAAATACAGAATGAGTATAATTTTTACAATGCGAACTCCAGCTATCATATTTCATGACATATTTTTGGTAATGCTGAACACCACTTGTATATCAGACAAGACACTCCTTCAAAACTCTTTCAAGCCTACCCCTGTAATGTGAGCTGTGTGGAAGCATTACTGCCCCCCAAAACAAATGACAATACATTAGCTTCATTACCCTGACACTCACCTGCAGCCAACCAATGTCAACTCAACTGCTCTCTTACGACCTAACAAAAGATAATAAAAGACAAGAGGAGGGAATAGGAGAGAGTGAGGAAAGGAGACGAGAAGAGAGGGAAATAAGGACAGGATATCAATGAATGAAATAAGGGCAGGATATGAATGAATGAGACATGATGAAGGGACACATTCTCTGATCAAGTAAGGCTTTTGTTTCTTATGCATTTCCTTGCATTTGACATTTTGTGTGTTACTCACTTGTCACAATTTTTCTAATTTTCTAATTTTGGTGTAGCTTAAGTTAAGGAATGAGCAAAGCTATCAGTAGCCAAAATGAAACAATGAAATAGTGTTCACGACATTATAATTTCATAATTTTAGCAAAGCATTAAAAATCATATTTGAAAACTGTTCTCCATTCCACAGGACTGAACTATCACTGGCACTCACACAGATATATAGTGGTAACTCCATTTCTTTTGGAAACAAAGACAAAAGTTAGGTCACTATAGTATACTACAAATCTGCTGGTACAGGTGACAGGAACATAGAGCACTTACACAGGCAGGAGAAGAAAAAAGCAGTAATGAGGGAAGCAGCCTATGGGAAATGGGCTTTAAGAAAGACAGATCTAGTATTACTCTACAGCCCTACCACAGAGAGTTCATGTATTAAAATTCATGTTAGAGTAGCGATTTGCCCCATCACAGTTTTAGTGTAATTTGAAGTGGTAGTTTGGAGGTAGATTTGGTTTATCTGTTTTCATGTTTTCAGCATGTGTATTTAGTGAGTATGCCTGCTATATGTTGCCCATGCTCATAAAAGATAGCCTATAAAGTATCACAACGTTTGCTTTCTTTTTGTCAGTGATTGGTTACCATGGTTATTATGTAGCACCTGTTTTAGGGTCTGGGTAGAATTGGTTGCTATGGTTACTGTACCACAGTGTGTGTGTTAAGATTTAAGATTCATGATGTTGGTTGTGTCTAGATGCTGCATGTTTATTGTTGTGTCTTCTGTGCTACAGGCCAATGCCACTGTTGGCTCTATCACATAGCTCTACAGTATTATGTAAGTGATTGCTCCATTCAGATTTTACACTTTTGAACTCTTAGGATGTCTCAATGTCAGATGTGTACAGTCTAAGACCCTTCTATTGTACAGGTAACGATACATTCAAATACAACTACAAAAGACATGCACAAAAAGAAAGGAGGCAAAGAAAGGAGCACAGTGTGCCAGAAAAGCAAGATTACCTAAGATATAGGGTGGGGTGAGGGTGTATAATTTTCCTCTCTCTAATAGACAGTTCAACAGGACTCATGAAACATAAAAAGGCCCTAATACCCAATACACCATAGACTCCCTCCTTCACGGAGGCAATAAAAGACAGTAATAGCACAAGAGATGAGATTACCGGAGCAAATTAAAGAATAAACTGGAAACAACTGCAACAATCCTGATAATGATGCCACATGCTTTCTCAAAATTCCTTTAGATGTACCCTCAGGTTCACCACGAGAGGAGATAGAAATGAAATGTAACCTCTCAAACACAAACACTGACTACAATTTTGCCACCAGCTTGTTCTTGTTTATTATTTTAGCTTTAATTTCATTGTATTGCCTCTCTTAAACAACACTTAACATATCTTAACTCAACAATTAGAGAGCTGTTGTAGCCTTTAGGCCTACACTGTATTATATACAAGCAAGATCAGATGGACTGAGCAAGTCTCGGTGTACTGGTTGTCTGGGACTGGTTGCTTTTGTAGGGGCATTTTTTGGAAGTTAAATTGATGGCAAATCATTACAACATATACCATATATATAATGCATAATATATTTACATGTAAATATATGCTGCAAAATTAATTTATGTAATTCTAACCATGCTGCGCCTGTGTGCATCTGAACATTTAAATTCACAATGTACCTTGCAATGCAATGTCCGTCCAACTGCACCTCCTTGCAGTAAAAATGTGCTCATTTGTCTTTTATGGCGTGTTCTGTCAGTTTTGACAGGAAATGACATCTTCATTAGTTGTGACTTTGATGCATCTTACAAGATGTGTAGAATTTATTACCAGCAAAATCGTGTGGTTTTTGGCGACATATCCTGTCCGACATTTGTCAATGTCAACATTTAAAGCCTACCATTTATAAGTCTAATTATCTTGATCAACTTTGCTTGTTGATTGTTTTGGTTCAGAATTCTAAGTGTTGCAGTCTGTTTGAATTATGCAATCTTTAAGGATATAACTATCAGAAATATTATATATTGAACTTCTGCTTTATATGCTGATTTTTTTTCCAGTGGTGCGTCATCTAGGCCATATTGCCTCATCAAAACCATTCGGACAAATGGTAGGTCTGAGCAAATTGGGAGTATTCTGTTTATAACAATTCCTCCTATTTACACACTCTGACAAAATATATATATATACACACACACACATATTTTTTTGCATTCATTATGTTAAAGGAAGCGCAATAAACCTGACTGCACCAGAGAAAGCCATAAAGCTTGCTGCTAATGATTTCACCCAGCATCATGAACATCTTTCCAATGATGGGTATTTAAAAATACATTACACTATACTCTAAACAGTTCAGTAGTGGCTTTATATATTTGATATTATATAACTTCATATTATGAAGTTACAGTATAACAATCTTTGAACCTGCAGTCATGAAAAATTGAGTCCTTATTTATTTCAGAAAAAAACAGTATCATCAGATCTATGGTGTTTTTCAAAAGTTGAGATTTTTCACAAACCCACACTGTTACTTTTTGAACTATCTGTGGACCATCTTCATATGTCTCCATGACAACTAAAGCCAGGCGGTTGAATTATTGACTATTCTGTTGAGGCAAAGTAGTGAATTATTTACTTTTTAAAGCTGCTTGTGTGTGAGCTAGTGGCTGTGCATCTTTATCTGTCTGTCTCTCTGCAAGTCTGCGTGTGTTTATTTGACTCAACTGTTAAACCGTTAAAGATGCATCCTATGAGTGCACGGTTCAGTATTACAATAATAATGATGTTGTTGAGTATTTCTCTTAAACTCCCCACCACCACCAGCCAGAAGCTAACACTGCTGAGAGAGATGATGGCAGACTGCGGAGAAGGTACCTGCCAGGTGAGTTATGACTCCGTGCTTCCCTATTGCCCCCCTGTGGCTCTCAGCAACACTGCAACGCCAGATGGTTTGCTGCCAACCCAGCCCAGTTCTGTTACCAGTGTCTGTGTCTGTGTCATTATCTGCAATGATAAACACAGAGTCATGCCTACAGCTACAGTGTAGTGTGTGATATCAGTGTAAATGCCATGCTACAGGTCCTTATTAACAAACCCCAATGAGCCACGTTAATAAGGTGAGACACACAGACATGCATGCAAACATGTTTTGCATGCAAATTCACACACAAGCAGTGTATGAACAGTATGCAAGTCACTGCGGTCCTATTGTCTCTTTTGCATGGATGTTCCTTTTTCTGTCATGTACTTTCCTTTGTGGAGGGAAGGAAGGAAAAATGAATTTATATGCCACCATGGGTATCGAAAATAGTTTTGTCACTATCTAAGCAGCTATGGCTAATTGGTAAGTTTCCAGCAAGTCCTAAAATGTGCATCTCAGTCTTGTATCACACAATTGACACATTTCAAAATGGCTGCCTTCCACTCAGAAGAATGGATCAGAAGACACCCTCCTCAAATTTCTATTTCCCACAACTTCACATATTTTATTTGTTAAAATATGAATTGTTGATTAAATATCAAAAACCCATTTTGTAAGCTTTGTAAAAATGTGGCTGCTCCAGAGTCACTCTGGCTGCAACGCCAATGCAAAAGTCAATGAACATTTCGTAATAAAAAGTAAGCTTAGCTGATTTTACTTTGGTTTCCAAAATCTCCTGATATGTTGATCTTGAACTAATCCTGATGGTAATAATAAAGCACAGAATTGGTCCTAATGAGAATATTGTACATTATGAAAGAAAATGGCAGTCAATGCAATTCAATGGAAGATACAGCAGACACACACACATGCAAACACACACGCATATACTCATACTGACACGCTAACACAGGTAACAACCACCCCTCCCACCCACACAGACAGCCTCCCATACACAAAAACACCCCGCACCCTTACTCCTGAGAGCTATTTTACCACCCCCTAAATCCACATATAAACATATACACACAGGTGTGGGCACATACACATAAACACACATATACAATAATAATAACCCAACAGTCAAATAATGTTATTGTAATTACCTATCCACTACATTGTAATTTTGTGTTTTAATTTGTGTTTTTCCACACATTTCAGAAAAATATGTTACATGACCCAAAAATTTAAATTTACTCTATTGTCTGAAATGTAGCATGAAATATAAACTTCCATCAACAGTACAGTATTTTTCTCTCAAGTATTAATGCTCTTGGCTTCAAGAGGGTCAAAACCAGATTACAAACTTTATTTCCAGGATATCATGAAGACACCTACTCAGGAGAGACAGATTGCATAAGGTATAATATGGTGGTAGAGATGTGGATATTAAAGGGATTATCCAGAGTGAATCAACCTGTAGCACTGCTGTTTCACATTGCAGAGTGTTGCTGATAGGTATGAGAACTACTGAATTTGGTGCAACATAAACCAAATAGGGAAACAGCAGCCAACGCTAACTGATGAAGGCAAGGAAATTTTCTTTTGTTATGCCCCCATCTGTTAGTGTTAGCAGGCAGTTTGCAAATTTGGTCTACATTGTACCAAATGCTGTCATTCTCAAACCTACTGACAGCACTCATGCAGGTTTGTAAAAGTGTAACTAAAATGTGTTTGTCTTCTAAGCATACACTGTGTGTGTGTGTGCATGTGTCTGTGTGCATTTAGTACAAACTACTCTGAACTAAAATTAGTGTCCGGGTTTGAAATACATTTTGCAAACAGGCTTTGTTTTTGCACCTTGTCCATGCTTTCATGCATGATATCTTTCTTGATGGTCATGAGGGTCCCTCTGCCTTCCTGAAAGGTGCATACTGCCGTGTCTTAGTCACAGCGCCCCTCTTTGGCATCACTCAGGTGGTGTACTTCGAATGGCCTGGGTGAGCAATTTGTCAGCCTCCTGCTGACGAGCTACCCATAAACTCATTCTTTGGCTTACGGAACAGATTTGTACTTCAAGACATTGACACACTGCATATCATTTGAAGATATGAGGCTAAACTCTTTCAGACTGTTCACTGTTATAGTCTAGACTGCTGTCGACCTTTCCTTGGCTTTGGTAAATGGACTTGCAAGAGGAAACATTGATATATACTTAGACTTTTGTTCACACACTTGTGAGATACACTTCATTATACTCCTCAGTCGAATACAGCACAGCATCTTGCTCAATGTCAACAATGGCATCCATTTTCTCTTTTGATCTGTCTAATTATTTCTGTTATGAATCAGACCTTGGATGAAATATTCACAGGCAGAATTTGATGAATGAATTGGTAGGTAACAGTTCCTTTTAAATCTTAAAACAGATCAGTCTTTTTTCAATCGCTGACCTGGTTTCCACAGCAGTGTAAGTTAAATGTGTTTTATTTCTTTTTTTAAAAATGTGTCATTAATTAATCAGTTCAAAGTCAGCTACTGTGCCCTTAAGGTATGGTGAAGCATATCAGCAAAAGTAATTGATTTTCTGGGAAGATTATATTGTGGCAGGTTTTGACTATAGTTTGTATTAAATGCCACTATGATATGAGCTTTCAGCAACAATGATATGAGCTTTACATAATGTATTTACAGAAGGCTGTAACTGTGTAAAAAAGAAACTCTTAATATTGTATTTTAGTTATACTAGTTATACCAGAAGGTTGTATATAAGTTATAAGTATATAAGTTATACCAGTCAATCCACTTGGTCAGTTAAGGTAATAGTTCACACATGTCTTTATCTGTTTTCTGTTTGTCCTAATTCATAATGCAGTTGTCCTATCTTGCATCGTGCATCATGCCAAGTAGACACCTATGAGGCTTAATCATATTTACACTATATGGGACCCCCCTTTGCAACAACAATAGACAATAATTTCCTAACAATGTCACATACTTTACCTTCAGTCTATGATGATGTAAACTTATAGTACTTCTCTGCAGCGCTCCACATCTCTGTTTGACAGCTAGACATGTCAGAGACAGTTTTGCAGCATTAGGGTAGTGATTTCTAGCAGCATGTATTTATTTATTTTGTGGAGAGGCCAATTATTTCTATCCTGACTGGGAACATGGACTCTTCTTGTTCAGCATTGAAAGAGTCCAGATTAGGCATTCGAGATAACTGAGTTGATGTAATTTATACCTGGCGTGACAAATGAAATCCTCCTGTAGATAAATGCTGTTTTTGTGCATTTTACTGTCTGTCAGGGTTGCTGTTCTGGTAATGCACCCAATGTAAGGTTTTATATTGCCTGGGAAATAACCAGCAGTGAAAATAAGAGTTGAACATGCCAACAATCCTTTCACTTAAGGTATTTTTTACACATAATGTTATTTATAGTTATTAGGTTGATTTCTTTAAATGTATGATTTTCGATGTCTGGTCAAATTTTCAAAAGTCCACTTAAAAAGTTTGTTGCATGTTGTAGACTGATGTAGGCCTAGATTGGATCAGTCATTAATATTAGCCTAATACGAGTACAGGTTTGTGTCATGTCTTGTTGGTATATACAGAAATAATTCTGTTCACATGTATACTTTCTAGGACAGGTTTATTTACATCATAGATTTGGAATTACAAAATCTGTAGTAGATCATTTGTGGAGAAACGTGTTTGGATGACATTAAACACTATAAAAAGAGTATTCAAGATGCAAGAATTTGTTCAAATAAATGCACACAATATATTCTGCAGCTTGTCTGACTTTGATCCTTCTTCAATGAAAAAAAACATCCTGTGTAGTCTTTGCCTGGATCTATTTCTCTGTGCTCCAAGTGCAGTTGCCGTTATGAGATCATGGTTTCCGTCGGTAACCACTCCCAGGGGGCTGTGTGTGGCCCTTTGGACAGCGGTAACCAGGGCAACAAGGCTCTAGAGTCAGCGACTTGCCAAACTCATCATGTCTGGTGAATGTTTCAAACAGGAAGAGAGCCCTTTGAAAACCTAAAGCACATTAGCATTTGATTTTCCTCTAATGTTCACATTCACAATCTATATGGCAAGTAAATCCACCACCAGAGCAATCTGAGTCACTTTTAGAAAATATTCTGCTCTAGGGATTTAATACTGCATATTAAATAAGGTCAATTACATTACTCCATATTTGGAAAATTAGCCATTTAACATTCTGAGAAAACACTTGTGGGTCAAAGTAATTTGTTTGGGAAATGTTAGGCGGAAAATGTACCTTAAAGGCAGTGTTTGTTTTCCAATTATTTGTAAATGTGTCATTTATTACTTTAAACCTAGGTCAATGTTTTTCAATATGTACAATAAATGACATGTTCAGAAAAATGGAAAATGGAATGCATGTCAGTTACACAAATTTATAAAGTTTTATCATTTGGATCACAGATTAACTGGCATCACACCTGGTCTGTTTTCTGCAGTACTGCCAATTCACCAGCAGAGAGCAGCAATGCGTAATTGTTTCAGGAAAGACTTGTTGAGCTGTCCATTCATTAAATGCAACACCAGAGCTGTTATATTTCTAATTTATGTAATTCATTAATGGAACTTTTCATCTGGACTATTGGCACTAGCTGGTCCACGTTAGCTGTGAATTCCAATGTCTCCTTTTCCTCCAGCTGTTCAGACATGTAAATCTAATAAATGTGGTTTTCTTATTCTGAGGTAAAAAAACAGTTGAATTAATCCATTTGTAAAACAAATGCTGGAAATGGTCCCAAGGTGGCAATCTATTCAGGGACCAATTCTGTCAATATCTGTTGACCTGGTGTGTGTATTCAGCTAACAACTAACAGGAGAGAGACTAAGAAAGAGAGAGAGAGAGAGAGAGTGTTCAAGAGAGAGTGACAGAAACAGCATAGATTCAGAGAGACTTCAGGCAACCAGACATGCCATCAGCCACTCAAGCAAATCAGGCCATGAGAATAAATCCATTGATTGCAGAAAGAAGAAGCAGAAAAAAAGTGATTGTATCTTGAGGGGTGAGAGAGCCGAAGCCCTAGATCCTATTACACATGCCAGGCACAGAGCAGACGCTACAGGCATGGTGGCTCCAGGACCAGGGCAGAAAATAGTCCTCAGTGCCATTTCGATCAATTTTCGTCACGACCAGTCTCATCTCTTTTCCTCACATCTCATTACATCTCTCCATCCATCTTATTTGCCGAAGCATCCCTGCCAGTTCGCAGTTTTTAGAGCTCCTTATTCCCTGTGGCTATTTGAATTGATTTCAACTGGTTCTTACCAAGGCAAAAGGTGCCTTTTTTGGGGGTCTGTTTTGGTTTTGGTTCCTTCGAAGACAGCATTAGCATCCACATTTCTTCAGACTCTGCAAAGCAATGAAGGCCAGTGCACTGGGACAAACAGGCAGGAACAGGAAGGCTGCAGTATTTTGCCCTGAGATATTCTTTGTGTGTTGCCATCCACAAGGGCTTGTGTGCATAAGCCCTTCAGCCTGTCAGTCATTTCATTGAATTGTTTTGTGTATAGAGCAAATGTTTCATGTCATGCCAAAGGGGCTGCTTTAAACCCTAGATACATACAAGTGGGTGTAGGCTTGTTTTTGTGGATATGTGTTTTGACTGTTTGAGCTTGTGCTTAGTTACACAAGTTGCTTCATATTTGTTTTCTATCTTTAGGGGGTAAACAAGAGGACAGTGTGCATGCTATTCTTTACTTGTGTCACCACCTCTTCAACCTACATGCTAACTGTATTATTTAGCACATTTGAGTCTTTTCTTTCCTTTCCTCTTATGTTCGTTGTCTTCTTTTCTTGTTTTAATCAAGTGTAAAGATGGACGTGGTAGTTGGGGGTGGGAGGGGGTTTAGATTTGACCAGCACTCCACTCATCTGTTGTTATGGGGATTCCCATCAACATGCGCCAGACTCCTCTGATGTATTGGGCAGGTTTATGGTAGGGGTATGGTTGTGCTGTTGATGTTAGAGGTTTGAGTAGGTAGGTGGCTAGATCAAGGCTCTAGCATCACTCATGCTCTCAAGTTTGATCACCCAGTAAAAACAGTGGGAGATGAAAGGCGTGCTTGTTGACTTGAGCTCAGAAGCAACAACAAGGCGGCCTGATGAATATTCAACTCAGACATGGTTTACTGAGAGCATGCGTGCAGAAGAGAGAGAGAGAGAGAGAGAGCTGCCATCAGCTGAGAATTTCTATGAAAAAAACCCAGAGAACATTCCTTTGTGGCAAAGACAAATCACCCATCAAGGTTTGCAGAGAAGCAAATTTGTGCATCTGCATAAGTGACAAACCTGAAATGGTAGATGTGAGGTAAGACAACTGAGAAAGCTCCATACAGAAATGAAAAGGAGAGAGGTGGAGGTGGAGTTGGAGGCAGAATGAGGGGGAAGAGGAAATCAGACAGCCAGACCAACTGATAACTGGACTGTGGGAGAAAGTGATATCTTTAGGCCAAATGCGTCCAATGATACAGACTGAGGCATGGAGCCAGATGCTCTGAGTGCCAGCATATCATCTCCCATCTCATGGAGGTGTCATTGGCCACAAGAACACAACACTCAAGGTTAAGCCATCTAAGATAGGAAGACAACAAAAATAGCCACAGATGTGGCTATCTTGGGCCACTTGTTTGTACTTTATGCCTTTCAGAAGTTTCTCTCTTAGATGATGATAATAACAACCCTACCCATGATTAGACAGAGGACTACATCAGTCTTACAATTATTTGCAGACAAATTTATCCCAGAACAAACAATGGGGAAGGTAAATGTGTCAGTTAAAGGTTTTGCTGTGAAACTGAAAGAAATGTGTCATTTTTATCTTTGCAGTAGTTATGGGTTCATTTGTTGGCTTTTATCCATTAAAATACTTCCTGAGAGCAAACATTGTAACAATAAGTGATTTTAAACCTTGCAGTGAGCTGTCTGTGAATGTGAGTTGGAAGCAAACAATAACACCCCACAGATGGTAGGATACACTTTTTCTCTTGACAAAAGAGAAAATATTTCCACAAAGCCCTCCATCTCATGTTTAGAAATAACATTTTATAAGCCCATTGAGTAAGTCTTGAACAAGCAAGTGTGAGACCTCTGGGCTAAACTGTGACAAAATGTCAGTAAATGTCAACTCAGAGTTTTATATAATCTCTCAGACTTTCAGATAATCACATTAGAATGAGGAAATGGCCACAGGGTGGGTGTTGTAAACGAAGGCTGTGTTCTTATGAGGACATCCAGCAGGAGAGGTGACCAGATTAATCAATTGAACAGTGGGACCAGTTGGACGCGTACGGGGGAGAGGCACGCGCTGTAATGAAGGCAAACCAATGAAATGAATGGCTCATGCAATCATCTGGCGGGGACACGAGCTGATGATTCCAGCTGCCGACGATCACACATGAGACGGTTTACTTGCCCATCATTCATCTTCCTCTTCCTCACCAAAACCCCTCTCCTTGCCGCCTGTCACAACCCCATGCGTCGACTGTAGGGACTGAGGAGAGTAAGACAAGGAAACCAGAGCGAGGGAGAGAAGGAGGGAGGGAACTGGAAGAGGAGGAGGGAAGGAGGAGAGAGCAACACCACTGACTGACTACCTGCTCGAGCGAAACACTGGCTGAAGACGCTCAGACACGCGCGCGCACAGTCGATAGCTCGCGGAGAAGCAACACAATACTCGGGCGCTAAACTATTCAAAGAATCTGGGATTTTTTGACAGGAAACCAATTACACAAAAAACGTTTAAGTGAAAAAGTGAACAGTCATGCATCTAAATCGCGAGGACGAAGATAACAAAGGTAAGGACAAGACATACCCGCAGCTTTTCCACTTTGTTTCTTCATTGTTTGATTTGTTTAGTAAAAACGCCCTTGAATAGCTCGGAGTGTCGGTATCCACAACTGAACAGATGTTTTGCATCCCTCTCAAGACAAGCCAGTTATCCTCAGGGTCAATAGCTCTTGCAATGATAATACCTGGTATTGCACAGCATTGGAAATATTGCAGTGTGATTAGTTGATATCCCTTGTTGATGCATATCATGTTAGTCTCGGCAATGACCCCAACGATATATACAGTGCATATCTCCAATTATCATTATACTACTGAGTACAGTACTCGGATCCTGCTTGCATGGTGAATGTTCACTTGTTGTTCTGTCAGGCTTGCCTATGCTACTTTGTAGTTATCAGTGTTCATGTCATTGTGACTTTAGGCCATCCTGGCGGGTAAAGACAAGGTCATTACATTCTCATCCATGCACCCTGGAAAAGCGAGCCTCCGTTGTGTGTATGTGTGCGCGTGTTCGCGTCGCGGCTGCTGCTTTTATTAGAAAGCTTGTGTGTATGTGTGTGTATGTAGAGAGAGAGAGGGTGTGCGAAGGAGACAGTGAGTGCGGGCCTCTGTGCGTAAATTAGTGCTAATCTCTCATCTTTTTGTGCGCATTATTGAGAGTGAGCAGGGTCCCGTTAGTCTGTCCAAACATAAACACGGAGGTAACCGACAAGCAGTCTACAAGTGGTTATGAGAAAATACACTCAGGATTTCCCATGTACCAGGGGCATGTTTACCTCCGGTGAGGGAGACAGACTTGTCCTTAGCCCGTCTACCGTCGCCCCTTCTCCCGGCAACTCTGTTTTGGATTTTTTTTTCAATCTCGAGGTGAACCAAAACCCCCCGTCTATTCTGAAGCAAACAATTGCGTCTGGTGGGCGGTTCGGTGGTGTGGCGTCTGCTGGATAACAGTCTGAGTGGTTTGTTGACTTATAATTCTGACAGCAGTTCTTGCCGATGCAACCGTAGCACCTGTGACATGCCTACCAAGTCCATTAACGCGCTCTGGGAATCTCCCTTTCGCAAATAAATTGTGTCAGCAGCAAAGAAAATGCGCGGTTTGCGTGCGTATTATATAATGGTGTGGTATATTTTTTCCATAGAAATTTGTCATTTTAGTTCATCGTGTGTGATACATTTGAGCTCGGGTGGTGCCATTATGTTTGTAAAACGACAGAGAGGCGGGTTAGGGTCGCGCCCATAGGTCCGTTTCCCCGCGCATGCCGGTGCTTCCCTCTCCACGTGCAGTTCTCCTTGTAAATTCCCGGCGCATCTCAAGGTGGAGCAAGGCGGGGGAGATTGAGCATGCTTGTGCCCGTGATTTAACAGACTGAGGTATCGATTATCTTTCCCTCATCGCCTGAGGATTCCTTCTCATCTCTGCCATTTCAGGTGCCTAAATTTAGGTTTACCAGACGCACTGTGTGATCTCAGTGAAATAGAATCTCAGAATAGCAATGTTAAACGTACATCAGCGTTGTATTGGGAGGGGACACCACCATCTGAATCTGATCAGAAATTTTCAGTAAGCTATTGTAACCTTTAACCGAACATGTTGATACTACGCTGATTCTACGCTGCCTGTCGTATTCAATTACAGTATGTATTCAATTTACAGACAAAAAAAGATTTTTCTATTTTTATTTTTTAAATTTATGTAGTTAAGTAGTTGCAATGAAGAGGACCATAACAAATTGTGCCTGTCATGGCCTGCTTCTACAGGTGCATGCACAGAGTTTTGGACCTGTTTGAAGTGATTGTTTGGTTCATGATCATGAATGGAATTGATTTGAATTTGACTTGATTTGTATTACTAAAAGAGAACAACCAATATGTCCAGGAGAATGTGGAATGAGATTTTATGCCGAAACAGAAGTCTAACCAAAGATTTCTGGTATCCTCCAAGACTTGTCGTATTCTCCATGTGTTGACGTTATTCTGACATTTTATAAACTCCCTGTTTAAACATTTTAATCTGTTTATATCACAAAATGGATTTAGTTAATTTGTTGGAAATGTTATGGGGGGGAAACAGGGGACCAGTTTGCCTCTAATCTCAGTTTTATTATTGGGATGACAGTAAGCAGCTTTTTCCCTTTGCTTGAATGGAAACTTAGCAGGAAATTTCTCTGGAATCTTGCACTGTACTTATCTAAACGGATTATGGGCTAATTTCCAGGCAAAGCCAGTACATTATTTGTTGATTTGTAGCACAAAGGATGGAAAATCAGAAACTGGTTGTCTGTGCATTAAGCATGTTTTTTTTTTCATCCCAGTGGAGCAACCCCTGAAACCTTTCTCCTAGAGAGATGGATTGTTCCAGTGGTTCTTAGTTGTAACAAAGTATCCACATTTAACCCCCCCCCCCCCCAATTACGCAAGTGAAATCATCACTTTTTGGGCTTCTCTCTTCACCCTCAGGCTATGCATCATTTCCCAAACAGGCATACTAGACAAAGACATATGCCAAGCCAGCTGAGTAATAAGCAACTTCACCTGCAGGGCTTTACGTCAGTGAGGTTAGCCAAGTCGCTGTAGGCAAACTAACAAGACACCTTCACATGAGTAACTGACCGCTACTGCACACATGCAGGACACTATAAATGAAACTGCCCCAGTAAAACAATAAACCTGCAAAAGGTAATGTAAAAAAGTAATGTAAAAAATGTAAACGGCAAGCGGAGAAGATGTAGTGAAAAGATGGTGTGTTCAAAGGATGGTAATGTGAAAAATATGTTGATTTAAAAGACAACTAAGGACAACTAAGTAATTTATGTAAAGGTTTGTATTTCTAACCAAATACACTTTCTGTCAGGCTGTAACAATTACCTGACTAATCAATTCAATTGGTTAATTTTAGGTTTGAACACATTTTTGCTTGATTTTCCTTTGATTTTCAATTGTACATAATCCTTAGTGCCAGACAAAATGTTTGACTTTGGGAACAGTCATTTTTTACCAGTTAAACAACTATTAATGAGGAGAGAAAACAATTGATACATGAATTGACTGTAAAGATAATGTTTTTCTGCTGACCTACAGGTGACATCCATTGGTAACTGCCCCCCAGGGCCATGTAAGTGTCTGTTTCATGTGTGTCCTCACACAAACAGTGGTGTTCTCTGCAAGCCCAGTCAAACAACATGTTGCTTCAGGAACTGTGAAGGGAGGAATTATAATTAGATTGGCTGTTGAAATCAGATCTCAACAACCATTGGGGAGAATATGCCGACTGTACCTTTAAGAGATCAAGAAGACAGTATTTGAGATGTTTGCTACAAAACAGCAATTAATGGAAAATTAGAAAATTTATGAAAAACTAAATTGTGTGGTATTTTTTCTTACACGATATATTTTATATGAACATCCTCATCCTCATCCTCATCCTCATGTGACTGTATCAAAACGATGTCTTCATTACAAACATTTTGGAAAACAGAAAATTAGAAAATCACAGTTTTAATTCAATAGAAAGAAAATAACCACGTCAGGACCCCAGATCAATGCTTTCAATAGACCCCTGACGTTTCATGTCCTCAAAATCATCTGCCAAGTCTAGCTTTCGCACTGAACATCTTCAGTCTGCCTTCCTGGAAAATGAATCCCACTGCCACTGAATCTTGACTTGCTTACATGTGACAGAGTGATCAGTGATTGACACGTGTTTGAGTTATTGGCCTGAAATAGCCTATGCCCTGAGCCAGGATTAAGTGTCCCACATCTACCACTGTTGGTACAGGAGTCAACTGCGAGGTTGTGCACCAGTCTGACATGCATTGCAGTCAGGGCCTAATGGTTTCTTATGTGTGAGTCAAAGGCAATAGGGTTTGGGGGCGATTTTGGATTCAGTGGTAGTTGATGGACAGACAGTTTCAGCCGTGAGAGTCCCTGGCGTCTTTGAAATTCCTTGAGCATGGCTCTGATGTTGTAGTGGCGTGATAAGGCAAATACGGGGAGAAGGTCAAGCTTCGGCCGGGTTGTCAGGTCTCTGTCGGATAAGAAGAGTCACATGGGCATCTGGATCTGTGGGCAATGGGCAGCTGGAGATGTGCTGAGTGTGGAGCGCTGGCACCTGGAGCAGAGCGAGAGAGTGGCTGCCTTCAGGACAAACACCAGACGTGGCCTCCAGTCTCCCTATGCCAATCAGATACTCATAACAAATAATGACGCACGTTTTAGAGGAGAACTGAACCATTTTTTGCCACTTTTTTAATAAAACGTAGGGGCCAGTTATGTATCCCATGCCACTGCAGTGTGTAAGTAGCAGTGGAATGTGTATTTGACATGAACAACAAGGGTTTTTCTGATTTATTGGTGTAATCTAAAATTGAAACATTCTGCACGCAAGATGCCATGGCAGAGACTTGGTGTTGTGCCTGGTGGCCTCAGGCACTTTGTGACATTTACTCCTGACAGCAAAGAAAACAAGCTTAGATTTAAGACTTTTTTTTTGTTTTGTCACCATTGTAACTAGAGTAATCTGTTCATTGCAAAGGACCACATACAAATGTATGACCTGTGATAGATTTGTTTACAAGCTTGATAAATGAGACATTCACATGCAATAATATCACTTGCAGGGTGACAGGGCCTAACGGCTTGCGTATGCACCGCATTCTAACTGATAGCTGAATTTGAATGCACTGGTCCTTATTTTCCCACAGGATGAATAAAATGTCTATCTATCCAGACCTGAGTAAACAGCATGTACCTGTTGTTAATATTTTAACATTGTATGCTTTATCAGCACAGAGAACAGTCGCCAACTGTCTGTCAGCCAAACCATATCCCGCATATAAATCTGGTTAACAAGGGGGTTGTCCACTTTAGCACTTCTGCAGTTGTGGGTGGGTGGACTGTCTGGTGGCATGGCCACCGGTCATAGATAATCTCGGCAGTGTTTGTCACTGTGGCGGAGGCTGACAGGATGATATTGTTTCTGGACCCCGCAGCGGGGCGTGGAGGAGCCGTGCAGCGCAGGTGAGCGGACGAGTGGATGAATGGGGCAGACAGGAGTGCGGGATGTGCTTTCTGACCCTGCTGCATGTGTGTCTCCTCTTCCAGACAGACTGCTCATAATTGTCCGTCGTAATTGCGTATTAATAGCCGCATCCAGCCCCATTGTCAAAGGTCTTGTTAATAGAACGTCTAGCGGAAAAAAACAAAGAGAGAAATAATGGACTGTAAATGACTAGACAAGAGTATCAGTTTTTTTTTTTTTGGTCTGAGGAATGGCAAAGCGAGTGGGAGAAGACAGAGGGAGAAGAAGGAAGGAAAAAAGGCATGATTAGTCAGGTGCTGTGCGTAATAGCCGTCGAAAATGGATGTATTTTTATCCGGCGGCAGCATTACTCCTGGGTATGATGGGGAGAGAGGCACAGAGATCAGCCCATTTAGAGCGACGAGAGAGGAAGCAGAGAGCAGAGATAACATAACACCATTTAGAGATGGCCCAGCCACCACTGAGCAATGATCTATGCACCCTGGCCTTTATTCTTGGTAATCATCACACGCAGTGCATTAAGTAATGCTGTCTTACTCTAGTTACACTAATAGATATTATTGTGGTGTATGTTTCAACCTCAGAATGAGTAATAGATCACGCAAAATATTTACTGTATATGTGGATATAATTACAGCAGTTAAATTCATGGAAATTGACTTAATTTAAAAGAGTGCAATATGATATGCTACTATTAATGTCTGTAAATTAAATTAATATTTTTGTTCAATATGGTAGCCATTTCTCATTGTCATCAAATCGGCAGTGACGTAAAATTCCAGGTAAGCACTATTGAGAAATAACCCAGATTGAAAGTCAGTAATGTGGTGGTTGGTCCAGATGACAGGTCATGACAGATGTACCTTGACAGAGAACCTGCCTTGTTCAAATCACCAATTCACCAGATTCTTCGGCCACACTGCATTGAGCCGAAGACAACAGAGCAACCCCTCAGCCTTTTCAGGGGTGCGATGCATCAGCGTAAATGTGTGTCATGGCCTTTGAGCTTGCCTCGGCCTCCATTCATAGGGCCTGGCATTGCCATAACCCCGTACCCCCCCCCCCCCCACACACACACACACACACCCCATACCTATGGCTATACCTATGGGGCCTCAGAGTGGAGCTGCACAAGACTCCCAGAGGCCAGTGGCCATGCGGCGCTCACAGTTAATGTAGGATTCTCATTAGTGACATGCTCTAATACAGCTGATAATGGAAGCCTGGGCTATTTTTTTGTTTAAATTAAATACTTTATTATAAATACAATGTGACAAAGAAAATGAGTCATAAAGATGTTGGAGCGAATGAGATAGAGGAGGATGAGGATGAAAGAGAGAGAGGATGAGAAGGAAAGAATGAAAGAAAGAAAGAGAAGACTAAGAGAAAGAGAGAGAGTAATGGATGACTGAGAGCTGGAGCTCTATGTCTGTTAGAAGTCAGAGGTTGGTATAAGCTGTTGGGAAGACGAACAGAGTAACCTTGCCTGCTTCAATAAAACCGTCAGATCTATTAACCAAGATTGAGCAGAACAGGGATAGGAGTGAAGTTAGTATCAAGGATGAAAGAAGGTTTGAGTGTGTGTGCTTCTTTCCACATGTAACCCTGTGTGTGTGAGTGTGTGTGTGTGTGTATATGTGTGTGTTTTCTGTGTTACATAACAGCCTCTCTTGTTGTGTCACGTGGTGTCTATCAGAGGTTTGCACAGACCCCTGGCTCTTCTCCTGTGTGCTCATCTTCTCCTCTCCTCTCCTCTCCTCTCTTCTTTCTGTTCTCTCCATTCCTCTTCTCTTCTTCCAGTCTGTCTTCTCCCCTTTACTACTCCGGTCTGCATTCTCCCCTCTGCTCTGGTTTGACCTTCACGTCTCCTCTCCCATCCCCCTGCCATCCATCCCTCTGCTCTCCTTCCTGTAACTCCCTTTGGTGCTTCTACAAATGGAATGGATGAGACGGTCAAAACAGAATCTTCAGAATCAAGTGTGGAAATTAGAAGTATTTGAGTGGATCTGGAAAAGAGACCTAAGAGGCAAGCCAATGAGACTATACAAATGGTTTAATCCTAATCTTGCCTCCATAACCCCTGAATCCTCAAAGACCTAACTGGCATGAATCTGACAATCATTAAGGTGACTCATGCCAGTATAGTTTTTGAGGGGTTTGGGATTAGGGATTAGGGCTCAGGTGGGTAGAGGGGGTGGGCATTGGGATTCATTTTATACTAATGGCACCATGTCCTCCACACTGGCCCAGCCAGAGAGACACACTTCAGCCCCGGAGCAGCACGAGCACTTCAGCCTCATCAGCACAGAACCCTGTGACTCATCAGCCGAGAGCCAGCAGCCTGCTCTACACCCCGCTGTCTCACACATAAGTGGAGAGGGACAGCCAGAGAGAGAGGGGGGAGGCAGTGAGATAGAAGGGAGAGAAGGGGTTAGGGAGAGGTTGAACGAGGGAGGAGAGGAGAGGGAGAGGGTGGTGTGTGGGGGTGGGAGTGTGGTGGGGTACAGGAGGATGGGACAAGCGAGTGAGACTTGAAGGGGAGGGGAGGGAGGAGGCTTGAGGCAGCAGTGTCTCATCATTACCTCACAGGACTCGGGTTTTAGAGACAGTGAGAGAAAGGGAGAGAAAGAGAAGAGAGAGGGAGGAAGCAGGAAAGAGATAGTGAGAGAGCGATAGAGAGGCTGAAAAGGAAGCAGAGAGGTAGAGCCAGTGTAGCTTTTAATCAGCCAGCTCATGGATACTGAAGTCTCTACAGGCTGTGCAAAGAGCAAAACAGAAATAGAAAGAGAAGATGGATAAAGAGGAAAAGAGAATGAGAAGAGGTGGAAAGGGGAGGTAGACATAGAGTGAGGTAGTGCAGGGTAGATGAGGGGGAGGGGAGGGATGGGGGAGGGGCATCTAAATTATCCTACTGATATATATGAGAAAATGGGTAAGGGATTTGTGTTTGTGTGGAGCGGGTTGGCTTTGCACTCTCTTATTTATGTGATGTGTAATATTTGGCAATTTGAGGAAACATTTGTCATGTCCGCGCTTCATTGTAAACACACACAGATTTTCAGATAGGAGGGGGGTTGGTGGTGAGTGGGGGTGTCTTATAGCAAAATGAACCGGCTGATAGCCTCCCATCAACGGGAGATGACAGAGGTGGGGGCGGGGGTGTGTGTCTGGTGTGCAAATGGTGTCATCAATCTTCATCTATTCATTAGGGTACCTAGGGGAGCATGCTATGGGCATTCAGTGTGTGGAGCACATGACATACAGGAAGTGAGCATGTCACATGAGAACAGAATGGCTTAGTATGCGAGTGATGGCGAATATGTCCTTG
>JAIFZK010000006.1:13730000-13757500 GCA_027481765.1 Tenualosa thibaudeaui | reverse complement strand
AGTCACTGATAAGGAGGAGAAATGTGAAACAGCAATGTGACACCATAGAGCTCAGGAACAGGAAACTATGGAGTTTACACCAAAGATGGAATAAGATGCTGCAGAGAGAAACTACAAGGAGAGAGAGAGAGAGAGAAATATATGGTGGTGGGGGGCTGGTGTGAGGGGGAACAGAGAGAGAAAAATGAAAGGAAATCTAGGGAGAAAAACAGGGGCCTAAGGCCATCCACTCTTCCTACATGAATTCATTTCAGAATTCTTCTCAGACAACTAACACAGAGAGACAGAGAGAGAGAGAGAGAAAGAGAGAGAGAGAGGCAAACACACACAAACTGGTGTAAACAAAAGATTGAAGAGGCAGATACATCACTTTTAAGGAAACATATTTATCACAGGATCCACACTGCCTACAGCACTCTTTCATTTGCCCTTTTTGCTTCCTCCCTTCTCTTCTCTTCTCTTCTCCTCTCCCTGCTGTGTGTTTGTGTAAGGAGGGGCATTTGGCATCTGTATTGAGGAAAAATAATACCCTTTAACAAAGTTATTGCCTAATGAACAACAGCTGTGTCTGTGTTTGTCTTTGTGTATGTGTGCGTTTGTGTGCGTGTATGTGTGTATACAAAGCAGTCAGCCAAAATTAACCATGAGAGGCAACTTTTACCAGACAAATGAAAGCGCTGGCTCCTCTGTGAAGCGTGGCAGGCAGGAGGAAGGCTCTCTCTCTCTCTGTCTCTGTGTTCTGTGATTGCGTGTGTGTGTGTGTTTGTGTCAGGATGTTAGTGGCCTCTGGCTTTGTCTCTCTGTCATCTCCTATTGAGCTTGCTCTCCCTCCATCCCCTCCCTCCCTCCCCTTCTCTCTCTTCCTTTCTCTACTGAATGCAGAGAGCTCTGGCTAACAGCATGGACCACTAGCTGTGGACATAAACAAGCAGAGCCTGTGCCAGAAAAGTTCCTCTGGACTGGTGGAAGTCTAGCCAAGACAAGAATCTACTCCCTATTCCATAGTCAGACAATAGAAGAAAACATTTCCAAGATTATAGGACGAAGGAAAGATCGCAAGCAATGGCAAATTTTGGTTGCATTAATGCACAAGAGATTCATATGCAAATGTGCATTAGGCTGTGTCACGTCATTTTTAAGTGTTCTCAGTTCCATCTGCAGGGATGAAGTTATTGGTTATTTACTCTGAGCCATTTTAAAGCTTCCCCACCTCTAGCGTCTCTGTTGCAGTTCAGCTGAGTGCCCAAGGAGGGGCCGTCCTCCAAACGCGCTTTTAAATGTGCTTTTATCTCCGCCGTGTCACTGAGCTAATGTCTTTATTTCCGTTACTAACGGAGCCGCTCGCCCGGCCAACGCTCCCTTCACCATCTGTCACCGAGGGCAACAGCGGCGCTAATGGAATGAGCGTCTCTGTGCCGTGCCGCGCTCGACCGTTGTTCGGCACCCGCGCTGGGAAGAGCCTTCACGCTGACTTTGCTAATTCCTTTTGTTTCACTACCCTGTTGATTAGCCTTCTTTAAATCTGATATCACAGAAGGTCGTTTTAAAACTTCTCCTCACTCACTCACAGAGGGGCATGTTTGACATCAGACTGTGTTGCTATGCGGTAGAGAAATGCTCCATGGCACACTGAACAATATATTTTTTATTTGTTGGTGTTGGGGGGGAGTGTTGGGAGGTGGGGTTCACAAGTTATCTTGAAAGACTGACTCAAGGGAACACTAACAGCTGTGGTTATGAACATAAAGTGAACACTTCCACGCAGAGACAGTACATCCATGTTGTTTAGTCTATGCATTCCCCTGCAAGCATTCTTGCCGACTGCCTCATTGTGGTGCAGTTACTTGGCAGGAGGCCCTTTTTCTCTCTCATATCAGGCCTCCCATATCATATTTCTGAATAGAGGGAGTAGTATCAGACTACACACACTATCAGACAGCATCTTTAGCAAACTGCATAGACCAGCTTTGCTTTGAACCACAAATGAACAGCAGTCTTTGTCATCCTTTGTGCAAAAGGGAAACATGGCTAGGAGGAAGTTCAGAGGTTTTTGAACCCCATAGGTGTTCATGTTGACCATGTTTATCTGCATCTATTCAGAAAGATATAGACAGTCTTTGAAGTGCTCCAAGTCATGCCTGAATGGATAAGAACACTTATTACTTTCACACTAAATAACAATTAGAAATAGATTTTTTTCAAAGATTAGACTGTAGTCTTTATCAGTTTAATGCTTTATAACTGCTTTATAGCTGCTATTGAATAACAATTAGCCTTCATTCAATTATTACTGAATAGCCATGTGCTTCCTCAAAGGTAGTTGTCAGTTACTCTATATTATCATGTCAGACCCTGTTCATGTTTGTAAACCAGAATGAAAAACATGGAATGGAAATATTTTAAATTACTATGCCTGGGTCGTTCAATTCCTGAACCCGAGTGTGTGATGCTTTAGATAAAAGCATCTGCTAAACACCATTCAATTTTACTTTACCTTAAAATACAAGATCATTATGATATGGCGGCGCGTGTAGACGCAGCAGCCTCACGCTCTCCCGACAATGCCTTGTTTTGTTCGTCAAACAAGTGTTTGTCTGCAAGTTTTTTTCTGTCAGTCTATGTCGGAATATGTGTACAGTCGACAGGCCCTCTTAAACATTCTGTCTTGTCATGCCCTGCTACATTAGTAGTGAACTTAGGGTACTCTGTGTCTTGTCTTGTCATACCTGTTATGTTAGGCAGTAGTACTAGGCAAAAGTAGCCTTAAGCTACTTCCACTTATTTATTTATACAAACTAGGACTAGAATTGTCCTGTCTTGTTGTGCATCTGCACTTTACTGTTGTCCGCGTACACACTTTGGGACAGTGGGAAATGCAATTTCGATTCCTTTGCATGTCAAGTACACGTGAAGAAATTGACAATAAAAGCAACTTTGAACTCCAGATTAGCATGCCTTTGTTATTGTTAGGCACATGACTATGATTATGCATGAACAGCAACCATAGATGACAGGATGTGTATGTGTGAGTCTGTGTGTTTGTGTGTGTGTGTGTGTGTGTGTTTGTATGTGTATGTGTATACGATCCCAGCTACATGTGGTTGTGGATTACAGTGGATTTATTTCCTAAAGGCACTGGGCCTGGTTTATGTTCAGGGTCAAGCTGCATTTGTTCACTTCAAGTCTCTGTGTGTGTGTGTGTGTGTGTGTGTGTGTATCTGTGAATACACACTCAAAATAGCAAGTTGGAAAAAAGAACACAGTCAGACATGCTGAGAGGTACTTTAAGGGCACGGGCCACATTTGAAATGCACCATACTGTGTCTGTGTCTGACTCTGTCCGAGAGTTTGTGTGTGTGTGTGTGTGTGTGTGTGTGTGTGTGTGTGTGTGTGTATGTATGTATGTTGGGGACAGAGGCTGCAGGCTGATTGAGTGAGTGGGAGGTTGTGCTGGATGGAAGGAGAGACTTCTGGGATAGGAGGGCTCCTGGCATATAAAAGGCACTGCTGTGATGAGGGCTTCCCAGTATCTTATTCGGCTATCCAAGAGTGCTGCAGGAAACTTCCGGAATGTGTTTTTGATGCCTCTTGAAGTGGTGTGGTACTTGAGGGCTTTTAAAACTCTTTAGAAGAGCTGTAAGCAACCCATCGACTCCAGAGACGGTGAGAGACAGCAGAGATATATCTGCATTAGATATCTCAAAGCCATTCCTTCAGTCGGACCAAATTACCCCATCGACACATTCACCACCTCTTGCCCTTTAAACACATACATAGAGACACACACACAGACACACACACTCATACGCACATCCATACTCACTCACAAAGAATGCAGATGCGCATGCACACACAGAAACAGACACACACATGCGCACTTAAACACACACACTCACACGGACATCCATACTCACTCACAAAGCATGCAGACACGCACGCACACACAAACACACACAGTGGAAACCAAAGCCCTTGGGCTCGGAAATAATTGGTTTGATTTCCAGTGGAGGGGTCCCTCACCCCTCTGTGGTGGTCTAGCAACCTCCACATTTGCTCTTGGTGCCCAGGGTTGGCTTGCCTGCTACCCACCACAACATGACCTTGACATTTCCCCCACTGCGCCACACTAATCTGGCCAAGCCTGCTTCCAGGATGGCTCCATGTGATCAGATATATTTCTGAGGGTGTCAACCAAAGCCACATTGCACACAGACATGTACAGAAATAGACCTGGCCAGTTTTCTCCAACCACTACTTTATAATGGACACTACATGGTAAACGCTTCCTAAACCAACTTGTTCTGCAGAGCGCACTACCACTGGCCAGTCTGAATTGCACTAAACTTTTATGCATTCCTAAGCATAAATCCTCCCTGTGAAGTCTGTCAAATTGACAGCCAATGTAAAAAAACAAAAAACAAACACCTTACACCAGAGTTTCAAGGCTGCCCCAGAGTTTTAAGTAGTAACAACAATGCAAATTTATGGTATTTGTAGGGTCAGAAGTGCTTGGTTCAGCATTCCTGTACAGAGATGTGACCTTCACATAATCACTATTTCCTGCGCATGAGGACAGTATAGACTATATGCACATGCAGTTGGTTTTTGTCCGATCATCCAGAATACTTGCATCCTGAGCTGATCCAAATTACGAGATCCCTGGAGCTATTTACAGACATACTCACTCATATCTCTGACTGACAGACACACACATACCTCACAGAGATTAAAAAATATACAAAAAGAACATGAACTCCTTCATATTTACAGTTATTTCCACCACAACGAACACACACACACACACACACACACACACACACACACAGAAACTGTGACTGCTGTATTAACATAGCACTCCCATCGGCCAGGCCATTTAATGTGCAAATGAGGAGTAAAGAGAGAGACAAATCCGTCCCTACATGCTTCTGGGTAAATAAAGAGCGTCCGGGAAACGCCAACGTGGAGGATTTCATGAACAGATGGCCAGTGATCATCGTTTTTAACACAGCCATGAAGGACTCAACACTACCCGCCCGAGAGCACCAACCAAAGCTGTCTGTCTCCCTCTCTCTCTCTCTCTTACACACACACACGCACGCACACACACACACACACACACACACGCACAATTTATTATAGATGGCTATGCAAGCTATGGCTTGCTACTCAGGACTCTCTAAACAAGCACACAGTGGATGCATTTTTATTCCTTGAGCATTTCTTCTTCTCACTCTTTAAGAACAGAAAAGGACATATTTCTGTTTCCCATCTCTTGTTCTGTCTCTTATTCCCTGTGACGCACACATGGTCACACACACAAACACACACACACACACAATGCTCTAACCTTCACGGTCTCTCGTCCAGCACACAGCCATTTCTTCCCCCCAGGAGGGACAGTACTCACATCTGTCACTGTTTAGCGTGTAAAAACACACACACACACACACACACACACACAAACATTCCACAAAGTTATAACTGCACTCATCCCAACAACACAATACATCCAGAATTAGATTTCCAGCCACACTGGGCTGGACGGGCAGGCTTTTGTCTCCCTCTTCCTGTCTGTCTCCCCATGTCTAACACTCTCTCTCCCTCTCTCTCTCCCTGTATCTACCCCAGAAATATATCAGCTTCTGCATCACATGCTACATTAACTAAATTATAAGGACTGATTTTCATTCAGCTAACACTGTCTATATTATTGACTGTGGTGTGTCCAATTGGTCCTTTACACTTTGCAAAAGCTATAATGCAACCTTTGTGCCACTGTCTGAAATTGTATTGGCTTGATAGATTCCCCGCAAGTAAACAGAATACCTAGGAGAAGGAATTCTAATCATGCACTTGGAGCAGTGGCATCTGATGAATCACTGCAGTATGCTCAGGCAAACTCTTTGCCTGCCCCACTGGGAATTTGAAATGAGATTTAAACAGAGCACTCTGACACAAAGCACATCATATGCCCATCAGCCACTCTGTCTCTCTCTCTTTCTCTGGTTCTCTTCCTTGCCCCCCGCCTCTCTCTCGCTCTCTCTCTTTCTTAATTCAGTCTGCCCTTCAGAGAATCTTTTCTGCTGAGAACGCAAGGCCTAGGTGGAGAAGCAGAGTCAAGGTAAACCACTCCACTCCAGAGGGCTGACTGTCTTTCACGCACACCAATCCACACCAGCGGCTTTCTCTCTCTCACTACTCTGCACAAGAGTCTTTTTCTCTTTTTTTCTGTCTGACTGTCTGTCTCTCTCTCACACACCAATCCACACCAGAGCCTCTCTCTTGCACATTCAAAAACTGCTGTGTGATGCCTCCTGTGGCTGGCTGGCTGGCTGGCTGGCTGGCTGCTGGGTCGCTGGATGCTGGATTAGTTGTTCCCTGTTCCCAGGCTGCAGGGCATACTCAGATTTACTAATCACAGGCTGCTCCACCGCTGTTAAAGGCCTGTCAGTGCACACATGAGAGGTTAAGGTGAAAAGCAGACTCCTGCACACACACACACACACACAATGCCCCTAGGGTAATGCCTCTTATACACATACACATATATATACACACACACACACACTGCCCCCAGGGTGTCTGGAGCAGAGCTTGACGTGACGTGCGCTCTTCTGGCCTGCAGCTGAGCGACACACACACTGTAATGACGGGGTTGCCGCGCTAGGTGACGGCGCCTGTAATTATCCCCATTGTGATCAGACACTTTGTCTTTCCCAGGCAGGAAGATTGAGAGAGGGAAGGAGGGAGGGACAGAGATGGAGACGGAGAGCCAGACAGACGGGCGGAGAGGTACACAGCTGAGACGGGGCGTGTGATTGGCTGTCTTGCCCTGCTGTGCACTAGTGTACAATCTCTAATGCTAGGACTAAAGAGAGACAGCTGAGGAAAACCAGGAGTGGACCGCTGTGTGTGTCTTACATGTGTACCTCAGTGTGTGGAAAATGTCTTACCTGTGTCACTGAGGCAAGGTGGCAGTGACGCTGACTGAGGTGGAGGTGTTACTACAGTGGTGTATGGGAGGTAGTGATTAGTGTCCGGGTGTGGGTGGATCACACACATCTTACCTGCGTGAGTGGGACATGTTTTACCCATGTGCCTGAATGGGAAACATGTCTCACCTGTTTGCAGGTGCGAGGACCGTGTCTTATCTGTATGTGTGAGCAAATGGAACATATTTTACCTGTGTGAGTGAGACATGTCTTGCCTCTGTGAGAGGAACATTTCTTACCTGTGTGAGTGGAATGTTGTGAGGTAGGAGCTGTGGGTGTGTCTTACCCGTGCCAAGTGACAACCAGATGACAGGAGTCTTCTCTATCTTTTCAGCCACAGCTGGGAACCTGTGGAGCCATTCACAAAAAGAGCTGTGTTTGTGTGTCTGAGTGTGTGCTTCAGAGCGTGTGTGCATGAGTGTGTGTCTGAGACAGAGTGTGCATGTGTGTGTACAAGTGCGTGTCTGTGTGTGCGTGTATGAATGTGGTTCTTGCGGAGAGAGAGAGTGTGTGTGTGTGTGTGTGTGTGTGTGTGCGCAGATACAGATGACAGGCTCAGCTCCTGTCCCTGCTCCTGTAAGAGCTCCTAGGGCTCATGCTCCAGGCTGCTGACAGAAATGTTATCTGACATGGAACAAGCCGCATTGATTTCCCCCTCCTGCCTGCACCTGGGGTGAGGCAGTCTCCCCGCTGCCCCTCTGCTGGGGTGGAGGAGGAGTAGAGGGTGGGGTGGAGGACAGACAGAAGCCTGTAGATGAGAATTCTGAGAACTCTGAGCTGAGAATTGCTGAAGAAACGGGAGAGGAGAGGAGAGGAGAGGAGAGGAGAGGAGAGGAGAGCACATTCAGCAGCGCTGTCAGTCTGCTGCCTGTTTGGCATTCAGGTCAGCAGTGCTTCCACCTCAGCCAAAGGTTGCCCTCCCTTCCATGGAAATTTCATTTCTCCACCACTTAATAGAGAGTGTGCAAAGGTCAGCTTTAATGGGGAAATGACCCATAGCTTATAGCCACCGGTCCACTTCCCTGCAACTCTGTATTGGATAAGATCTGAAACTGAGATTCACACAACCTTTCTAATCCCTCAGTCAGTTCATTATGACAAATTTTAATTTTCAGTGTTTTTCCATTTGAATAAATCACATTTTATATTCAGGATCTATGACATTCATTGAGTTTTACTTTAAGTGTTAACTTGCATTAATATAAAGTCAGTTAATGAATTGCAGAACATGAAGCACATCACCACACCTAGACACCTAAAAAAGCAGAAATGCTGACTTTGCTGGACACTGTCCATAGGGCACGTAAGAGCATGGCCAACAGCACTGACGGTAGAATACTTCTCTTGTAGGTTAAGCTTGTCTGTAAGACCTTTAAATGTCAGGGCACACTGCAACCAACACTGAATTGCTAACTGAGACATTTATAAAACTTTTGGATTTAGGAAGAGGTCAGAGTAAAGGCCTCTAGGCACATGTGACAACAACTGCTTAGGTCCTCTAATCACTCTCTGTCTTTCATCTACTGGTGATGTGATCAGTAGTATTACTAGTATATAAATAAATTAATATTTCACTTGGTTTGTTGTCAGATCAGAGGTTATGGTATTTTGGTTCATCTTCATTGCTTCATCAGAAACCAGCACAACCACCCCAGCACAATGATTTGTAGGCCAACATAAATTTATGGTAACACTTTATTTGAAGGGATCTACACAAGGGTGACACGCTTGTTATATTACTTGACATGTGTCATGAACATTAATGACACTTCAGTGATGTTTATGACTGTTGTCATTAAGGCTCATTAGTTTTTTTGTAAGGTCTATATCCCATAGTCTGCATCTCTAAAACCAAATGACACTTAATGACAATGAATTAAGTGCCATTAATGTTTCTAACAGGCTCATGCCACCTTTATGTAGATCCCTTCAAATGAAGGGTTAGCAAATTTAGCATCTTTGTCAGATTTAACATCTCTAGGCACATATTAAATCTGTAATTATACTGTAGAAAGGTCTATCATCTGACCAATGTCCATTGTGTGAATACATAGCATAGGCATGACATGCTAAATGAGCTTTGGAATCTCCTTTTTATTGGGCAGGGAGAACACAGTAAAAATTGCCAAGCGGCCACTGCCATAAACATCCTATAAATGAACCCTATCCCCGTAGCCAGCTGAAAAAATGCATCTAGAGCCTGTGACAGATAGGCGGGAAAGACGCAGTGAATCCGCTCATCTGACGGTAGTGTTGTGATGCACTGATATCTCCAGACCGTCTCATAATTCTCAGCGGCACGCGCAAACAAAAGACTTGGACAGAAATTTAATCTGCACCATGAGGATTCCGTGCCTGCTCGTGTTGTTGAATCTGTCAGCGCGCGCGCCGAGGGCCGAGGGCCGCGGGAGAAAGCCAAGATGCCGAGATAAACGTGTGGGGACTTTGATGCACGACAAGCACATTAGAGGAAGCGCTTCATCTTTCATAAAAGAAATGGGACGGGAGTTCTCTGTTGCAAGCGTAGCGACTCTGTTTGTCTACCCGTCCTCCTCTCTCATTTTTCCTCTCTCTCATTCTGTCAGGCACATTCCTCCAGTTTGACAGCAGATCTTGGATTCTTTTTTATTTTGTAGGGTTTTTTTACCCTTCCTGCGTAGTGGTGGTTATGTCAGTTGAGATTCCATTTGATGGAGCCCGTCACAGTCGGACTTGTTATTTACTGCCTGGGGCTTAGGAAGGACGAGGGCAGGCAGGTCGTGGAAAAAGCTCTCTTGCTTGTTAGCCCACAAAACCTGTCCAGCGTGAAGAAAGGACTCTAAAACGAGTCTTTGAATTGCTATGGACTGTCTGAAGGAAATTTACACTTCTCTGTGTCCCCTTGCATGCTAAATGCAAATTGTACTGTAGAAAGGTCTGTCATTCTCTTCTGCTTTTTCCATCTACACAAATTCTCAATATGTTTTTGTCTTTGCATAAACCCAATACAGTTACACAAACCAATACAGTTCTTGTTTTTATCATTTATTGTTTGAAGTTTAAATATATCAATAATATATGCATTTATGTGATGTATGTATGTGATTTGTGTCAGGATTTTTTTTTCACTTTAGTGATTTAAATGTGGAGCTGTGAACACTATTTTCCAATCAAATGAGCTGCTATATGAAACTTGAGAATATAGAATGGGACTAATGAAAGACATGAGTAAGTATGTTAAGTGGTTACCAGAAGTGTGTGTGTGTTCACATCTCGTGCCTCTGGCTCTCAACATCTGGTGTTCACCTGAAAAGCAGGACTCCAGCTGTGATGACATCACACGAGCACAGGATGACACGCAAAGGTGCCATACGACTCTGCTGTTTCCCCAACATCTGTCACGAAAACACATCACATCGTTAACGCGCTGCACGCACAGCCATCAGCCATTCCAAGCAACACTAATGTCCCTTAATGTTTTTCTCAAACTCATGATTGCAAACACACACACGCACACACACACGGACACACAGTCCAGCCGTTTTTTTAAATAATGCAACCCAAGAAAGTCATCTATTATATAATGACTACCCCATATGTAATATACATAGAAACCACACACACACAGGCATGCACACACACACACACACACACACACACTCAGGCATGCACACACACACACACCGTCTCTGATTAAAGTGAAGATCCATCCCGCCCTCCAGCGTAATTACACTCAGATCAATTGAATGTGCTCTCTGGCTTCCTAGGAGCCATTAGCCAGCGTAATGAGAAAGGCTGAGAGATTACACCACGAACTAAATGAATATAATGAACCACGCTCTGGGCCACAAACACCCATCCTGGGCCTGTGTTGCTGTACACTGCAGACAACAACACAGGACAGTCCTCCGGACACACTGCACAACACTGCCACAAAAAAACAAAAACTACAACTAAAGCTAATGCAGATGTGAGGGGACAAGGGTGACATACACACAAGCACACACACACACACACAGACACACACACACACGCAAATAAACAAGAGGGAAATGACGAGCACAGCGCCTGGTGACAGTGGCAGCCTAAAGGAAATTACCATTATGTCAATATGAGGAAAAGGACACACAGTGAAAACCCTCCACTGAAATCAGGCATTAAATGTGTTACGAGCGGCAGTATAGTTAAGCAATTCAATTAACAGCTGTCCACTGTCTCATATCGCCTGGTATTTCAGCATGAGTCATAATAAAACACACACACACACATGCACGCACACAGCCTTACAAAAATGAGAGTATAATCTGTTAGGCTATGTGAAAACAAGACTCTTTTTGTCAGCAGATAAAGGTGAGTGTGTTGTCAAGAGAACATCAAAAGAAATCCTGACACAAATTTTGTCTGGTAAAATCAAAGATAAGACATTGTTAGGAAAAACCCAAGGTAGGAAATTAGTGTTTTTTTCATTCAGCACCATGGTTTACAAGGCCATTTGGTGGATTTGCACAGTGTGTGTTTGCCACACACCTTATTCTTACAAGCAAGTCCAGCAGGAGGTTGTTGTTTATTCATTAAACTGGCCTCACTATCAAAGGGCCCCACAGCGAATTGGTGTCGGAGCACTGTGCTAGCGTGAACACAATTCTTTTTTACGGCCCATTTTTTCAGCCAAAGGAATGAAATGATCAAGGACATCCATTTTAGCTGTACAGTGTGTGTGTGTGTGTGTTTGTGTTTGTATTTGTGTGTAAGCTAGGAGCCATTGCCCCTGCCATAACACTAACAGTGCAATCTACACATTTACGAGGGCTGAGATTTAAGCCAACGCATAACGCAATCCCTCCAAACACAATGAGCGAGTGAGTTCAGCTTTCATGTTATGGCTACAGCATCAGCGTAAAGGCTTCAGTTCCCTGGCTGATAGATTATTTAGCCTTTCGGATCCACGGGTAATAAGACAGAAAAACATTCATTAAATCTCTTCTCGGTGATGGGTCTCAGTGCATAGATAGGCAATTAAGAGTCCTCAGGAGAGAGATGGAGGGAGAGGGGTGAGGTGTGTGTGTGAGTGTGTGGGTCTACCGTTGGCACAAGAAGGGGAGGAAAGGTGAGGAGAGAAGAGGAGTGGAGAAGGAAAAGGAGAAGAAAAGGTGAACAAAGGATAAGAGTACAAATTGGGAAAGGAAGAAAGGAGAGAATAGGAGTATAGAACCTAGAAGAGGAAAGGAGGGGTGAGAGGAGAAGAAAGCACAGGAAAGGAGACAAAAGGGGAGGGAGGAGAGGACAGTAGAGGAAGGGAAGAGAGAGGAGAAAAGAGGAAAGCTGAAAACTATTGCCAGCCTGTTTTTGGTCTCATTAAATTTTCCACAGTGCACTCTGGAGTCCAACAAAATCACTCAAGCGTTTGTTTGCCTCATCTCTGCCTAGTGGGAGAACAGACGAGTGTGTAGGTGTGTAGGAAAGAGAGAGAAAGAGAGTGAGAGTGAGTAAGTGTAAAATACAGTGAGAGAGCGCAATAACATAGCTTGTACTGTTGGGCATGTTGCCTTGTGTGGGTTTTTGATACCTGGTTATGTTGTGTGTGTCTATGCGTTTGTGAGTGTCAGGAATGGTAAGAGGCAAGTGAGTGGTCTGCCTCTGTAAGGAAGCTCTTACACCTGTACGAGAGTAGACATACTGATAATTGGCCATCATGATTGTGTCTGACAAGGGGGGATGGCATGTTATCTTAGCCTGGCACGCTTCAGGGGAGAACAGGCAACATTAACTATAAGTGCAGGTGAAGCCCAGGTCACACTACATTACACAGAAGTACCTGTGTGTGTGTGTCCATAAAATCATTTTCAGCATTGGTCACACTAGGAAAGACATAAAAGGTAAGACACTGGAAGTTAGAGAGAGAGAGCGAGACAGAGAGAGAGAAAAGGAGAATTAAAGGATGGGCACAATGTAAGCAGTGGGCAGTCAGTCTATTTTTCTGTCTGGTCTTGCCCCATTAAAGTGGGCCTCAGAACAAGGCATTATGGGAGACCAGGGTTTCTCTCAGCAGACCAGCCACCAATGGACCTGAACGTAGCTCACAGCAAAATGATTCAGAACACACAAACACCACAGACCATACCAATAGCCTACATCAAAAGCATCTTCCAACCTATTCAATACTCAAGTAAATGTTGACTACTGTATGTTCTCTCTACATGTATCCTAACTGTTCCGTATGAATGTGTATCAGTGGCTAGCACACCATGAGTTATATTAAGAGTCATTGTGGTGGTTCTGTAATACTTTATGGGTCAAGTGGTGGCTGTTTTGACTCCCCTAGCTTATCTGGGTGAATAGGGAAAATGCAAGGTTCAGCTGGAGAGCTGTGGCAAAGTCTTGTGAATGTCTCAGGTCTCACAAAGTAACGAATTGCTTTAGAGCACTACACACAAACACGTTCCCAGATAGGCACTGGTTAGCTGTAAGCACAATGTAGCGAAGGGTGCTTCATCATGGAACAACCCAAAAAAAAGAAACAGAGGAAACCGATGTCAGGGGAACAGAGAAAGAGGAAACAGCAGTGTTGTAAAATATCTAGTCTGAAGGTGTAGGGGGAGCTCTGAAGAGAAAAATGTGAACACAAACCTGGCACAAACTGATAATACAGAGAAGGAATGGCCAATTCCACATAGGGAGGCTTTGAGGACTGGTCTGGAGAAATGTTCTGTTTACCCCAAGATGCCCGTGTGGCGTGGGTAGACTGGGCAGTGGTGTGATGGGCATCGCTCCTGTAAACACACTACCCCACAACTCCAGCTCCCCCTCCTGCCACCCACTGCGTCAGCGTCACTCTGAGCTAAAGAGGCCCCATTAGACTCCATTAAGAGCCCTCCAGCAGCAGAACATGAGCCCATCAGCAGAGAGAGAAACAAAGAGTGATCCTGCCAGCTTGTGTGTATAAAGCAGAATTGATTACCTGAACCAGTGATCCAATCCACACCACTAACGAGTGGAATCATCAATCAGGAGCACAGACCTCCATCCAGGAGCCAATGAGACTGCAGCTTGCAGGCCCTTCACTGCTACCTGAAGCAACCACCCCAGGCTGGCACCCCCTTGCCTGGACTAAGCCTAGTGCTGGACTAAAAACATGCACACACTGGGCTGACTTCAGACAACTGACCACAATACCAACTGGCAGCTGCCACTTCCAATGTCTCTGATGCTGATTCGACATTTTAAATCAGCCACAAAGTTGCCAGTTGCCAGAGGTCTGCCGACATCGGCAGATATGTGTGATATGTGTGCTCAAATTTGAACCACAGTCACTCACTGATGGGTCTAACAACACATTACGACTGACTGTTGGCTCGGTGTGTGTGCACACACCCTATAAAAGATAAGGATCACTACTGACAGATAAAGTCAGTAGGAATCCATGAATGGAACAACAAGGCTAAGCGAATTTTGGACTCGCACTTCTGACTGATGACAGCTCATCCAGGCAGTCCGTGAGCCACCATCATCTAATGGGAGCTGCTGATCAGAGCTGAGGCCAGTTCAAGCCCTCAGCTGATTGTAAAACAAACAGTGTCCTACAACTTAATCCATTATGACAAACACTGGCAAAAGCAGGCTACCTCACAAAGCTAATCAGGATGCCATCAATCAACCAAAATGGCAGTGCATCAAGCAGGATGCTTCACTAAACTTAAACTTGCCAAAGATAAAGATTACATTGCACCAAAGACCAAGAAAGCTGCTTGTTAAAATGGGGACTGCAACAAACATGGCTGCTTACAGTAGTTTTCCTTCTTCCCTCCCTCCAAGTGCTAATATATCGTGTCAGGTCTATCAATATGTCTTAAGTAAGTAATTACTGGCTTTCCATAATTAACAGGTAAAAGTAGTCTCTGAGGGAAACAGGTAAGCCATGTGAAAGCAGCAGCAGTACTTGATAGACTCTTTAGACACAATATGCTAATTTCACCATTTGTTAAGCATAATGACTTTGGTGGTAAACACGTGTGGCAGTTTCAGTGCTTAATTAATTGTGCCCATAGCGATGTGTTTGAGCCAGACAAAAACTACAGCGGGCACGTGTACGTGTGTGTGTGCGCTTGTTATTTGCATTCAGGTCGTGGTTCCTGCACAGTTATAAATGGAGTATGCAGGGTGGACAGAGCAAAAGCAACGACTGAAATGCTTACTGGGTCTAATAGATTTCTAGCCTGACAAGAGGGATTTACAAAACACTGATGGAGGAGAACGGGATTTTAAACAGTATTTCTGCACTACTATACATAATATTTGAAATATAATGCCTTCTCAAATATGAATAAGTTAAAAACATTTTCACACCCATTCATGTCCTCTTTACACACACACACACAATTAAACTCAGAGACTCAGAATGTGTACATACATATACATTAACCATTTATAGATCAAGCTAAATACAAAACACCATGGTACAGACATATTATGTAAAAAATTAACCAGATAAATAAAAGATCAATACAACTGGTTGGTAGAAATAGCTTGGTCCCCACGGCATCTAAAGAGCTGTTGGGTGAGTTTCAGATTTTATTGCTTCTCAGAGGGTCAAGTCCACTTCAATATTCTGTAGCTGATAATACTCTCCCCCTGATCAACAGCCTTTAAGCTAGAAGTGTGTGTGTGTATGTTAGTGTCATTTAGGGAGGGTATGCTTGATTGATTGTTGGCCTGTTACTGTCATCAAAGTAACTTTCCCCGAGCACAAAAGCAAAACAAACACAGACAGACAGACAGACACACACACACACACACACACACACACATAGAAAGTCTGCGACAAAGCAGCAGGACAAGAAAAACTGAAAAAAAGGAAGGAGGAAAAAAAGGAGCTGGTGCTGGCCACCCCTGAGAACACTCAAGGACATCTCTGTGGAGCTGCTGTACCCTCAGTCTGCATGGTGAGAGCAACACCAGCCTCCTATATGAGGAGTCAGTGTCCAGTATAGGACACAAGGCCTGGGTCAACAGCACAGCCTCCATGACTGGGCACATCAGCAGATGGAGACAATGGAAGAAGGCATGAATATAATGGAGCAGGAGGGGGAGGAGATTGATCAAATTGATTGATGATGACTAATCGTGATTGATGATGATTGACAGTGCTGGTGTTATGGCTACATATGGTGACAGAATGGGTTGGGGGCAGAATGCAGCATGCCAGTGTTAGATGGATGGGTGGTATTTGGATAAAGAAAAGACAGAACATAGAGTGATCCTAATGAAGGGGAGAGAGCAGGATTGTGTGTGTGTGTGAGTGGGGAGAGGTTGCTGTGAGACAGGCATGTACAGTAGATGGAGGTCCAGTTGCAGTGATAGTTGTAGGATCGGGTGGGATAGTGTAGAGAGAGACTGACAACCTTCACGGCCCTGCTGATCACTCAGTACTCAGCTCCTCTGGATTATCCTAGGGGTGGGTGGCCATGTGTGCGTGTGTGTGTCTGTGTGAGCATGTGTGGAGGGGAGGGCAGTTGAGAGGAGCACACAGCTGTGAGGAGACAGTGGCACAGCTTCAAAGGGCACTGAGTTTGAGGTCATCAACCAGTCCGCTCTTGCCTGCCTGTCTGTCTGTCTGTCTGTCTGTCCACCTATCTGTCTGTCCGAGAGGCGGGCCAAAAAAGTTCTGGCAAGGAGCCTAAAGCCCAGAGCTTGGTGTCAATCTTAAGTCTTTAGTCTCTGGTATGGGGAGAGAGAGCTCTGCTCAGCTCAGAGCTGTGGGTGGGCTGGGTGGTTGTTTCTTAGGGGATCTGAATCTGCAGCTCCTCCTCCTCCTCGTCCTGGTCACTGGGTGGCCCGTCTGGGTTGTCTGTGCTGAACCGAGCGGAAGCCGACGTTCTCATCTTCCCAAAGAGTCCTGGACTCTGCTGCCGCCGCAGCCTGGTAGGATCACAGTGAGATAGAGACAGAAAGAGAGAGAGAAGAAGGGAGAGAGACAGAGAGATTTTACCACATTTTACTATGTATTTGTATTTCAGTGTTGTGACACTGAAATACAAATACAAGGACAAATACAAGGACAAATGACACAGAAAAACTTTGAAAGGATATTATTTTAGAAAGAGAGAGAGAGAAAGAAGAACAGGGTACAGTTGGTAAGAAAAGTGTGTTGAGAGAAGAAAAACTTCACACCTTCAAAGTTCAGAGGTGAGGGAAAGGTGAGCAAAAATCTCCCAACTCAAGGAATAATTCACAGACACTTTTAAACAGGCTCTCGCAGGTCCAGCTCTGAGACCAAGTATCTCCAATAGCACTGAATAACAATGAACAAGCCAAAGGGAACTTCCATTCCCCCTACAGCCAGAGATGTCACTGAGACATCTGAAGAGAACTGTTAACATCCCTCATAGCATGGATAACACTGAACTAAAGGGAACTAGCATTCCCCCCATAGACTTGGATAACAGTGAGACAGTGTGGGAATTTCTGTAAGAACAAGTAATATATGTGTGTTGAGTGTATACAAGAATAGAATAGTGCATGCAGTAGAGTGTGTGCTATAAAAAGAATGTACAAGAGATTTATGTGCATGACAGTAGACTTCTTTGGAAAACCATGTTGAAACCATGTTTGGAGCATCATCGTAAAAGGACAGAGACTGAGATCTCGTGTAGGATTGGCTCTGTTCCAGCTACATCATCTACTGTTAGGAGTATTTAAGGTAGACAGATAAGGTAAAAGGTTAGAATGGTTGAGGATCATCGATGTATAGCCATTCTCTCGGTGAACGCATTAAAGACTTGGTTGAACAAGACAAACTTCTCTGCTACTTTGGGTTTTTCTGAGAAACTTCTCCACAACAGCTAAAGAGAATTACTAGCATCTCCCATTGCCACTGAGATAGCTAAAGGGAACTACCAGCAATGATTGTTTATCTTTGCTGGTACTGAATCTGCTACCAGCATTTCTCCTTCCTGTTGCTTTTGCAGCCTCCACAACACCACCGAGCAGTGAAACTTTAAAGTCAACTCCGATGGCTGCGGGTGATCACCACTGGAAAAAGCTTGGCTCAGTATCTCTCTGACTCGGAGCGGAGGAGAAACAAATTCACTTATAAGCGTCTCCTTATTTACTAGTGATTTTGGCACTTATCTGCAGCCAGGACAGGCCAACCCAACCCAACCCAGCCAGAGCACCACAAAGCCCAGTGCTGGGTCACTCCGCTCTCTCTGCTAATGGGTCCCCCCACTACCGTTCGCATAGCCAGCTGTCACACACACACACACATACACACATAGACACCATCACTAATGACAAAGACAAACAGACATTAGAGCAAGCCCAGTACATTTAATTCTAAAAAACCAACATGTTTACATAAAAACAAAGAAATGCAAACATACACATACATGCACACGCACTCTCTCTTACACACACATACACACAAGCAAACATTAACAAATAAGTGAGCACACACACCACCACTCTCTCATGGTTGCTCAATTGTTCTCTTCCTCCCTCCCCCTCCCTCCCTCTCTCCCTCCCCATTCATCTGTGTCCCCTCTCTCTAGGTTGTCACTGGCACACGCACACGCGTCTGTGGGTCTGTCGGGGCTGATTAGGGCAAAACAGCTTAATCTCCTGGAAACGAGCAGCCAAACAATACCTGCCCACTAAGATGCCCGCCAGGCACGTTTGCCAGCTGTCCAGGTAAATAGACTTTCATTAGAGAGATGGAGGGAGGGAGAGATGAAGACTGAGAAGATATAGAACGAAAGAGAGACAACCGAGGAGGAGTGTGTGTGTGTGTATTACTGGAAGACAGGAAAGTAAATTGCGTGTGTCTAAATTTTCGAATGTATGTGACAGAGTACACACAAGCACAAGCAATGAACTCTGACAGCAACAGACCCAGACAAAGGGAAAAGTGTGTGTGCGTCAAAAAGAAAAACTGAGTATGTATGAATTTCTCACCTATATCCAATGTTTTTGTACACCTTGTGTGTGTGTGTGTGTGTGTCTGTGTACTGCAACAGACTTGTGATGAGTCACATAACTGATTAATTATACAGCAGCTCTTAGGAACTGCACCATAAAACTGATACACTACAGGACACACACACACTGCTGAGGCCAGCATTTACAACATCCCTCTCACTGAATTTTTTTTTTAAGATGTTATGGGGACGATATCACACTAGAGGCCACACACAACTACACACAGACATAATACACAGTGCCACGAACACACACACGCAGACACACACACACATTCTGTAGATGTGTATACAGGATTAAAGTAAACAGGTGTGCAGGATGGGGGTGAGAGACATGTAAGGCGATGAACCTTATAATAGTGGCCCTGGTGTTCTGTATGTGTGTGTGTAAGCAGGGCGTCAAGCAAGGAAAATTTGTGTGACTTTTGAAATCTAATTGGCTAATGGGCTAATTACTAATTTAACAGCCTAGCCTATGCCTAATTCCAGACACCGTTCCTCAACACTTTAAGCCATGCCTAGGTGTACATATCCAAATGGGAGACTGGCCATGGACAACTGATAGTTGAGAAAAAGTCGCTTTGGATAAAAGCATCTGCTAAATGCATAAATGTAATGTAAATGTAACAGATGTGTTTACGTGCATTTGAATGTGTGCGCGTGTGTGTGTCTGTGTTTGTGCATGTGTGTGTTTGGTGTGTATAGGTACACGCTTGTGCGTATACAGTAAGTGTGTGTGAGTGTATGTGTGTTTCCCCGGGGTTAAGGTGAACCAGGATGGTCAGATATGGCAGTGAACCACAGTGGCTGGTGGCCAGTAATGCTTGTCCAGTGTGCTACCATATGGAGGCCAGTTAGCTGAATTAGGACCAGTAATAGGAATAATGAAGCCATGAGGAGTTCAGAAGGACACAGACGTCACACACATCCACAGCTGCTAGAAACATGGCCACTACCGGCTAGCCGTTTTAAACCGAGTCATAGCCACCTCAGTCTAACTGTTCTATGTTACTGAGACATGGCTTCTGAAGGCTAGTTGTTTTCTACTGTGACATGGTTCTGATGGACAACATTACAACAATGTACGATCAGCTACGGTGAAGGTATCGAAAATGAGAAAGACAGAGAAGGTTAACCTGTAAGAGAGGGAAGGGTAGAAAGAGAGAGGTATAATGAATCTTTGAGAGATGGAAGGACAGAAAGTGTGTGTGTGTGTGTGAGGGAGAAAAAAAATAGAGAGTGAGAGAAAGAATATCAGAAACTTGTGAGAGGAATGAGATTCAGTGAGAGTGAGAGATATGGCGATTTGCAGAGAGAAAGTGTGAGTGAAAGAAAGCATGTGTGTGTGAGAAAGAGAAAGTGAGTGTGTGTGCTTGTGTGTGTGTGAGAGAGGCACACAGAGACAAAGTGTGTGTGGGTGTGTGTAAGAGAGACAGAGAGAGAGAGAAAAAGTGAGTGTGTGTGTGTTTGTGTGCACGCTTGTATGTGTGTATGTGTGTGTGAGAGAGAGAGAAAGAAAGAGAAAGTGAGTGTGTGTTTGCATGTATGTGTGTGTGTCTGAGTGTGTGTGTGTGTGAGAGAGAGAGAGAGAGAGAGAGAGAGAGAGAGAGAGAGAAAGAGAGAGAGAGGAAAGGAGGCTGCCCCTCCTGCCTGGGTTAATTACATTTCCATGCTCCGCTGGCTGGAGCAGTGGCAGGCGGAGGTGGTGGAGGAGTGCTGAGAGGAGTGGAGCAGTGGGGTGTGGGGTGGAGGGTGGTGAGGGGGGTAAATCCCAGCTCGCTACAGCTCTGGAGCAGCCCTGGCTACTGCAGCCTTTAACAATGGTAGTAGGGGACCAGCAGTGGTGCTCTGGGGTCTCAGCAGCAGCTCAGTGCTGCCTGGGAGGCCTGGATATGGGGGAGAAGGGCTATAGCTAAGGGACTAAAGAGTCTTTGGAAGATCACACACACACACACACACACACACACACACACACACTCACGTGCGCACACACACACATAAACACACTTGTGTGCGCACACACACACACAAACACACACACACACACGCATACACACACACACACACAAACACACATACACAGTGGCCTGGCTGCAGGGGAGGACTTTGAGGACAGTAGGTGAGACACCGTAGGAGAAAAGCGTATGAAAATGGAGGAACTAAAATGTCATCCAATGAGTCATGCTGCAAGCATGACACAACGAAATGAGTGCAAATGCAAATGAAAGGGATCCAAATGCAATGAAAGGCAAATCTTTCCTGCAAAGCCACCCGCACTGAATGAATATAATAGGCTTAGTGAGCGCTTGTAATGAATGTAGGGACTTAAATATGGGGTGCTGGTGTATTCAGACAAGACTTCACATCCCGTGGAAACTTTTTTTCCCCCCCTGCAGAAAGATGACGTTTCAAGCTACTGAGCATAATTTTCAACACTAATAGAGAGGAGATGTCTGATGATGAGCCTGTTTGCCGAAAAAAAAAAATCAACTTCTAAGAGAAAACTTCAATATTTTTTTGTCAAGGGAGAAGCTAGATCTCTTTCCGGCTCCTCTTATCTTAGTTTTCTTGAGCACCTGCCACAATTGGGTGTGCAAACTTGAACAGGTGTTAGTTTGTGTCAGTGCTGAGAGTTATCTGACCGCACACCGGTAGGATTAAAACTTATAGAAGCCAGTGGCTGAATCCCAACCCTACTTATGCCCCAAGCCCAGAACCATTCAAAGGACTGGCATGAATCACCCAATCAAGTTTTTGAGAGTAAAAGTGATTAGGGAGGACATTAGGATTCAGTCAATGTCACAGGTGTCTTTATAAGGGGCAGTTTATAATGCAGGTGACAAGGGTCTCGCAACAAAGTATAATGAAATTTGTGTCTGCCAGGGTGATGCAGAGCTTGTTGGGTATTTGAAATTTGTCAAATGTGTGTTGATCCATGGTCACAGTACTTTGTCTGCTTTCGCTTTGCATTGAGATACTGCATCATTAATTAATCGATATTGTATAATTAGTGTACACTATCATTCACTATAAATAATAGCAATAAAGGAGAAAGAGAATGGATTGAGAGAGTCTATTCCAGTGCCGCTCCAGGAAAGGAAGCAAAGGAGGGTATCCAAACCTCCCCATCCTGCAACCCACACACACACACACACACACACACACACACTCCTTTTAGTTTGCTTGGTCAGGACAGGAAGAGGATTCTTGTTAATGGGGTGTAAATTGCACATATTGAAGAAGTGACCACTGTGGTCAGTTACATGGCTAAAAGCTTTTTGATTGGGCTTAAAAACACTTAATGGGTTATACTATGGCAACACTGAGGAGAAGAAAACGAAGCTGGGAGAGAAAAGCTGGGGGTGGAGGGTGGTTAGCTAAATTTAGACATGTGATTTTTTTATTGTTGTTTATTTGCACTCACATGAGGGGAACATGGGCATCGTGACACATGCCCAGTATTTCAGCTTCATCACATGACCGTGTGCTATTGTGTATGAGTGTGTGTGTGTGTGTGTGCATGCGAGTGTGTGAGAGAGTATGTGTGTGAGTTTGAGTGTGAGTGTGAGTGTGTGTGTGTGTCTGTGCGAGTGTGTGAGAGAGTATGTGTGTGAGTGTGAGTGTGAGTGTGTGTGTGTGTGTATGTGAGTGTATGACAGAGTATGTGTGTGAGTGTGAGTGTGAGTGTGAGTGTGAGTGTGTGTGTGTGTTTGTGTGTGTGTGGTCCATCCAAAACAAAGAAACATCATCGTGGGGAGCACCAGAAAGAGACGGGGGAAAAAGAAACAAGACGAAAGGCCAGTTCACTCATTGTGTGTCTGCTACATCTGTCATGTTTGGTTGAGAATGTCACACTGACATAACCTTCAGAGGATAACTGGGAAAGACTGACATCACCAGCAAATTATGACATTATTATGCTTGTGTAATGAAGACACACAGTGACAGAGTGAAGTGATTTAGTAAGAGCTGCTGATTGGATAACACAGTTCAACTGGTCAAGGCCAGTCATGGGATAACAATGAACAGTATCTCTCTCAGGTTCTCTTGCAAACAAACGCGCGTGCGCACACACACACACACACACACACACACACACACACACACACACAGAGGATAACTGAGGATAGGCGTAAGGGTGGAGGCACAGACTTGACAACGCTTGACTGCTCCCATCTAGATGGAGATCGATACACACACAGAAAGGGGTGGGATTTTCTTCCTTCTCATTTCTCAATAGCTTCTTTCAGTGTTTAGGGAGTGCTAAATAGCCTGTCCATCAAACATACAGAAGTCCTTCGGACACACACACACACACTCATGCATACACACACTCAGACACCCACCTCCCACTACACACAGACACACACACACACACACACACACACCTACACCCCACTCAGCTACCTTCCTCCCACTATACACACAGACACACACAGATACAGTGGTAATCCACTTGAGCTGTCAGCCCTCTGAGGTGTGTGTTGGCGTGTTAGGTTGTTAAGTGCGGCGACGCTGACAGATCTGGACAGGCAGAGGGTCAGATTAGGAGACCATTATGGCAGCCCAGACGCCCGAGAGGCGCACAGGTCAGGATTTTCCTGGTAACAACGCTCCCCCAGCGTTCCCATGTTACTTCCCAGGGAACATTGTTATCGCTGGTGTTCAACCCGGCCTTGGCCTCACACACACACACACACACACACACACACACACACACACACACACAGAACCTTGTTCTTTTTCCTCCCCATCTGTCACACCCATAAGCCCTCGCTCTCTTTCCTTCCACTCAGGCTATCTCTCCTTCACTCTCTCTCAGACACACACACACACACACACACACACACACACATATTCTGTATGCTATGACCTCGCACTGCTAGAAGGCCAAAGGTCAAAAACGAGGAGAGAGAAGGAAAGAATGGGACTGTGTTTATTTGTGTGTGTGTTTCCTCCTAGAAATCCATCATGCCTTAGAGGGATCACCTGCCATCAAAGTAACTATTTCAGGCTGAGGATTTTATGCCCATATACTGCATGGGGGGCGGGGGGGGCATTCTCCACACACATAAAAATGACAGAGAGAAAGAGGGAGGGAGGGAGAGAGAGAGCGAGAGAGAGAACAGACTAAAATAAATGGATGATCACTTACTATGAAAGTGAACAGTATTATATTAGCATTTGTGCTTGTGTGGTACGTACTGTTAGAATGTGTTTTGCATCAGTGTAGATTGTGTTTGAGTGTGGGGATACTGGAGCAATCTTACTCTCAGCATCTCCAAGCTCTTCCTTGTTTGCCCTGTAACCATAGCCGGTGGCTAGTGTGTGTGTCTGTGTGCGTGCATGCGTGTGTGTGTCCAACACCACCCTCCATCACCATGACAACCACACTCTTAACTCGTTACTTAATCCATCTCCTTGACAACTGCTTCTGCTTATCAATGATCACCCTGACAACCCCAAACCAGGGACACCCCACCATCTCCACCCAACCTTAACCCCCACCCGCAGGTGTTCTGTTTGAGATTGGGCACTACTGACTATGGCTGACAGGAGTGCCAGGTGCCCAGGGGAGTTCTGCCCAGCCGACTGGCACAGGTGAACATGAGCACCCCTAGTCTTGCACTCTGAGTTTGGTTCTACTGTGCCGATTACTTATCTAAGACTATTGTTGTTTATTTTTTCAATACTGAGGAGCCAAAACCCAAGAATTGTACTCTAATACTAGCATGATACAATGCAATAAAACACAAACACCTGAATCTAGAGACAGAATCCCCACACATTTCCATAAAGGTCTAATGAAGTGCAAAGAGTGAATGATAAATTGTTGCCACTAAGTGCCTGATATCCTCGTCTTTCTAATAAATAGAGGAGAACTGAGTAAGTGGCGGCTACCTTTCTGCTGCTGGGACCCCAGTGATGGTGCAGGTGTCTGGGGCTAAATGCCTGACACTTCCCCTGGTTTCTCTCAGTTGCAGGACGATAACCTGATGCACTGATACACATGTGTCGGAACACACTCCTGTTTCATGCCCAGGCGAGATAACCTCATGACCCTAGCACACATACGCACGCATACACACACATGCACACACACACACACACACACACACACACACGCACACATACATGAATATACACACACACACACAAAATTTAAGGGCCTGGCTTAAACAATGAAGCTCTGCAGCAAGGGCGTGTCAGCACCGGCGTCACCATGCCAACAGGGCTGCCTATCGCAGTGCTCCCAGATGCGTTTCCATGCCGACTTGCCTGTCACTCTGCTCAGCGAAGCTGTGGGGGTGTCCAGAGCTCTCCCTGTTACTAAGGTAACCCACAGCTCTGCAGCCAATGATTGGCTGGGGGAGGGTGTGCGCCAGGAACACAAGCAGAATGATAAGGCAGGAGTGGAGAGGTGGGGAAAGAGAGCGAGGGGAGAAGGGACAGAGGGAGGAAGAGAGAAATGGAGAGAGACAGACTTAGGCTTAGGCTGAGCTGGATGGCAGGCAAAAAAAAATAATGTGAGGAAGATAAGAGTGAGTGAGCATATGAGAGAGAGAGAGAGAGAGAGAGAGAGAGAGTGAGTGTGTGTGTGTGTGTGTGTGTGTGAGAGAGAGAGAATGACAGAGACAGGGAGAGAAGGAGAAAGAATGTGAGAGAGAGAGGGACAGCCAGAGATAGAGAGAGAATGTGAGACAGCGAGAGAGAGAGTGTGAGAGACAGACAGAGAGCGAGACAGAGAGAGAGAGAGTGAGAGAGAGCTAGAGTCAGCGCCCTCAGACTGATGCTCCCAGCATTATCAACAGGGGAGGAAACTGACACGACCTCCAGCAACTTTCACATTCAGCACAGACTTGAGTTTCTGTGTGTGTGACAGACAGAGCCGGACAGTGTATGTTACCTGGACTGCAGATGTTCCAGCTGAACCTGAAGGTTCTCTGTCTGTTCCACCTGCTCATCGAGAGACCGCTGGAGCTTTCGGCTTTGGTTATGGGCTTCGTCCAGCTGTAGCAGGCGAGCGCGCGCGCACACACATACACACACACACACACACACACACACAATACATTGGCGTTTCAATATACAGAGGTACCATATTGCAGTGCATTCATAATGGCTACAACAAATTGATTACTAACGTAATCTAAACCACCAGACACAAACGCAATCATTTATCATTTGCCTGTTGCCAGTACTCCCAAACGCTCTCATTAATCCGCCAGATTCCAAGGAAAAAAAATCAGGTGTCTGTTTGTGTGCGTGCATGCACACATTTTTCATGATGATGTACAAACACTTGTGTGTATGCATTTGTCTCTACATAAACAAGATCTATAGAACAGAAGTTTCTGCATATGCCTGCATGTATGTGTATATGTGTGTGTGTTTGTGTGGGTCTATTATCTTCCAAAGCTGTTTCTTCAGCTCCACAAAATGCATGTGTTTGTTGGAGAATGATTGCATGCAAGTTGTTTTGAGGATGACTGCATACGACTGTATATGTGTGTGTGTGTGTTTGTGTGTATGTGTCTGTGTATGTATGTGTGTGTTTGTGTGTATGTGTCTGTGTATGTGTGTGTGTGTTTGTGTGTATGTGTCTGTGTATGTGTGTGTGTGTTTGTGTGTATGTGTCTGTGTATGTATGTGTGTGTGTGTATTCACCTCGTCTTCTGCCTGTCCCAGCTCCTTCTTGAGCTCCTCCACACGGAGTCGGAGCTTCTTGACCTCGGTCTCGTGCTGTTCCACCCGCCGGTTGGCATGGGCCAGCTCTGCCATCTTCTCCTGGTACTGCTTCTTCAGTTTGGTGTGCACATGGCGCAGGTCAGCCAGCTCCTATGGACAGCCACACACACACACACACACACACACACACACACACAGAGACAGACACACACAAAGAGACAGACACAAACACACACATACACAGAGAAAACATATTTTAAGCTTTTGAGCTTCTTTTTAAGTTCCAGAAACACACAAGCCTGCGGCTGTGCTAGCTAGCGTGGGTGGGTGTTGACTTTGAGAAATAGAAGCAGCAGGACACCTGTGACTCACTCTGTGCGCATTAGGGGTGGGGGGGGGGAGAGACAGCGCACACGCACGCACACACACACACGCACACACACACGCACGCACGCACACACACACACGCACACACACACGCAAACACATGCGCGTGCACACAGCCTGCCTAAAGCCTCTGCTGGTGGGAAGGTGATGGGACAGGACAGGAGGGCACAGAGAGACAGTGACACGTCTCCTACTCCGAGAAATAAAACGTTCCGCTCAGGCATGACACGACACGACACAACACAGGGCTCCAGATGTGTTTGGACACCCTCCTGCAGAGGTATGAAAGTCACAGGTGTCGGCAGTCCGGGGGAGAAACTGATAAAAGCCCCCACTGCCTGGTCAATAACATACTGCTCACCACACACACACACACACAGAGTGTAAACTCAGAGGTGGACATGTCACATACAAAGAATAACACACCATGTGCCAGTTTGTCAGCACCTCCAGGGGAGAAAATGTTAGAGTGGCAGAGTTT